>JAPJYM010000019.1:600000-1072717 GCA_026283605.1 Ganoderma lingzhi
TGAGAAGCAGAGATTCAATGCTCTGGGGGAAGGTCGCGGTCTATTCTCGGAGGTCCAGACGCGAAACCGTTGGTGGGAAGCTCGGACGTATTCGACGAGGCAACAAACCCGAACCCCTGCTGGGCCGTGGCCTGCCATTGTTGTCTCCGACGCCATTGTCATCATCGCCGTCACCAGGCGAAGGCTCTCCCCGTAACAGAACGTCGCTGTACTCAGCCATCGCCTCTTCGTCTTCTTCGTCGCTGAGAATGAGACCACCCAACTTCGAACGGCCGCGTGAGCTCCGAAGGGCATAGCGACCACCGATAGGTCCCCCCTCCTCGTCTTCTTCATCACGAGCTCCACGCTCTTGCCTTTGGGAGAGATGGCGTCGAGCGGGTCGTCCACGTTCCTAGACTTCTTTGCGACTTGTCTGCTGCACGACAATACGCCGTACTCGTCCTCGTCTTCAGGTTGGGGTTCCCCGGCCTCCATTGACGCATTGCTTTCGTGGTATTCGGAGCCTGAAGCGATGGGACTATTGCGTTGCAGACGAGAGGCGCTACGATTCGTTGGAGCCAGCACGTTGAAGGGGGGTAATTCGATGTGGAAGCCAGTGGACAGGGAGGAGAATGCTTGAGAAAAAGGCTCGGGTGGCGGGTGAGAGGGGAGAGCAGGGTCGACGGGATTGTCGCAAGTGGGCTGGTGTCGATAGGGGGGGCTAGGCCAAAGGGTCTTCACTGTACTGGGACTGCAGTGCAGATGGGGGAACGTAGACAGTAGGTAGCAGTAAAGACGAAGCTGTCGCCCGGAAAGTTGAAGGATCGGTTCCTGGAAGATTACTGGCCGCGAAGTGGTGGTGCGGTCACAATTTCCACAGCAACACGATGATGCCCCCACTCAATCCCACGACTTGGAAATACACCGGTCGTCCACGATTGTCCGCTCGGGGGCGCGCACTAAGGAACTTGGATGAGTATACGTGCGATTAGAAAATCAAAAAGTAGGGACAGCGCGCGACTCACCCCGACATGACACGCCCCACTGAGCCCGCGCACGAACACCGCCCGCCGACCGTCGGCGGGTCTTGCGTCGATAACGTCGTATCCCGCCATACCGGCGCATGTGACCCTGACGAAGATGAAGACGAAGCCGGAGTGACAACCCCGATGGCGAAGGCGCACGCGCTCCTGCCACACACCCTCTCGATTCCGGACCCGCTCTGGGCACTGCCTGCTGCTGTTTAGCAGGAAGGATGGGGCGTATTTCATGACGGTGCAGTTGCTCGTGCTGCCGGCAATCGTGCTGCCTGTTGTGGCTTCTCCGCGTGCGAGCCTAGGTGGCTTGTGCGGTGCGTGTCCACCATGCGGAACGGGCGTGACGAGCCAGCGACGGATAGAAAGGCGGAAAGGAGTCAAGTTTCGTCAGACACGACTACCCCCGACTGGGCAACACAACGCCCCGCTGGCTGCTATACCAGTCTTGACACGCCTCGAAAGCCTTCTCAGCGACCATTTTGGGGGTGATGCGCTCGTATGGGACCTTAAACTTTAGAGTAAGGTGATGAGGGTCTATGTTGGCCGTGCAGTGAAGTTCAGTTTCAGATTCCATGGAGAGGAGAGGATGAGCGGAGCGGTGGTTGACAATGGTGACGGATGGAAGTAGAGTCAGGGCCGTGGGAGAATACCGGCAAGGGGGCGCGCATGTGGGCAGTCGGCTTATGCGGCAGTAGGAACATAGGTGGGCGCGGCCAGAAAAAATTAATTAAATTAAAGAAATTAAAGAAATTAAATCGCGCCGAAGGCGCGAATGGCTCACCTCCCGCTCTCCCTACAACTCCGTGCTAATCTGGGGCCCCCGGGGGGAATAGAAGGGATGCTGCTTGAGGCCCTGATGGGCATTCAACCACTTATGAGCGCTCATATAATTTTTCGGAACCGGCGCTAGCCTATCCGTGCAGGGTTTGTGCGTATTTGATCATGAGTAAGGCGATCCTCTACTTACCTATGCCTCACTTTCTCCGTCTCGCTGAATGGAGACCTCCGCCCTTCATCCTTTGAGCTATGCCGCCGCATCGTCGAGCCTGGCAGCGCACCGTCCATTCCGAGTCCTACCTCCATATCCTCTGCGAATCAATGTACTACTCTCTTGAAGCTGCTCCGTAGCTTCCTTTCGTAAACTTCTCCTACATCCCAATACATCCCACTTGATATGTGTCAATGTCTCCTGTGGAATCGGACAGTGAGCGGGCGGAGCATCGCGCTCACCACCAAGTGATATCAGGCACGAATAATGGGTGTGCAGTAACCTTGGTACCCAAGGTAACACGACCTGCGCGTTCCCACCGAGTCCGACTCAGCTACTCACATCGCGTGAGCGAGCGTCGCCACAACGCGAATCCAATCGAACTTTTTAGATGATACTGCGAGCGTGTGGATTTGACGGGCGTTCTGAGCCTTCAGCCAGTCCGGATTGTAAAGCTGCTGCGGGAGCCGTCGGACGGGATCGCGAGCACTCTTGACCGTGCCGTCCCGGAGTCTCTTTCCCGGCTGGGAGCCCTGTCGGGAAAAGAGATCCCGGTCTAGAACGCGCTGTTTGTCGATGATCTCTACTTCGCTTAGGTAAGCGTGACATAAACCCGCGAGGGCACTTTTCTAGACTTTTCTCTAAGTAATTGACTTCCTATTTTTGTAGGTAGAGAAATTCCCTATCGATAATAGGTTCGACTTTGGGGAAAGGATGGGGTGCGAAAGACCACACCGCATCACGCGCTAAGCGAAGCGGGGGATCGTGGATGAGCCCAATTAATATTAATCTTACACGCGATTGGTCACCTCCTCATCCTCATCTGGTTTTGATGGTCGAGATCCACGCCGGGGAAGCTCCGATGTAGCGGGAATCCCTGTACGAACAGCTTCGCAAGCAGCAACAAACCATCTTGGTGACGGGGTGGGGGCAACAAGCGCTGGGTCGACGGCCATGACACCCCCGTCACCCTCGCGGAGTGGTTGCAAACCCCTCGTTTGAGAAGGGGCAGCATCGGTTGTACGTGTACGGCGTGTACCTGTTGCTGTGATCGTAGTGGTAGTTGTTGTTGTGATCGTATTAGTGGTAGTTCAAGTTGTTAAGTCAACAACAGTACGGAGGGGCTTACGGGCAGTGGTTGTGGTGGTCGTCTTCTGGAGAACGACGCCTTCGAACTTCTCCTTGGTCTCCTTGACCCGCTCCTTGCCCTTGAGATCTGAATGGTGGACCTGTCCGTTTGCTCGGCAGCCTCGTCCTTGACGATCCGCCTCTGCTTGCGAGTGCGGGGATCAGACAGGTTGAAGAGCTCGTCCAGTGCCATGGAACGTACCCACTTCTGCCCACCCACGCTTCGCCTTCATGTTAGCAGGATGAAGGGGCTGGAAGGGGGGCGGTGTCTCAGCAGGCGACAGCGTGGTGAGGAGCGGAGTCGCGGCCACGGCCACGACCGCCGGCAGAGTAGTCGCAACAGCTAGCGAGGTGGGGAGTCACGCCAAGAGCCATAACGGACCTCCGAATCTGAGCCAGAAACTGGGTCGGCATCGGACGAGGCTGAGAACAAAATATTGGTCAGTGTCCAGCTCGCGGCATCAACGAAGGCTTGAATGAGCACACCTTCAGACATTATGAGCTTCGTCAGGCTCGGCGGAGGGCTCCAACATCAACATCTCCGGAGCCATTATCATTCCCGCCGGGGTGCACCGGCCCAACCTCGTCCCAGAGCGCCTCCACGACGAGTGCGGTACATCCCTTCGAGCTGTGTCCGACGAGCGACGCGTCCTCCTTTGCGCGGACGCGCTTCGAAGTTCCTCCGCCCAGGTCGCTCTCATCGTCTCCGTCCCCGTCTCCGGTCGAATTGTCCAGCGCACGGCCCTAACTGACGGGGATCACGCCTAGTGCCTTGACGCCAGTGCGGCTCTTGTCCGTGTCTGAGTTTCCTACCGACCAACCGCTCGCCTACCGTCTCCTCCCACACGCCCTTCACAAATCCGCTGACCGGCCTCCGGCCTCGTGGCTCCTCATCGAACGCAAGCAAGCACAGTTCTGCCGCTGCTCGTCCGGCCGTGCCCATCGATAGTTTGTAGTACCTGCACGGCCGCCACGCGCATGTTGAGCTCCATGTCGCCATGTCGACGAGGCGCGGCTTGAAGAGCTCAGTGAAGTGTTGCAACGCGGCGGCCCCAATGTGTGCGGTCTGCTCGTACCTCAGCGCGAGCGCAGGCACCGCCTCGAGGCGGACCTGTGTCTGCGCGTCGGACAGCACCCATCCGACGTAACGCAGGTGTGCACCGCCGAGGGAGTGCGCCGGATACTTCTACTTCTTGAACCAGAGACCCATCGCATACACGCATTCCGCGTGTTCGAGTCGACATCACGGTAGCGGTGCACGAAAATGCTGAATGTATGCTGTAAGCAAAAAGGTAGTGATCTAGACCAGATGAAATACGTAACCCGGCGAGCTTGGAGCGACGCTCACGGACTTCTGCGGCCTTCTCCAGCTCTGCGTCTCGCGCACTGCCCGCCTTTCCCTTGTTACCCGCTGCCTTCTGTTTCCGCTCTCCCTCGCGTTGCCTGCCGACTACCTCCGCCTCTTTTTCCGCGGCCGCGGCGATGTCACATAGCGCGGTCTCGACTTCGAGTGGGATGACAGTGGCGGTATGGCGGAAACTAAGCAGCTGGGATGATGACATGGCGATGATCGAGGTTTGGAGGGTTGGCATCAAGTCAGAAGTGTAGAGAAAGCCGAGCTCGGCAGAGGAGACGATGAGGCGTTCGAGAAACTCGGACAGCGACTTGCGGCACTTCTTGAAGATCGGTAGCTTGGATGTCAGGGGATATATTGGACTGCCATCCTGCCAGCAATGTTGAAATGGTGGCCTTGTGAGGGGCTCGTGTTACTCACTTCCTTGAGAATCTCTGTGAAACCATCCAGGGCGTCCACCAAACCATCATAGCAGACTACCCTGTCTTCGTCAACAAAATCATTACACCCGCACGCATGAACGAAGAATGCAGTTGACGAGGTCGGCAAGGCTCTGTGCGGGGGTGCTGGATAGTGACTCGAGGTAGTGTTCGGAACGTTTGCGCTTGTTGAGGATAGAACCGTCGACTGCGAAGCCGTCAGGCCCCATGACGAGGAAATAGACGTAGTTTCGCCGTACCTGAGACAAACACAAACTGCGAAGTTGCCTAGTTCCTCTCGCTATGATCGCCGCGGTTCTGCAGCGTCGGCCATAGTGGCGACGAAAAGGTGGGGGGTGTGGTCAAGACGGCAGACGCGCGCGCGACCATTGATCCAGGTTCTATGTAAGCGTCCAGAGCGAACGACGAGCGCGCGACCTGTTTGCCACCTTGATTGCAGCCACTGGTGACTTCCGCCATCTACTCCGGTCTTAGCTCCTACTCTTCGGCCCAGTACACTCCTTTCAAGGCTATCTGCAGGTAGCACCTCCCAGCGACGCCGTGTCGGTTGCGAAACACACGCACCCCCATCAATGACATAGACCTCCTGTATGCGCGCGAATGGCTTGCCGCGGCGTTTGGGCTCTGTTGCCTCCTGCGTAGAGGCCTCCACGACTTCTGAACGCTCCTCATCTTGACCCTCCTCCGCTCCACTAGCTTGATGGTTAACGCCCTGCCCCGCCCTCTTCCCCGGCCCCGCCCCCGCGCGGTACCGCGGGATGCCACTGCCCATTGCGCCCCGCCCCCGTCCTCTTGGACGGCCCCGTTTCCGAACAGGCGCGACTTCGACCTTGTCCATGTCATCGTCGGGGTCAACCGGACTCCCCTGCACACTGGGGGATGCGTCGCCGGTATTGTTGATGTCTATAGGGCCGTCCTCGTCCGCGTCCGCTTGTTGCATCTGGGGTGCAGACCCTATACGATTGGGGTCGCTTATGTTGTGCTGCTCTTCGCCGCCGCCTACGGACGCATCCTCGTCTTCCTCATACACCGAAGGGGTTCGTGCCGCTGCTGCTCTCGCACGGCGTGGTCGGATACGGATCTTCAGCGTGTTTTCCGCCATTCCGCCATGCGTCTCTATCTCGCTAGTAAAATTTCTGGCGGTTAAGCGCAGGCACCAAAGTTGGCGGCGCTGCACATATGGGACCTTGTGTGACTCGACACTATGATGGAAAGTCCCCATCTGATATGTACAAGAAGATGAGTGGGCGAAGGGCAGGCAAAGTACATGGATCTCATAAGGATCTCGCCTTAGACCTTCTCCGTTCCTGTTCTCCTTACGACTAGCTTCGCTGTCGCAATCAACTACTACTGTACACCTACGATATATTCTTGTATGAGGTTATGATAACTTCCATGAACAGAGTGCGTGTATAGTCCCAGAACACGATAACCATGCCCTGATACATTGAAGCAGACACGGGTAGACTTTTGGTGTGGCTCAGACTCATCATGGATTTCTTGGAATCCATTCAATCCATACCCAACTGCGCTCAGACTGCTGACCCCTCGAGGTCCGCAGAATGTACAGCCGTTTCGAGAACAGTTTTGAAGGCGATACAAGTACAGGGCGATGGAGAAAATATGAAAACATATTGTACATGCAGGACATATACATGCGAGACACTGGTACCAAACCACAGGACAGGCCTGGGGAAAGGAGCAGTAGTACATCCATCGACATGAATCCTAGAAGCCCCTCCGAGTATTACTACGCCAACTCTCCTTCGCCGTCTTCTTAGCAGTTCCGATTTTCGTCGAACCATCGGAAGTTTCACAAGTTATGTAGAATGGTATCGCCCCCTGTGATGCCTATTCTCGCAGCTACCTAGCCTTGACGGTACGATACCTCAGGCACAAACCCCCTTCAGTCCAACGAAAGTCGACCTGCCCTTCTGCACCGTGTCGGCCGGACTCAACGAGCGCATCTCGAACTTGTGTAACCTCACATCCTTCTCCGCGCGACACTGCACGCACTCCCACACCATATCCAAGAAGGGGCCGTGCATGTCGGCGGTCGCATTTGAGTTCAACAGTCGAGTTCGGAGACCAATGAGTATTCGGAGGAGGACCCAGGTTGCAGGGCTCCTACGAGCGCGACCATCGGCCCGACGCCGCCGACTCCAACAGGCGTCGGAGATCTCCCTCCACTTCGCTTGCGCTACTGAGCCTGAGAGTCCGCGGATGGAGAGGGATTGCCGCCTGGAAGACCGAGACGAGGCCAGCGAGACCAGCGAGACCTCGCAGTGGCAGATCACTTCCCGCGCCAGTGGTCCATGAGTTGTCAAGAGCGGGATGATATCCGCGCCCGACGGCACACTTCTCGCCAGACCGCCTCGTGACACCATGGAGACAATACCCCTTTAAATTTCCTTGGGGTTGGAATCCCGCTCTGTTTACTGCGCGTAGGGCGGAGAGATCCGTAGTGCGATTGTGGGGGAGCGCGGCTAGCATGGGGCCGTTAAGATGCAGTCCATGAATGGCCACGTCCGCGTACAGGGCGAGTTGTGTGACAGAAGCAGATGTGCAAGGAAAGGGGTTATGTCCTTGAAGTCCTCCTTGCGCGAGCTCAAAGCATGGCGAGTCAGAGCGATCTAGAATGAGCAGGTAAATTAGGCAATCTTCTCCAAATGTGATACCGAAGCAGACTGACAGAGGACAATACCCGTTTGGCTCGCATACCCCAAGAGGCAGCCGGCTCTCCTGCTCACGTCTCTTCCTATCCTCTTCCATAATCTCTTCAGCCGACCTCTTCTCTCCCTTCCAAATGTCGACCTCCCCATCTAATGTGTCCGCCCATATTCCACCACATACCTTCAGCGCCTCCTTCCTCACTTAAGTGCGTCCACTCGTTCTACATCTCGACCGTCCGCTCCGCCGCGACGTACACCCAGTTCTCCTCGTTCAGGCCACCGTGGGTCAAGTATGACTTGCGGACGGCGTTCAGCGGACCGTCGCTGTACGGGCCCCATCCTCATGGCCCAAATATCGTTGTAGGCCCGCCTGCGCGGTACATTCCCAGGGAGCCTCCGCTCCGTTCACCCTTGCCCGCCCGCCCGCCGCCGCTAGAGGCGCCTGCTGCGAAAGCGGTAGCTTCATTCGCGAGATATGAGGTGTCTTGAAGCTCGCCAGCGAGATCTCCTGGTTTGAGGCCCTTCGCGAGGGTGTCTTCCATGGCTTTGTCTTCGTAGTAGTCGTCTATGTCCCACCTGCCCTCTTTTGACGAAAGCCTTCAAACAAAGCCTCTGTCATTTGGGAGCATGCAACGTACCTGCGAGCATCTTCGCACCATGCAGTTTGTATGCGCTTCGCACGGTTACGAGGGTTACGCTGCGCATCTTGAGATGTGAACCGAGTTTCCCGACTGCGGTGAGATGATCCTTCTCCCACTGCATCGCGTTCTGTTTCATCGCTAAGGGGTTCCGACGGAAGTAGTATAACGAGTCCTGAAAGCCAGATGTACGCGCGGCGTCGATGGCGAGCATGTACTTGTACTCCGGATGGCGGTTGGGTAGGACAAACGTCTGCGCCTTGAATCTCCTTCCTGCCGACATTGTTGGTCTCTTGCATACACATGGATATATGCGGACTCACCTCCAAGTAAATTCCCATGGGTATCAATTTTGGTGTCGCCCTTGGGGTCGTCGTTGGTAGTGGAATCGCGGGCTCGGGGAGGGATTGGCAGACATCCTGTCTCAGTCCCACTGCATCGCAGGCTCGCGGATGGGGGGTGTCGCCGGTAGTTATTGTGGGGGGTGTGGGGCGCTGTTGGGCCTGGGGTGACCGACGGGGTGAGCGAGACAATGATAAAGCAAGTGGTCAGTCGAAACACGTTGGACATAGGCGGGCGCACACCCACCGACCACCGCAGCTAGTGTATCATGACCTGTCACTCCGTTTGCATAGCGGCCCTATAGATCAAAAACATCATCAGCGGAGCGGGCAGTAATGGAATATCGACGTACCAGGAACAACTTGAACACACTGGCATCGACAGTGCAAGCAATTCCTTGAGGTAATATTGGATGAGAGGGTGAATGAAACACTTACGTCAAACGCAAGCCTCGTCGGTCCCCTCTGGGTACCAACAGATGGGATCGAGAGGGCTTGCTCGACGACAGCAGAGGGGTGGGAGTGGGAGAGAGCAGCCACTATGTAGGAGTAATTATGTAAGTCACAAGTGACAACAGGTGACGACGTTACTGTCACTTGAGGCGTGATTTGTTAGACCTGTTCTCGTAGCTCCTTCCTCTCCCTCACACCCACCTCCCTCCTCGCAGAAATAGGCGGACGGCTTGGCCGATCAAGCACCAACCATATTCGGGCTCTGCAGCAACAATGGCAAAGTCTTCATTTAGGGAGAAATCGTCCCGGGTAAGCAAAACACCTCCGGCATTTCAAGTGCATACCTTACTGATAAATGATCCGTGAAATCAAAGCGTTCCGAGCCTGCTCAAGACATAGTACTAGAGCAGAACTCTGGAGGTATGTGCTGATTCCATTTCCACTATGTGGCCATGTAGCCGATGACATCAATCGAAGGAGAGACGGACTGGCTGGCTCTCATGAACGGGATTCCACTGCTCGTCCCCACAATTCCGGATAGTCCCAAACCACCCCACTGCACACCGAATGTTTCAGGCAGCGGGATGGCATCAGGCAGGGAGGTTTTAGTGGAAACAGTTATGCCCCCGGCTGCGTTACCGGTCGCATCACCATTAGGTGGCAGTCAAAAGGCCGATGTTGAGGTGCGCAGGCGTTCCTTCTTTGTGTGTGGATTTGGATTTGAGCTAACTTGAGTGTGTATAGCAGCCACAGTCGTCTAATACGCTGCATGCCCACCGTGCACCCGTTATCTCCCGCATTCTCGAAGACCGCATCGCTCTCTTCCAAGGGTCCACATCTGAGCGCCTGCCGTGCTCCTCTACCACCACCACCAGCCCACAGGACATCATGGAGGTGGAGAGTGGCAAAGACGCCTCCAACTCCGAGATGGCATGGAAGAATAAACATGGTCATTGGGATGGGATGCAACTAGATGAAAAGCTGCTGTCCATGGGCGACAAGGTCCTGAAAGCAGACAGCCGATGGATTGCATTTGCAAGGCAAAATAGTGTTGCGATGGAAGAAATTATGAGGCTGGCTATGTCCTTGAGTGGCCATTTAGATGTTACAAGTTGCATCAAGTGGGCGGACTATAACACTAAGTTGGTGAAGTTTGGGGATGAATTTTTTGATGATTATGATTGACATCTTTCCCAAGTAGTGTTCATTATGTTAGAAAATACATATGAGCCTAACATATGAGAAAATGTGTTTTTTGTTCATAAACCCACATCAGCAAAAGTGAAAACTTATACCCAGCCGGGCAATTTGGGCGACGAGAAGGCGCCGACGCACAATCCTCGCAATCCCGTGTGATATTGGGGCGGGATTGCGTCCTCATACTTACCTTCGTGGTGATGGCCTGGTTGCGCACGGGTACCGCGCTGTACAACATTTTCAGGTGTTAATATACTACAGCTTTGAAAAGAGAGTGGGCGGAGGGCGGAACACTGTCTGCATGGCATCGAAAATGAGGTGTTAGTGGCGGAAACAGTACGCCACATCACAACCAGGCCAGCTCGTCCTCGTCCAACCTCACCATCCTCTACCCGAGGGCCCTATCATCGTCATCATCCTCCTCGCCCGTGGACCGCTCACTCTCCGTCTCCTTCCCGCGGTTACCTGTCTCAGCCTGAGAACCCTCCACCCTCAACCCTCACGTTGTCCGAAGCTCGATCACTCCCCGTAGTAAGACCTCGCCCATCCGGCTGATGGTCCATCCCCTCGCCATAAACCTCGCTGCCGAGCGGCCGTAGTACGGCTCCGGGATGACCGATGGAGGCCGTGCCTTGCCTGGCCGTCCATGTTGATGGCCAACGACGCCACTGTAAAACCGTATAAGCATACTCTGGTCAGCAAACCGCGGAGGAAATCACTGAGGACCTACATGCCCAAAGCGGTTGGGTGGCGTAGTGCTCGGTGGACGCGCGGGCCGGGCGCTGAGGCGCGGGCGCGGGTTCGGGAACAGAAAGCCGGGTGGAATATTGTGCATATCGTCGTCTACACGGCAGGGATTCCACCATTTCCGATGGGAGAAAAGTCAACAAAAAGGGATTACCCGCGAAAGACTTTTCTTTTCACGTGACCAAATTAGAGAAAAGTCGCACAAAAGCCTTCCAAAAAGAGAACTTTCTTCTCCTTTAAGCCCGACTTTTCTCTTTTTTGGCACTGTAGGAGAAAAGTTAATCGCGAGTAATCCCTTTTGGTCCACTTTTCTTCCGTCGAAAATCTCCAAATCCCCGCCGTGCTAGCGCACCTTCGACGGGGGTGCGAGGTCGCGGGAGGAGATCCAGGATACAGAATTGGAGGGAGGGGCGATCACGGCATCCGTCTGTTGACGACCAGGCGGAACAGTGAGACCAGACCTAAGACGAAGGTGCAGGAGGGCCTTGAGGGATGTCGGGAGCTTGTCCAGGGCTTCGCTGGCACGCAACGTTGACGACGGCTAGATGGGGCATGCTTGAGGGTCATGGGCATGCTGACCTCCCGTTCGACCTGCATATATGCGGTCAGAAAATGGGAATGAGCGACAGAATGCCACCGCAACGTACCTTGAGCTGCGCCCTACGAGCCACTAATCTCTCATTCGCCTCAGCAACCTTGGCCCGCTTGTCCTCGACCCTGTGCTACTTCACGGCTTCCCAAAGTCGCAATTTTTCCGCTTGCTTGTCGATGCGGAGTCGGAGGCTGCTGCCGGCAAACCCCATGGTCTTCTCATACCTGGCCAGCCTGAGGTCGCTGAGGTCGGCATACGACTTCTTGCGGCCATGGCACGTCTCCTTTGGCATCTAGGCGATACTCGAGAGACAAGAACAGGTAGCCAGCGGAGACAGAACGGCCGCATATACGAGCAACGTGGTGGAGCGGAGGAAAAAGCCGAAGGCGGCTGAGGGGGTCACGCGCTCACGTGACAAACAGGGCGCGACACATCGGATGATGTCATGCCAATTTTAAATGGACCTTGAAGCTTGAAGGGGGGCCGCGCATCAGCAAAAGTTTGGGCAGGGTGCTATCATCATCACCTGCTATCATAGGCTATCATACTACTTATTAGTCAATATTCAATGAGCATATCGGTAGGAGGTGGTAGAGCGCCTACTAGACTTCATCGTTTGCTGTCGAACCTGTCTGACCTGATCTGGCGGTCATATATGATCTTACGTGCTAGGGGGGCCGGTCGGGTATGCTCTTACAGGCCGGGCAACCAGGTCAGGCACGATCGTATACCCAGACTGTACGATCATGAGAGACAATGCCATGTCAAAACTGGGTGTGTGGCAGATCTGGGCTGGCCAAACGTCCGGGCGTACGGTCAAGAATGAAGGAGACATCCGTCTTACACGATCACAGCCTTAGGATTTGATGACGAAGATCCAGCCAATGCGGTTCAGGATGTATGGGTCCGCAAACAAATTCGTGTACATCATATACAGAAGCGTAAATATGACATGTAATGAACCATAGCGCTGTCGTAAAACAGGGATATTCAGCTCGTACTAGAGAAAGCCGCACCGACAGCCACTACATCGGCAAACGGCGAGGATCACTAGCAGTGGGGAAGGAACTTGGCGCTGTACAGTGGCCGTGGGATAGATGCCGTAGCCGTTCGCCGGTCACAGACCTGTACACAGCGCGCAGATGATATCTCAGTATCGAGGACAATATGCTCTAGGGAAATTTCGAGGGGAAAGAATCTGGACGTACCTCTACTGACCAACAGATGCCATCTCCCCACATTCTCACCATCACCCATACCCTACCGTCATCGCCTACGGCCGACCCATTGCCCTCATGCCCGCACTCCTTACCCTCGGCCTCTTCCTCTTCCTCCTCGTCACCGTCACGCTTGCGCTTGCACACATTGTTCATGCCGTGAGCGGCCGACCCGGGTGTGCCTGCGGGATTGCCAGCATATTCGAGCTCGTCGTCGCCGTCTGAGTGCCGGCTCGGGGGTCGAGGGCTCTCCTCATCGTCGCTGTTGCCGTCTAAGTAGATTGTGTTCGGCGTTGGCAAGGTTGAGACGATAGCGGTAATGCGCGCCAGGGGTACGATCGGGCTCTTGCGTCTGCTTCATGAGCTGACCGTAAGGGGTCTTCTCGATACGGTGGTGCAGCGCGGCCTCAGATTGGCCGTGACCAAAAATATGCCTGAAGGTTGTCAGCGCGGACAACGGAGGAAGCGAATCAAAGAAGAGTATACAGCTCACCTCGTGTACCTGTCTACAAGCTGGCAGGTGAACGTTGGATTGAGGAATGCGACCCGCATGAGCGTCCGGACGAAGGTCGCACTGTCGAAGGTGCTATCCCTGTCCACCCACTCGGAGGTGCTCGTGAGAGCGAAACGGGTCTCAAAAAAGGTTAGAACACTATATGACACACGGTGGGCCACAACTCACTATGGTTGCAGCCCGGATGATGCTCTCGATGGTTGCCTTCGTGATGTTGTACTTCTTGGCGATGGGTTGCTGGCCCTTGTTACCCTTACGATATCCCGGGACCGCAGCAGAGGGACCCTGGTATATAAGCTGGTACATCTGCGGGATGTCACGAACGTGAATAGAAAGGCTAGCACTAAGCCCCGTCACGCAACTAGGTTCTTACCTTCATACACGTCGACGACTGTAGGAGCCCCTGCAGCTGGTTGGAGGCATCATATAGCGTCTCCTTGTAGATAAGACGGGGCCAATCTTGCGCGAGAAACTGATAGTCTTCATCCTCCGCCTCGGCATCGAGGACAGCGCGACAGAAGCTTCAATGAATGGTGGACGAAGTGAGCGCCAGGACACCAGCAGTACACACCGATGGACTTACCCCTCTCGATCCGCATCAAACTCTTCCAATGGCCTGATTGGACAGAGCATGCGCGCCGTCGACGTGTGCTTGAAACCTCGATGGTGCTTCTGGTTGCTGGGTACCTTCAGGCTGAGTGCCTCGACCATGTGTCTGTTGACAAGGTCGTCGCTTCGAACCTTGCCGCACCTTACTAATCTACAATGGTTAGGTATTCATTAGCAAACCGCACGCTGCGGAGAGGAATGAGCTTACGAAGTCAGCGAAGATCTTGATAAGGGGCGGCGACTCTCGCAAGACATTGAGGTTGTCATGGAGCTTTGGAAACGCGGTAAGGATGAGCTGGAAGGTACTTCATCTTCCACATCAACGTTGTATTAAGCAGCCATGCTGCGATGATAGCGACTAGCGTCAATAATGCACTGAACAGGAGGGTTAAAACGTTAAGGAAGTGGACATACGCATAGGCTGTTCTTCCTGAGGTGTGTCGCTCCAAAGGACACCGTTCGTCAGGACACGTTCGATGTGAACGTGGAGGCCGATGTCACGGACGAGCTTGCGAGCCGCATCTTAGATCCATCGCCATCTCTGCTCGGCCATGTTGAGATCGCTGATCCGAGGTGTCTAGCTGTAGTATTGACAACGCAGCGCAGCGGAGCACTCACCTAGTAGGCCCACACAAAATATGAGCGAGGAGACCCCAATGCCCATCGTCGGGAGCCTGGGGCACAGGGGCGGCCTCGGGGTCATAATCCACGCGTCCCAGGGGCCTATCGTTATGAAAACAGCTGTAAGCGACAATTCCTTTTTTGTCTTCAAAGCGCCCGAAAAAGTGTTTTACCCGATTTCTCGCCTCGTTTCGCTTCTCCTCCGCACCGCCTCTCCTTGTGGCTGCCGTTCGACCACCTCCAAGTCCACCAGCCTATATAGGCGGGTGTGCTTGTTCCTGTCTCCTTCGTCCACTGTCCCCGCCCGACGCAACTTAACTTATCCGTCCATGCCCCACTCTGTCGCTTCTGAGTTCGGCACTTTGATCAACGCCCAGCCTACTCTCGCGCGCGCACTGCCGTTCCGTTCTCTCGGCCTCTATATATGTCGATCTCGTTGCATACTTAAAGCCTCTGCGCTCGTGGTCGCAGTCCCCTTACAACTTCTGCCCGCCTTCTTCCTTGCCCGGCAACCTGTATGCGTTCCTTTCCGCCGCTCTTGACATTCCTCTCCCCCTCTGTGTGGAACTATGGACCCTCCTTCGTGACGCCTTATGGACGATGCCGCCCTTCGATCACCGGCTGTCAGGTGCGATGGTGGATACTTTAACCCAGCTAGGAGTTCAGCATTGTATCGGTGCGTCGCTGTACCTTGGAGTGCTTGCACCGTTGGTCTAACCTTTGCTATTAGGCGTCTACAACTTCTACCCTCCAACGCGGAATTGTCTTCATGAGGGATGCAAATACCTTCGTGGCCATGTCGGTGATCAGCGCATTCTGGATGAGCCGATTGCAACCAACGTCATTTACTTCTCCCGCGAGCATGGGCCACTCCCATCAGTGTGCCATTCCATGCGATGTCCACGTATGTTTTAATGTTCATCGCACTCTGGGACCTTTCATATGCTAACTATTGAATGTTATGTTAGGTTGCCACACGCGCTACTATCCCAACTATTATATTGATAGTGCACACAATACACGTACCTATTACGATGGTCCCCTTCCCGATGTTGTTCATGTTGCGACGCATGTCTTCGTTGATGTTGTGCTATGTGATCGGCTTACAAACTCAACAGCATGTGCTTGGTGTGTTCATTGCCTTCCTATATTAGCTCCATCTGTACTGATCTGTTGCTTAAGGTTTCGTTCACAAACAATGCGCGCATCTACAACCTTGAGCACTGCGCTGCCATTGAGCGGTTCCCTTGCAACTGGTCGGTCATCCCTGAACTCTCCACAGTCCACGCCTCCGATGTCTTCTTCATCTACGGGCTTCTCCGCGATTGTGCCCGTCGTGCCACGAAACTCGTTCTCTCCAACTCAGGCGACCAGTCTGTGCGGCTCAATGCACCATTGCGTGCTCGCACTGCGGCTTTTGTCGGACCAGCGCGTGATGGGTGGAATCACGTATGCGACAAATGCTGTTCGGTGAAGAAGGATGGCGATGACTACTGTAAGTGCATATTGACCTGTATATGTTTCCGGGACTTGCTCATTCTAATCTACAGACATGCTGCGTGCTGTTGTGATGGACGGCATCACGATCGGTCGTCCCTGCTGTGGGGCCCACGACTGCAAGGAGCCCCTTCCATCTCAGCGTGCACGGTTTTGTCGGACCTATTCCTATCTGGATGCATTTTGTGTCGTCGTCGGCTGCACCGCCCAGGCTGAGCAAAAGTTTCAAACATGCCCGGAGCCTAATACCCACCGGGCCCTCGAGGATACAAGCGGGCGGTCTGCCCTCTTCGTTCTGCGCCGGCGACTAGAGCGCCTACGTACATCAGCGGTTGAGGTGGAGGTACGACCGAGGAGCTTATCGATGTCGATATCGGTGGGGAGTGTCCATCCAAGTTCGGCAGTGGTAATGCCAAGCCACGAGCACGTTTCGGTCGTCGCCGCACACACAATGAGCAGCTCATTGTTGCGACATGTGGTACAATCTTAGCCCATGCGACGATGTTTGGGTCGGAGGGTGTGGATGGTACAAGAGTATGTGTTCTGCTTGGTATTGTATTAGACCTGTTGTAATAATATCTAGGTCCTTCTTCACGTCGCACTTCCGACTAAAGATTCCCTTCCTGAGGTGGTCTATTTCGACAATGCATGTCGCCTGAAACAACATCTCATCTCCATTGGCGACCATTACTTCGACAAGTGCGCCATGCCTGTCGATCCATTCCATGCGAAGACGAAGCATAAAGAATCTGACACCTTTGTGGTACCCATTGCAATGTAGCATTATTCCCCGATTTGCTGGATGGTGGCTGGTGGCGGTTCAACTCGTCTGCTGCAGAGATGACGAATGCATGGGTCGGAGGCTTTCAGGCGATGGTTAGAGAGATGCGTGAGGCACGTTATGACTTTTTTCTTGATGAAGTCTTTAGGATTCGCAACCTTATAATTACTAGTAATTTGGAGAAGGCTGGGGCTCACCCTGTGTTGGTGCCTTGCGAGCTTCCTTTGCATAGAGGATAATGTGCATTCATCTTTGTACTTTGCAAAGCCTTATAGTGCATGTAACATGTTACAATCCCCAATCCCCAATGATACCTCTAACCATCTCCTCAATAAAGACTTCTGCTGCTGCTTCAGCAGCTGCATCCTCCCCAGTCCAGCGCTTACTAAATGAAACTGGCTCTGCCTGTGGATCCCAGGGTGGAAGTGTGTCAACATAGCGCTGATATAAGGTGCTTAGCTGTGGGGGAGTGACAAAGGTAATGCCAAGTTGTTGGAATGCAGGTGATGAATCATGGGGGAAGTAGTTGGCCAGACTTGTCCCATGAACATCACCAGGGCGCCACAGAATCAGTGTATCGGAGGTGAGATTGACCTTCAAAGCATATGAGCCAATATAGAAGTGGCCACCTTGGTCTGCTGCTGCTGCATGTGAACGTCCCAGTATCCATTGTGCAGCATAGGGGTAAGGCTGGTGCTCAAAATGCATGGCCCTCAGATAGTACTACACCATTCAGTAAATATTTTTGGGGGAATGAAATGTACAAACCTGGCATAATTTTGGTTTAGAAGTCCAGTGGGAGGTGCAAGCTCAGCATTATGAAAGGTAGTTGTGTATTCGCCGATACGGATTTGGTAATCGCCACGGTCGCCAGTCATACAAACTCCTGCATCCATGCGTGGTAACCCAGAATGCTCAAGCCATTCAGCCCATCCATCCATGATCTCCTTGGGTAATTGAGCACGACAGATGTTCCAAGCGAGGGCAAAGAGGCAGCTTGCTTGATAGTCGGCAGAGGCGAGGAATTCCGGTGTTAACTCGTTCTTGCGCAGGAGGTTGCGCACCCAATCGAAGGCCGGTCTTGAGCGTTGTCCAGCCGAGTACCCCATCTGTACTATCCTTCCTGGGTCTTCGGCCTAGGGAAGAGAGGTATATGAAATGAATGTGGTTTTACCATATTTATAGAGCTTACCCTGGCTGTACGTCGGCCTGCGATTCCATTCTGTATCGTCTCCACCGCCCATGCCAAGAACTCTGCCTGCAACTGGTCGTCTTCCTGCATGATGCCCCGGAGCACAACTGCGACGATTGAACCATCCTCGCTATCGATGATGACACAACTCTCGTCGGAAGGTACTTCGAGCTGCACCTGAGTGCGGTGGGTTGAAGGTCATGTCGTGGCCGCCGGCAGTCTGGTTGGGGATCCTTAAGAAGGCGCTGCTCCCATTTGTCCCTGATCTCCTGGCTTTCGCTGGCGAAGTGGCCGAGTGGGGGATATGGGCAGGCCTGCCGGTCGAGGGAGTGCTTGGGGAGATCTTGCAGCACTGACTGCCCAGTAGAGCGATTGACGCCCAAGCCTGTCAACGAGAAACTGGTGCAGCTTCCGGTTCCGCTGACGTTCATCCTGGAAAATGGCGACAGCATCGCAAAGATTCGACGGGCACTGGTATGCATTTTGGGTTACGTGCCTCACAATTTCGGAGAAAAGGTCGTCGCGCTTGGGAAGGTCCGGCAGGTGTAGTTCGGTGGCTAGGGCTATGGCAGCGTCGACGAATAACATGCGGCTGTGCACATTAGCCGCCGTGCGGAGTAAGGCGGTAGCCTCGTCTTTGCCCGCGAGCCTGTTCACGAGCGTGGGGAGCGTAGTGGCACGCCTGTTCTTCGCGTGGGCAGTTTTCTTGCGGGCCATCGAAAGCTATATGGAAACCGGTGGGATTATTATATAGCCTTTGCGATGCATCGAATATTGCTCACCCATGCACTCGGTAGCCTTAGCTAAGGTAGTACGTTAGTCTCGACCAAGACGTCCGTGCGCGGGGGTTTGGCCGAGCCCTCGTTGGAGTCCTGTTCCCGCCGGTGCTGTGCTGTCTGCCATATTATGTAAGCTATCCACCTCCCTATTCGTTGTGCTCACCGCGCTTGGTGTACTGGCCAGCCACTACCACGGCAGGGCCGACGCCGTGTTCTTGTACGGGCTAGTAGCTGGTAGTGGGGCCCCACTTGGCCGTCCAGTGGCCCCCGCACCATTGCTGCAGTGAGTACTGCACGTGGCCCGTCGTTCCCACCATCCGCCACGCACACCCTGCGTTCTCCCCCATCCTTCGCCCGCCCAACGCCCATTATTCTTGGCCATATACCCAACTAGGCCCTTCTTATCACGGCCACCAGTCCGGCTAGCACACTACGCCTGGCGGTACCGGTGCCACCTAGCCTGGCCCCCAATACTCCGCTCACCGGCGACCCCCGCCATGCCTGCCCAGCGGCCCGTACCCGCTTGGCCTCTGTCCAACCACATTCGACTGTACAAGGCGAAAGAGGGGAGAGTTTGGGAAGGGCAGGCAAGCTAGGTACGTACTGCCGTCCCTTTTCCACTCCAGCACGTCCCCATCACACAAGAATGGGCACGTCCCACCGTTCTCGCCAGGTCTTCGCCACCAGGTGGCACGGCCCAACCTCCTCCTGCGCCGCCATCTCCTGCAGACACCCTTTTCGCGGTGCTCCCCAAGTGCTCCCCCAGTATTCCCGCCTGTTTCATCGCCTTCCACCACCCAGCAACACCGGCGCCATGCCGTTTTCCCCCGTGACGGCTGGCAAGCGCAAACGGCAGCAGTTCACAGTCCCGTACAGCGAGGTCCAGGATGCCGGTAGCCCAGGCAAGATCTGTGAGGTAATCGTGACCGACGACACACCCCCGCCCCCAACCGTGTCTCCTGCGACGGCCCACACTGCCATGTACTCTTTGTCCTACCAGCCCCCGTTCTCTCTGCATCTACCCGTACACGGGCGAGAGCCGCCACAGAAGCAGCCTTTGCCGCCAGCACTTCTTCTAGAATTACCGTTGCCCCCGCTCACAAGTCGGAAACGGGACCCTGCAGGCGGCGTTAACAGCATCGCCAGGAAGGCCATCACGAATGGTGCTCTTTCAAATGCCACCGTGGCAACAAATCCTGCCCGACCAGTTGGTTTCTACAACGGTTAGAGCGGTGTCATTGCAGACGATGTGCGTACTCCATTCTCCTGTTGGGGCAATTCTGATCTGTCTACTGCATGTACCAGGTGTCGAAGGCGCGAGTCTCATGGTCTGGTTATCCCGCAACGCCGGTGTCGACTCTGCCGACGCCGTACGAGGATCAGAGCGCACACTTTTCTCGTGGCTACTCGCGACCTGGTGGGCACCACCGTCCCAGTCCTCGTCTTCGCGACCACCGTCCTCCGAATGGCAGCTCCTCAGAGCACCTGTCGCAGCGTCCAGTCGTCGCTAGCACAGCCGGCATCTTCTGTAAATTCGCCCACTGTCTCGTGGCCAGTAAGGCGCCCACGAACGCGGGCGAGCCGCGCACGCGGCGGGCTTCTCGATCGCCAGGAACAGGTCAACGATATGCTCCCACCCCCCGCCCAGGACCCCTTCAACAAGATCACCACCACCCACTCGACAGCATTCGAGGACGGCGACCGGGAGACCGGCAGGAAGGTCTTCGTCGGCTCCAAGACCGCGATGGCGCTGCTCGAGTTCGCGAAGGAGAATGGGTGGGCCGACTACAAGGAGACACGGGACTCCGCGAACATAGTCCAGACGACCCCGTTCTCAAGCGACCGGCAGGCGGAGGGTGCCACTGTGCGGCTCGACAAGCGCCTTTACCGTGTCTACCTCAAGGGCGTGAGCGGGATCCCCATGAAGCGCTGCAAGAGGCACACACCATCGTCGAGCGTGGCTCGAACCAGACTGGGAACGTCGAGACAGTCGACATCGATGAGCTCGCATGCGACAATATCCAGTGGGCGATCACCTTCTACGCTAACCAGACGCTTGCACGGTTACTCTCTGCTGCCGCGATTTCGAGTCCTGGCCACCTCCTGGTATTCAGAGTCTGTTGACGAGGTGCGCACGCTGCTGACTGTCTGTCCGGAATTCCCCCATTGAAATGTGTTGCAGGTTCCTTATGCAGCGATCCCCCAAGACCCCACACCCACCGCCATCACCGGTATCGGGGACCCCCTCTATCCAGGGGTTCGAGAAGCCATCGCGGACTGCACGAGGGCGGGCGTCGCGCTCGAGATGTGCACTGGCGACAACGTCCTCACCGCCCGCTCGATCGCGCTGCGGTGTGGCATCTATACCACGGGCGGCATGATCATGGAGGGTCCCATCTCCAGGCAGCTCGAAGGGCACGACTTGCTCGGTGCCGTCCCACGACTTCAGGGTCTCCCAGGTTCATCTCCGGAAGATAAGAAACTGGTTGTCGACACTCTCCGCGACCTTAGCGAGATTGTCGGCATCACTAGCGACGGCACGAGCGGTGGTCCCGCCCTCAAGACTGCCCACGTGGGTTTCTCGATGGGCATTGCTGGCACCGAGGCGGCGAAGAAGGCTTCCGACACCATCCTTATGGGCGACGACTTCGCTTCGATCGTTAAAGCGACCATGTGGGGTCGGTGCGCCAACAATGCCGTTCGGAAGTTCCTCCAGTTCCAGATTACGACCAACATCACTGCCGTCCTCATCACCTTTGTCTCCGCCATCGCCTCTAGCGAGGAGGAATCCGTTTTCTCTGCGGTGCAGCTGCTTTGGATCAACATCATCATGGACACGCTTGCGACTCTTGCGCTGGCGACGGACCCGGGGAGCCCAGTCCTCCTCGACCGCAAGCCGGACAAGATGGCAGCGCCGCTGTTCTCTGTTGATATGTACAAACAGATTCTCGGGCAGTCCACTTACCAGGCCACCTTACCCTTGTTTTCCGCTTCCTCGGCGCCCAGATCCTGGGTATCCCACACTCGGACGACAGAACCACGCAGAAGCACAACGACACGATTGTTCAGACTGTGGTGTTCAACTTGTTCGTCTTCGCCCAGATTTTCAACTCTACCAATTCTCGCCAGCTCGATAGCCGCCTTAATGTTTTGGAAGGCATCACCCGTAACTATTACTTCATGGGTACCAGTACGTGCCTTCAGAGTGCCCCTTGTTTCGTGGTTTGCTGCACATTTTTATTGAGGTTGCGGTTCAGATCCCCAACGTGCTCGCCGGCGGCATCGCGTTCCAGGTGACTCCTATGGCCGCGAATGGGGTATCCCCGGAAGAAGAACGCGGAGGATATCAAGATCGTCCACCGGGATATCGCTAAAGCCCTCGATACGCTGCGTGCACATAATTTCGTTCGCGGCGACGTGCGCCGAGAAAACATCGTGATCGCAGGCGGGCACGCGCATCTCATTGACTTCGACTCGGCCGGGAGGGCTGGCGTCGCGAGGTATCCGGGCACTCTCAATCCCGAGGTCACGTGGCCGGAACCAGCGAGCAGCCTTCGCGGCCAGCTCATCAAGTTCGACGACGACACATTCGGCCTCAAGAGGACGTTCGATGGACTGCGCAGGGAGGAACACGACAAGCGGAATAGGCCGGACGGTAGCGAGATATATAAGTAAGCCTCTGTAGGAATGCGATTCGCACCAACGCGCGAGCTCCGAAAGCGACGGCGAAGCTCCATCTGCTGTACCGCGCACCGCGACATCTCGCCCGTCCAGCGCTAACATGGGTGGCGACAAGGTCGAGGTTCATACCTTGACCGTAAACCAGCTCATGGCGGCTATCCGGCAGACCCTGCGCAAAGAGATTACCGGGGCGCCAAACTCGTCCCCGCGCCATCGCCGGCGTAAGTCTGTGACGCCGGCCCTAGAATCGGAACCGGAAGTCGACCGCGAGACACGCATCGAGCTCTTGGTAAGTCGCGTAATGCACAACCGCGAGGCGATGCTGACTGTGAGTGTCAGCGACGGGTACGCGAGCTCTACAAGAAGCATTGCCAGATCGAGACCGACAAGGACTGGCACGCGCACCAGGAGGCAGATCGCGCCGCCGTCGGGGCCTACAATGCTAGCGGCGATGGCGCCCCAAGCATTGCCAACATCCGTTTCGATATGCGGACTTCGGGCAGCAACTCCCCCTGGAACTTCAACATCTTCGAGCACCTTCTGGAAATGTTCAAGGTCGACAACGAGGCCTTCATCATCGACAACAACATCACCGATCGCTACATCAACGACTTGATCGAGGACAAGTTCTCACGTGGCCTGAAGACGTGGAGAGGCGGGCAGCCCAAGCTCAAGTCCACGGGCGCGCTTGAGACGCCGGAAGAATGCGAGGCTCGTGTCCTACTCGCAGACGAGAGGCTGTAGGAAAGAGCCCGTGCCGATACAAGACGTCGTAACGTGAGCGCGCCCCTCTGACTCACAACTCGATAATTAGGACGGACCGTGTCCTTCAAGAAATTCGACCGCCGCCACGCCACGGTCAAGAAGGTGGTCGCGCTGCATGATGTCGGGAATCCCGAGTCCGACGTTGTGGTCTGGAGATTCCTCGAGAAGGTCCTGGACCTCTTGGGCCCTGGTGGTATGAGCTCGGAGGATACCTGCGAGCGAGCAGCGACGATGCGCCGGAGATGGTCTTCCGCGTCAAGGTGCTCGAGTGGCGACGTCCAATGGACGAGCACATGGAGATCATCGACAAACAGCGTGTTCTCGACCGGGATCTCTTTTCCTGACAGGGCTCCCGGCCGGGAAAGAGACTCCGGGACGGCACGGTCAAGAGCACTCGCGATCCCGTCCGGCGGCTCCCGCAGCAGCTTTACAATCTGGACTGGCTGAAGGCTCAGAACGCCCATCAAACCCACACGCTCGCAGTATCCTCTGAAAAGTTCGATTGGGTTCGCGTTGTGGCGACGCTTAGACTCGCTCACGCGGTGTGAGTAGTCGGACTCGGTGGGAACGCGCAGGTCGTATTTGGTCGTGTAGCTCTCGTATGACAGATATATTTGTACTATAGGAATGTCTTGCGGCGTTTTGACCCGAACGCCGGATGCCATTCACTTGCCTTGACCATTGTGACTGATGGCTGCCACATACTTCGCAGTGGTAACCAGAAGCAAGTAATAGTAATAACTCAGCTCGTAGAATACAGGGGGGGCGCATGATGGCGTCCATGATAACTCACTCGGCTCGAAGGGCTTTCCATGATAAGGGAGCGAACACAAGTCCGACCACAACTAATGCATACACTGAATCGTCCGATCTGGATTAAATATATACATCGCAGACCAGAACACAATAATGATGATAACGGTAACGGAACGGAGATGTGATACAGGGAAACGGAACGGAGACGGAATCGACCCACGGAATCGACCCACTGGTCCGTCCAGCATGGAGGATGCGCATAATCACTCATTCTTGGCAGAACCGCTGGTGCGGGGCTTTGCACCGGAACCGCTGGCGCGGGGCTTTGCACCAGAACCGCTGGCGCGGGGCTTTACACCGGAACCGCTGGTGCGGGGCTTTGCACCGGAAGAGGTGCGAGCAGTGCGCATGCGTGTGCTGGTGCGAGCAGGGCGTGCACCATCATCATCCCTAGACTTCTTGCGCGGCTGTCTATCACCCTCTTCCTCCTCTCTCGACCTCTTGGCAGAGTCGCTATCGTCGCCTTCGTCGAGAAGCTTGTCAAGCATGATCGAATCATCGTTCTCCGTAATGACTTGGCCCTCCGTATCCTCCACTGGCCTTGGCCAGTCAATGTCGGGGTTGAGGAAGCCTGGATACCTCGCTTCCCCGGCCACCCCCGCCCAGTCGAAGTCGATAAGGTACGCGCGAGTCCCACCGTCTTCTTCCCGCTTTACCACCACGTTCTCCGGGCGCAGGTCGCCGTGGACGTAATTTTCGACTTTCAGAAGATCGATGGCGGCCGTGAGATCCCTGCGGATGGTGGGGATGTACTTGCGCGCGAAGCCGGCCGTGAGACTGCATGCCCCTAGATCGTCCATGACAACCATCGTGATGCCATGCACAACCTCGCAGCAAATATGCAATGGTGGTGCGAAGTGGTGGTTGGCGAGTAGTTGGTGTTGCTTCTGGCCGTAGGTGTGTCGCTCCTGGCCGTAGGTGCGGTGCTTCACAAACTTGATGTAGACTTTCATGAGATACCCAGAAGGGCTTATGACGCCTTTGTAGAGGCAACGGGTGGATTTCTCGCGGGGACCGACTTTGGTGGTGAACACGAGACGGAGTGATTTGATGGTGTCAAGGACCTGGTGATTGTCGGGATCCAGGAAGGGGATGACAGATAAGGGCTGGGGGAAGAGATACGGTAGATGGGGAATAATGCTGCCGGTGTGGAGGGTCGCGTACCAATCGCGCATGCGCTTGGCGGTGTCCCGGAGGATCTGGAATTTAGCTATGATGTCCCGCATTGTGGTTTCGTCATTAGATCCCTGTAAAGACATCGTGAAGAGCTCCGACGTATGGATGCAATCGGTGAAATAGGCCAGGGCGACGGTGACCCGGAAACCGGAGATGCCTACGAGAACGCAAGGACAGCAAGAGATTCGCAAGAGGAACTCGTACTGGTGTAACAGATGTCAGCAAAAGATCAAACCAAGCAATGCATATTCTTACCTCCTCCAACAATGAGATACTGCGTTGGAATGAGAAGGAGACCTGCGTGATGGGTTCTCCGCCAGAGAGGGGCGTCTCCTTTAGTTCGATGGCGAGGTATATTGCGGCAATTCCATGGGCGGTGAGACATTTCCCCGCCCAATCGATCTCAGTTCCCGTGCCGATGTCGTCAACATACGTGGAATGTCTGCTGAGGTCCTCGTCGTCGACAAGTTGTCGGAGATACTGGTCGATGGTGTCGCCAAGATTGCGTTCGCCTTCGGTAACCGCACAACAGCATTGCGCGAAGTGCTGGACCCAGACCACCATGTTGAAGCCCGCGGTTCCAAGCCTAAGTCCCTTGGGAGTTTCAATCTTGACTGAGGCGAGGTCCTTGGACGTGTTGTGCGCGTAGGCGAAGGGGGGGCAGAAAAGAGCAGGGAGAGGTCCAAACACATCGTAAGGGCGATAACCCATACTGATACGCGTTGTGGAAGCTTGTGCGTAATCTAACGTGACGGGATTCTTCGATACAAGTGAAGGAGACGAGATATCGAGGGTCGACATCCGACGCTGGAGATCGTTTTTCGACGCCAGGAAGTACTTGATGCGGTCTGACAGGGGGAATTAGTGATTGTGCGTGGTTATCACGTGGGGAACAAATACTCACTGGTCAACTGCTCGTTGAACGACGGGAGGAAGTGGGGCCGGTACTGTTCCGCTTCAAGCACGACTAGGAAATGGGCGGCAGTCAAGACCCGGGGCAGGCAGACAACGGGAGAGGGTGCGTACTGCGTACCACGACATACAATTGGACTATTGGAGACTGCTTGGAGGGCAGGGGGATAGGAGACGAGGATGGTAGGACTTCCGAGACGATGTGGTGGCCGATCTCTCTATACCAGACAAAGGCACGATCGCGTACGATAGACGTAGGATTGAGGGCTACGGTGGAACTGAGGCCGAGTTTGGACGCAACGTCGTCCAATGTTCCACAGCCTTTGTCAAATGCCTGATTCTGTGGGTTAGAGGTTAATTAGCAAAGAAGCCATCCACTCCAGCTTCTAGGTACGTACCGGATCCGTTATGTATCGGAGTTGCATCGGTACTTCTTGAGGGGATAGCACCGTCTGCCTCGAAATGTGGAACACCGTCTCAAAGTACGCGCGGACGGCTCTGGTGATTCCGTCAGCAGTGATTTCTTCGTCGCAGGGAAACTTGAGCTTGACGTAATGAGGTTCGATATTGAGGAGAACAGGAATCCGCAAGGACCGTTTACCCATCGTGAACGCAGGGATGGATCATCGACGGCGGATGGGATGGATGGTGAGGGTTGGGGTCACAGAGCGAGGTGTACGGATGCTGCTGACGAATGATAAAATGATGAATAAGAAGGTATTTCTCCCATATTTACCCTATTTAGGGCGCCAGAGCTCGAACATTATGCACATACTTACCTATTTAGGTTCTCTCCCCGAGCCGAGAAAAGGCTGTGAGTGCGCGTAAACAATAAGGGTCACCATCGGGATCGCCGTCGCGTCGGCGTCGTCTCCTCCTTGTCGCCGTCTCAATTCCTCTCGTCCTCGTCTTCGTCGTTGTCGTTGCTCTCTCTCTCTCTCTCTCCATCTCGATTCCGGATATCCTCAAGTCGCATCCACCGTCGCACATCATCGCAGGCTCATCCGTCGTTCCTGGGCATTGAGCTGAGTTATTACTCGCTCCTTCTCGCGCTTTCGTGCATCAATCACTCTCTCCTCCCTGGTGGA
This sequence comes from Ganoderma lingzhi, assembly GCA_026283605.1. Classification (NCBI taxonomy): domain Eukaryota; kingdom Fungi; phylum Basidiomycota; class Agaricomycetes; order Polyporales; family Polyporaceae; genus Ganoderma; species Ganoderma lingzhi. The sequence goes on from JAPJYM010000019.1 coordinate 627,215, forward strand.
TCCACTTCAGCGTCATTCCTTCGCCTAGGGCAGTCCTATTGCTCTTGAGTACGTTCGTTCGTATACAATCCTCCCTACCGTGTAGACTGGTAATCGCATCGCAGCATGACGGAACGTCGTTCCGACCACTTTCCACCAAGCAACTCCCCGATAGCACCTCCAATGGCACTGCGGTTCGTCTACCCATGAAATTATTGCGATGTCACACTCACTGTCCCCCATTCTCCAGCCCTCCCCATCCTGCTCGGACGTTCTGGTACGAAAACCAATGCTTTACCGCCATCAACCCGTCGCGGGTCGACTTTCTTCCTGGACTACGTATAGGCGACCCGGACCGAAACCTGGCTGCAAAGGATTTGCGAAAAGCACTGTGGGCGATCAGCAAAGGACCGGAGATGGCTTACATGCTGCGAAGCTCCCATTCAGACTCATCGCTCCTCGCGCGGCTCAGTTGCGACCCTCGTAATCCTCCGATCGTTACGACGGGAAAGAATCGCTTTGCACTCAGCCAAACCGTCCTTACCACTTGGAAGGACTTGGAACGAAGTCTTTATGTCGTCAGCGAAATCTTGCTGCTACACATCAGCAAAATCCCCGAGGCAAAATTCCCCTTCGACGCTTTCTGGCCCCTTCCCAGTGATTGTGGCTACCAACAGGATCACTCCACCTTCCTGTCGGCCAGGCGCGCTATATTCCGCTCACGCGACGCATTCTTCCTTCTCGCTTCCCGGTGCACGCTAGCCATTGCCTTGATCCAATATCGATTTCCGGCTGAAGACCCCCCTGCTTGGACTAGCGTGCTCATGAATCGCGGTGTTCCGGCGCCTTGGGTAGATGAACTACGTACCAGTTCCCTCGCCGACCTTTCGTCCGAACTCCGAGTTGGTGCTTTCATTGACCCCCTACCTCTTCCTACCTGCACGGCGTGGGTTAGCCATGTCCCATGCATGATAGCGGCAAACCTTCCGACTTACATTGCGTGGCCAGTCCGGGGGGGTACACTCGACGCTACCTTGTGCGAGGAAGTCCTGAATCATCACCCCTACCTGCGCCCGTATTTTCCTGTTTCAGCCAATGAAGCACCCATGGTACCCACCTTGGCGGATCCAAGAGCCCCCCAGCCATGTTTCCGTTGGACTGACATCCCTCTCGCATCATGTCCTCCTCCTGTTGAATCCGCCTCTACCCTTCCTATCCCTTCCGATGATGACCTATCTCGTCTCCCCCATGGTCCAGGACAGCGCGCCGGCGAAACTTACCGCCAATTCTTCGAACGTAGAGAAGCACAATGGCGACAGTGGGGGCAAACTGAGACTGCTGAGACGAAGGCGAAGCGACTGGTACGAGTTGCGATGGCGGCAACATATGCCTGCCCGACCCGACCCACAAACACATACCTTTGGATTGAGGTCGGCGACGTTGATTCCACCATCCCTTGGCATTTTCTCGATCGTGACTACAGGAAGAGGGTCCGTTTCGGAGGAGTACGAGATATGTGGGAGATGTACCCTAACTCTCACAAGCGTTATGATCCGTGGCATGACGAGTGGGACATTTGCCCCAAGCTCTCCGACGATCCCGTCGTAGAGGAGAATTACTTCGATGATGACGAGTTTCCTTACCCACCGGCAACCTCCCATCCACGACCGCCGTCAAGCCAAGAGTCTCTATTCACCCCAGCTACCATTGCGCATTCTTTCGAGGCTGATCTCCAACGCTTTTACGCCAGCGACAACTGCGTTGGCCACGTTTTTGTCGCCGAAGGGTTTCAAGAGGTTGCATCCTACCGATACGGCGTCGTCATGGGCATGCTAGCCGCCGCCACAGAACAGGGTAAGCGCCCCCCTCCCGAACACACCCTGTTCAATTGTAACAAGATTCAAAAGTATTTCGGCGTGCTTGCCATGGACCTTACCAGTGCCGATCTCGCTGCCCTTAGTTCATTCCTCAGCATCGCTTTGAAGCGTTCTACGGATGCTGCGATCGCCGCTGCTGTCTGGGATCTCGATCCTGGTTGTCCGCGGTACGTATGGAAAGTGGGTCAAGGGCATCCTACCCTGCGCCTGAAGCTTTGGAGGCTGTCTGGCATCGACTACTGTCGCATACGCTACATCAATGAGCCGGAATGCTTGTACGATGTTCTGGTGGATGCGCCGACTGCTGTCGAGCTCTTCCGCCGTCGTGACATCCGCTCCCGCGCGCCTGCCATTTCGTTGATGGTTCAGAAGGGGATCAGTTTTCGTACGGTGTATTTCCCAACACGGAGAGATGTATTTTCCTTCCACCCTTCCCCCTTCTGTGACTGCTTAGGATGGCGTCCGCGGGGATTCGAGACCACGCAACATGACTACAGACAATATGTCGCGCAGGCGTATGAAGTTCTTCGCCAACCTCGAGGCCGGGCAGCAATATTGCAGGGTGGAATCATTTGGAGGCTTGCTTTGGAGATCCTCGGCAGCGATGCAGCAGAACGGGCCATGAGCGGGCCATCCGAAGACATCTACTCCTTTGGTCAAGAGTTCCTTCCTGAACGAGGGAACCCTGTGTATGATGATTGCTTGATGCCAAACGAGATTGACATTGTGTGCGGTGTATACAAGTTGCCCTCTAGTGCGTAGCCCCTTCAAGCCATTATTTCAGGTGTATTGCTGACATGTTTTGTTTACACAGCTCGCGGGTTACAACCGGAACTACTGTCTTGGTGGCCACGACCCAGTATATTTGACACCTCTGGTTTGGCATTCGGATATTGGACGCCGTGGTGCGAGAACTGGTTCCAGCGGCGCCTGCAGCGAATTAGAGATGGTACCGACAGACCTCTCCCATCACAAGAATGGCGATCACATATCATGTTCTGGAAGGGGGTCATGCCCTTGAAGACAGCTGTATGGGATAAGAGCGTGGCTTCTCTGTCTGCATAGATGATCCCATGTACGTCTTCATGTCCTGTACTTTTTGTTGTGACTGAGCATGACCAAGTGTTCATCCTTAGAGACATGTATCCGTAGTAATGAATACAGTATGTGTTTGCGGCTGAGCGCAATTTGTGCCCTACGGGTGGTCGCTTGCCTGCAAGGCTGCCGCCCGCCTTCTCGCGAGTTCTCGTGTGGTTCACAAGTGTTTAGTCCACTGAGGTGCCAGTTCACTTTCTACAATGCCCTCGGCCCTGCCGCTCTTGCCCTCTGCTGCGCTGAGTTATTGCTTGCACCAAGATGTTTGCCATTGGTCACAGCTGCATTCACGCGGACGACTCCTGATGAGAACCTTTCAAGCGCACGAACGGTTGCGGTGGGCACAACAGTTGCCGCACGAGGAACTGACCGCGCGATTTGCGGTCGTCTCGCCTCGCGTTCGGGACGCCCTGGTCTTTCAGAATGCTCAGGCGACATGGCCGCGGCGCCCGCCTCTCAGGCATCAAGGAGATAGCGCGAAGTAAGGAGCACTCTGTGGTCCCGCTTGCAGTCGCGACCACTCGTGGACGCACGAGGTCGTGCGTTTCGCCCATCTTCTCGCGCGTTTTCGCTGCCTGCTACCCGGTCCATCTCCACTGACGCGTTCGTCCTTAACAGAAAGATCGACGGCAGACGCGCTGGACCGACGTTCGTGGTCCCGTCTCGTCGCGATCGCGGCGTCGGCTGTCTGGAGTTATGGCGCAGATACCAGATGTGTTCCGTCTTTCTTTTGTGCGTGATGTTCGTTTACTTCGTTGATCTCACTTCTTATGCAGATTAACCGCGGCGCGGCATTCAACCAAATGTACTAGTCTACTGTCTTCGCCTGTCCTGGATGTTTTCAAAGGTTGTCTCTGACATACCATAAACATATTGTTAGTCTCTCGCGATCACCACCCCCAGTTCCGGGCCCAAACATTCTCGCGTCACAGAAAGTTTTCATCAAGGGCTCCCCCTTCTCCCTCTTTCCTTTCCTCCACCACCATCTCCTCACTCCAGCTCCTCACTTTCACTCCAGTGCTCAAACATGCTCCCCATTGTTGTTCAGAACTTACTCAAGTACCTGGTATGTCGCCCCATATGTCTCCATACTGACCTATTACAGCCTATTATGGCCTTCCAGGGCATACAGGCTGGGCGCGACTCGGCTCGTCGCTTCTCCCCTCCCTCTAGGTGCGTTTCTACGCGCTCGAGCCGCAGGTCGTGCCCCCACTGACTCGCCAACAGCCCGGGGAAGCTTTCGGCTCCCGCGTCTGCGCGTTCTAGCACGCAGGCCGGGATGAAGACGAAGGCGCGCGCGGCCGCCGCCTGAAGGAATCGGTGGCCGCTCGGCGGGCACTCACCGGGTCGAGAGCGGGCGTGTTGTTTTTTCTTGGAGAGAACTTGATATGTTGGCGAATGTTCTGGAGCGAGCGAAACTTGAAAATCTAATCGATTCTAAATGTTGAGGCGAATTTCGGCTTATGTCTGACGTTTTTTCGGCCGTGAAACTTCAAATTTCATCAAGCAGTGAACTTTCGTCTGAACTTTGAGTTCTCTATGACGTTTGGCGTATCGTAGAACGTGACGTTCTGCGTGACATTGTGCGCGGGTCGGAACGCGGGCCGAAACGGTAAGTATTCGGAACAATGCCAAACTTTGATTTCTATCTACGGTAAAATCTCGTACAAAACGTGACATTCTACATTGTCGTTATTTCTTCCATTCTGACCGCCTCTAAACACTGTAATTCCCCGCGTGTCAATGGCGAAGTGAATGCGGATGTCGACAGTGGAGATAAGTTGGGGTTGTAGACGGGGGCGGCGCGTAGACTGTTGAAAATGCTGACGGAGCCGGTGTTGTCCGAGAGGACGACGAGACGTTGGATGCGACGGCCGGCAGTGACCCAGGGTGCAAGGCGATGAACAGCGGAGCACACGGCTAAGGCTTCGAAAAAGAAAATGGTTCCGGAGGGTGCTCCAGAGGGGAGGCGGGCGTGAAAACCCATGTGCAACCAAGGGAAATAAAGGCCAAGGCCACGGGAGGAAGCGTCGCTGTAGGCGAGTTTGTCAAGGGGAGAAAGGGGTTGGAGATCAGCGGGCGACCACGCTGAGGCGGTGAGGAAATGGACGCCCAGAAGGGATTGAACGTGGTGCATGATGCATGAACCACGAAAGCTCAGCGCGGATGGCATCATTGACGTAGAGAGGGGCGTCACGCAGCTCCTTGTCCGCAATTTTTGCGTAAAGGGTAGAGAGCGCGGTTTTGAGGAGAGGGTACAGTACACGTTGAACGCCCAATCTAAGCACGCGCGAACTCGGGCAGGGCGAAGGAGGATGACATTGAGGCGCGCTAAGAACTGCGCGGACGGCGCCATCCGACTCGCGTCGCTACCGCTCTCTCGGGATGGGCCGAGCTCAAGCCGGCGGAGGCGAAGTAATACATGCACGGGAATGTAACAACGTAGCTGGTAAATCGGGAACTTCTGGAACTAGATATGGGTTTTTTTCGTAAGAAGTAAACTGATGAGCGTGAAATCTATGCAAGAAAAGGGGATTGCGGATGGGCGGGTGTGAAAGACAGAAATACTCGAAGTCCGGAGACTTTCGAGCACGCGGGTGAGGAGGGAGATGGGGAGAGAGAAGGAGAAGCGAGAAGCTGGGAGATATAGTACATGAAGGACAAAGCGCATGGAGGCTGAACGTTAGACAAAGGAACGCGGCGCGACGCGACACGCGTGTCGCGTGCACGTCGCGCGTGACCGTGCGAGTCGCGCAGCTTAGGCCCCGGATAATATTCATTATCCGAAACATTGATGTGACCTGCGAGAGCACGGAACTCTGCGAGTGTGCGACGACAGGAAGGGGTAGGATCAATGAAATGCTGAACAGCGTTAAGCCTGAGGAGGACGGTACGGGAGTCGGGAGGAAGAGACGCAGTGGGCGACTCGGGTGAGATGTAGACAAGGAAGCCAATAACGGTGAGAAGCAGGTCAGCGAGCTGCTTTGGAGGGTCGTGGCCTATGCCGAGGCATCCCACAGGACGAGAAGGTGGGACTGATCCGCCGGGCGATATGCGTGGTGACGTGCATACCACGAGGCATGGCGGAGCAGGCCTAGACCCCAGTTGTCGTCCACGTAACAGAGCAGGGGGCGTACGCCTCGCTTGTTTTTGGCAATCCAAGCGACGAGGAAGTAAAAGGCGAGCCAAAGGCGAAGGGAACCACACCCGAAAAGGATTGCATCGGTCAACGTGTCGCTGCCCGTCGATGGTGACGATCTGACGAATTTGCCAGAAAGGGGAGATAGGGATGCGGCGATACATCTGGGAAACATCTGACTTCCAGAGAACGGCAAAGTCGGCGGAGCCCAGCACCGAAGGGCGGCATGCCGTCAAGTACAGTACTGCACCCTTGATGGCTTCGGGGCATACTATGGAATTTAGCGAAAAGGGACCGGCGCTGAGGTTGTTGATAAGGCGAAGTTTGTCGGAGTGGGGTTTCGGAACAACGTGAACGGGCATGGATTACATTCCGGGATAGAGGTAAGGTCCGAAAGCGGGAGAGTAGCGACCCAGTGCGATTTCTTCATCACGCTGGTCACGAAGGAACTGACGAGCACGGTCGTCAGTGAGAGGCGGACGGGTCTCATCCCAGGTGTCAGGATAATCCTCGGGCTTTTCATCGGCATAGGGCCAGAAACCTTCGCGAAGACCGCGGCAAACAGAGCGGACAAAGGGTTGATTAGGATGATCAAGGAGCAGGTTCTCGAAGATGTCGACTTTGATGGGCGTGACAGTTTGAAAAAGATGAGATTGGGCAGCAAGAGTCGCATTAATAACAGGATCCGAACGAACATGTGGCGGAACATCGGGGACAGGGAGGTGCGATAGAGAGACATCTGCAAAGCAACGCCGAGGGAAGTCATGACCATCCCAGACGAGGCCGCGAAGAAAACGCGGGTGCGAGACGTCGAATAGTCTACTGCTGGTCGCGTTTGCTTGGAGTGGCCTCCCCCACGGAACAGAGATGGCGGTAGCGGCAATCGCTCGGATGGGCGGTGCAAAGACCCTTGTCATTCCAGCAGATGCAGGCTTCGCGGTCTCGCCTGGAACGTCCGGATGAGCCGGAAGATGAGCCGGAGCCGTCGAGGCCTGAAACGACATTGGCCCGCAGGAGTCGATCCAGAGGGTGCGAAGGTTGTTGAACTGGTCAACGTCCGAAAGGAGGATGTTGCGGACGGACCCCACGCGCTTGTGGACGGCACAACCATAGTGGATGACTCGCTGGAGGGATTTGTCGACAGCACAGAAGAGGCCCAAGATGTGTGCATGATAGGCGTCGAGCTCGGCGCGTCTACGAGGGAAAGCATAGGAGGTGGCGAGGACAGTCTGCTGCCAAGCGATAACCCAGTCACCGGCGGACTGGATAGTCTTGACAGGAGTGACGCTCTTGTAACGAAGTTTGACGTCTCCGACGTGCTCGATGTGCTTGTCGTCGGAAGTGTGGGCGTACATGTTGCTGAGCACGCCGTTGCGGTCGACAGCATGCCCATTGAGGATGTTGCTCCACTCGGAGTCGGGGAGCTCAGGTGCTCCCGCAGAGTTGACGAGGTGCGACTTCGAGAACTTGATATCATCCGCGAAGTCCTGGAGGCTCTCGAGCGTTTCGAGGAGCTCTAGCTTGAGAAGGAATTTGGCGACCTGTTCAGATCTGGCCCAGGGGAATTCCGAAGGGTCCGGTCGCTGTCGCTTGCTGCGATGCCCATCTGAGGAGGGCTCGCGAGACGGGCTTGTCGAGGGCAACGTCGTTGTCTCGTTGCGGCAACAAGTTCTCAAACAGAGCTATAAAGCACCGCAGATAGAGTCAGAAATGGTTAGCCTGCCAGGACCCCGCAGTCTTCTGGTATGAGAGCGCGGCGAACCTACTGAGCGATCAGCAATCTCCTCACGCAGGCGCGCATGGGCCAACGTACCAGGACCGCCATCCACGCGAGGCTGCGTGGCGTCATCGTAGATAGGTTGGAGCTCCACGCGATGGGCGGTTTCCCCAGTGTCTGGCGATGAAGGCCCTGCCCAAAGGGACTTATAACACTGTCAGGGACTATTAGTGCGCCAGTTCGGAACCCAACCATTATACGTACCGCCAGAAAGAAGGGGCTGCGAAAAAGCCCCGCATCGGAATTGCCGCCAACCTGGGCCTCGTGTGCGCTATAGAGGAAGTTGCAAAAGTCGTCTAGCGCGATGGCTTCTTGCCGACCATGACATCCAGGCGAAACCTGGCGGACAAAGTCAGCACCGTCGAATCATAGGCGGATGACATACTGCTCCCAGTCAACTTCAAAGTCGTTGAACATGTACATGCATGTCGAAGGGACAGAGCTGCCGAGCGGTGAAGTAGTCACGCCAGCCTCGGACGCACCTCACAGTCATATCCAGGATTTCGTTGGCCCTTGGACCTTCAGCGCTTATGGGAGGTATTGGATAACATGGTCTGCGAGGTGGCCCGTGTCATCATGACGCGCAGAATGAATGCTACAGTCGAGCTGCCAGCAGAGACAGGACCATTGGCGACGAATTTGAAGCGTGGGGGTTACGTACATATCAAGTAGCAGTTCATCACGGAAAGATCGACGTCGGTCTTCTTCAGGCCAGGGGTAGGCCTGAGGAGCCCATTGAACTGGTGAATAAGCTCGCGCCTCTCACGCTGCGCTTGTTTCCTAGCATGCGCAGCGCAGTCGGTGAACGGATCGCAAGGGGAATCAACTTAATGTTACGCACCGCTATAATTTTTCGCCCTTCCTCTCCGCGTTTTCTTGATCTTCCCCGGGCCCGTCCTCTGAGTCTGCGTCGTCCTGTGAGCTTGTATGGCTGCGAAGCCGTGCTTAGGGCCTGGCCGGGTGGTCGACTGGCTACTAGCTAGGGCCAAGCTGGAAGGCGGAGGTGCTGCCATCCTCGCCGGCAACTCGGAGGTCGAGCCTCCCCCTCGCTTTCTCGGCACCATGTCCGGGTTCTTCGCCTTCCCTTCTTGGCTTCGTGTTCGGCCATTTTTGCGCCTTTTCTCTTCACTGGAGCTCCATTGGAGGCGTGGGGGGGAGAAGACTAGGACTGGGGGATGAGCACACTGCCAGCTGATGACTGTAAGTTTGTAAGATCCGGCGCCAAAGCCGTGCAGAATTCCGTCCTCTTCCTCCGCTCGACGTTCGAGTCACCCAGTAGCACGCATCACATATATGGCCACCCTCTCTTCAGTCTTCTCTTTCCCATTCCTATGTTTTCCTGCCTGGAATTCCCGAAGAAGTTCGACATTTCGAGAGCCCTTCGTGGTCATGGCCCGTTCTGTGCGAGGAAGGGCGGTGGGGCGCCACTGATCCAGACACTCCGGAAGCAACTCGCTCAGGAGGAGGCTGAAAAAGGGACAAGCGACAGAAACTGATGAGAGGTGGCTGCGGTGAGGGACAGAGGCCGCGCAGGTACGTGCATTTGGTGGTTGCGAATCGGGCATAATACGCTAACCCCACTTGAGAAAGGCAGCAGAGCTGCTGCTGCCGCCGCCGCCGCCGCCGCCATCGCCTCCGTTGCCTGAGCCGACCATGGGCCGAAGGCGCAAGGCTCCAGCAAGATTCAAGGACTTTGTTCCTAAGACACTCGCGGGCCTGGCGGCACACCTGCGTCGCTCATCCCGCGCATCTCACACCCCGCTGTCGCACCCGCACCCGCGTCCTCTCCAGGGTCCGCAGACGTCCCTCTTCTTTCTTCGGTCCCCGCCGCATGGTATCTATCGCGTCTTTCTATTCATGCCCAAGCGCGATGTAGACGACAACAGGACCCTCGCATCTTTGTGCAAGCGCGCAACGTTGCCTGTCTCGACAACTACAACTACGTTGAGGATACCAAGTTCTCCCCTCTCTCCACATCTGATAGATACTCAACGCCTCTGTCTACCTCTCCGTTCTTAAGGAGGGCACGCACCATGCTATGGATGCTCTGAAGTTCGAAGTTCGAGGTCAAGGACGTGTTCGTGCGCCCTCTTAGTACAGCAGTCATAGCAGGCGCGCTTCAACATCGCAACATTGGGAACTGGCGAATGACCCCCCACAAGCTCTACCGGCAGCGGCCCGATGCCACTCCACGCTCATCAGCTTCGTCAAGCCCTCCATCTCCATCGTCACCGTCCTCTTTTCGCAGGGCTTCCCCGGCCCCCCATTCCGACTCGGAGTTATCCCAGGACTTAGAGTCGACCTCCGGTTTAGAAGCATCGTCAACGCCTGATGCACGCGAAGGTGTGCGCGTGCCTGTGCTTTTAGAAGTCTACAACTCGGACGCAATGCTTGAGGCCGACGCCCCGTGTTCGCGAGGAGCCTCGTGAGCTCTCGTGAGGCCCCCGGTGATCCTGATGACCTCGAATACTTTGTCATCACCCTCATCCTCCTGATCCGATTCGACGCACCTCACGAACTTTGGATCGGCCTCGCTTTAGCTAATATATCTCTACTCTGCAAATCAAAGCAAGTACGTGACTACGTCCGAGCGCGGCCATCTTCGTTCTCTGCTCACCACATTGCCTATGTCCCTTCCGTCGTGAGTATCTTCGCTTTGCATACCTCGCGTGCGTACCCTGCTCATTTTATTCTTTGCGTCCTGATAGAACTCAAGACTTCTACGTGAAGGAATACGGTACAGCGGCAACTGGCGCTGTCCTCACATCTCTCCGGCGCGAACTGATGCAAATTATCCTCGTTCTCCTTGATGATTCATCATGTATACGTTTGTTCATGGCTGGGACGGCGCACGCGGTGACGGCGACGGTCGCCGTGGATTCCCGCAGGTCTCTTTTTCTATCGCGCCCGACTACTTACTCTGAGAAGTGCGTGCTCACTTTTATGATGTGAAAATGGTGAGTTGATCACACAACAGTGGACATCATCATCTTCGAATGGCACTCATCAGCGTCTACTACTATACCGACCGCCTCTTCCTCACGCGTACACGAGTTGCGTTACTTCCGCCTGCTGATCCTATTTGAACGTAACTAACCCATCCGATCCAGAGTCCCTTCTCGACTCGTTTCCGAGAGCACGGTATGAACTTCTATTCGATGTTTGTGTCTTCTTCTCCGCATTCTCTACGCTGCAGATGAGGATAAAATTTATACATTCAACCAACGGTCGATCCTTTGTCTCGGTCATCACTAGCATAACTTGAGCTAATAATTGCTTCCGACAGTTCAGCGTTCAGCCGCAGCACAATCTAGCATAATCCGACGCTTCTCAGCTAACGTCTCTGAACACAAGGAAAATTAACCGGCCGTGTAAGTTGTTTCGATTAGCTGGTCTGCTATCGTCCTGAACCCCCCCCCGTTCTCACGCCAGGATTGCGTAGCTGTTTCCCTCCTTCAAACAGCGAACGTGGGAGCTGTTGCAATGATTCGAATGTCGGCAAGCTCGGTACTTACGGTGGTCTATCATTGGTCTCATGAACTTACGGTAAAATACAATACGCGAGCTGTTCTTCGCTAACAGCTTCTCCATTTGTAGGGCGATGTTGTATTCAGCAGATGCAATGAGTTGGTATGTCTGTAGGAACTCCTGAAGAATGAGGATCCCTCAAGGCACCGTCAACGTGGGGAAAGATGTCGAACGTTGTCCACGAGAGGTTCGGTCGCTGCTCGTATCCTGGGTCTATCTTCTCATTCCTGACCACGACCTTAGCTTTGGTCAGTTAGACGAGAAGTGCACAGCAACTTCGTCAAGCTCGCCGCGGAGATGATCAGCAACAGGCCCAAAGCCAAAGCTCTGTCGGCGTTCCGAGACCTCATGTTTTATTTGGTTCGTTATCTTGCAGCTAATCTGATGTCGCGGTACCTCCTCATGACAAGGTTTCAAATTTCAGATCGAGGCCGGTGTTCGACCTCGAGACCTCGCGCGCGACGCCATGGTGGCCATTCTTGGAGGTAAACACTGCGGCTCCAATGGCCATGCACGAGCACGTTCCTAATGTCCGCTTCATACAGCCTCAGACAATACGCCCGTCATGCTGGCACTTGCATTTTATTTCCTCGCCGCTGAGAGATCCTGAGACTGAACTCTCCGTATTTCATGCCGCGGGTCATACCGCCTGGGGGGGGCATACATTGACGGACGATATACTATCCCTGAGTATACAATTGTCGCGCTTGCAACGCACCTGCAACACATAAGTCCAGATAACTTAACTTCTTCCCAGAATCGTTGGTGGGTACCTATGGCCACATGCATCAGCAAACGCTGTCCGAACAGAGCGATGACGGGTCCGCATAGAACTTCCGTCCGGAGCGATGGGTGTCGCAAGGACTCGGTCCACAGACTAGAACCAATAGGGCTGTTTTGGAAGCCTTTTCGTTCGGTAAGTGCTTATAGCAGTTCATTTCTCCCGTGTGCGTCTTCTGATCTTACGACCCCTAGGCCCCCATGATGCGCTACGTCCTGTCTCGTGTGGTTCTCATCTACGACATGGAGTTTGCAACGGGATTCAACTGCCAAGCGTTCCGCGACGGGATCATGAACATAAGAACGACGTACATGACTGCTCCGCTCCGCATGCGGCTCACACAGCGTCCCGGAATCAACCTCGACGCGGTCTGCCGCAAGTCCTCCTAATTCTAGCATAACCCGATTAGAAACCCTTCCGATTGTACCGTATTATGATGGTTCCACCAGTGCGATGACAACTTGGCTGCGTTGAACTCTTCTCCAGGACGCTAAAATGGAACGTTCGGGAAATTAGTGATGGCCTTCAATTCCGTTGGAGCGTTTTCCGCATACCTTTCTTCTAGTACACAGATTTCTACAAGGAATACGCATAATATACTATACAAATGAGTAATAATCCGAGAAGCAACTCAACGACAGAGATGAAGACGAGACAGTGACGGGGCGGACGACCACATAAATCCTACATTACAAGTGAAACAGGGTACAAGGCTCAACACAACACAGGCGCGAGCGAGCGCCCTTAGGTCATGGAATTCAAGAAGACCCCCGGCCGCCAAGAACCTCACTCCTCCCCAACGGGCACGGGAACCTCCTCCTCAGCACCAGAGGAGTGAATGACGGAACCCGAGCCAACATCGACACCGACACCGCCAACCAGCCTCTGGAGCTCGATCGAGGTGGGCCTCGAACCGCTCCTGCTCGTCCGGGTCGTAGGATGGGATCCATGAGCTCCCGTATTGGCCAAATTCGAGCTCCGTCATGCGCTTTTCGGCAGCGGCACATGCGAGTTGGACATTTCGGGCGTGGACCTCCTGGAAGACGGCTTGAGCGTGGGCGGTGCGGAGGCAGGAGGGAGCCTAGCCGGATGGTGACAGCGCGTGGATCGAACCCGCCCGGGACGCCTCCCAGGCCCGACTGGGGGAATTCGGGAGGGAGCAGCGTTCTAGCATTCCCAGGAGGGTGCAGGATGCTCGCGGGAGAAGCGACCGGCCTAGGCGGCGCTGTCGCCCGTCGAAGCGCTCATCACGCCCTCGGAACTCGGAGGGAAAAGTATAACTGACCAACGCTTCCCACCCCGCCACGCTTGACGGTCTGCAGACGTGAAAGCTCCTGCGGCGCGTCCACCTCTCTCGCCTCGTTGTCGACGGTGATGTTCTCACCTTCCGGGGCAGCACTGGAGCACTTTGAGCGCTTAGGTCACATGGACACGGGGGACACCTCGAAAGCCAGCTTCGTGGACCGTAGGGTGGGTGATGCGACGCTCACTTTGACTAGCGGCCGACGCGGATTCCTCCTGCGCCTGCGCCACCGACTCCCTCCAGCAAGCGAGCGTTGGTTAGTTTGGAAAAAATGGGTAGGTTTCGGGGGTCGAACTTGGGCAGCGTTTCGGGATCGAATAGGTACTTGGTCGGCGCGGGCGTCTCGGGAATGTATTTGATCGTGTGCTCCTTCCCATGCGCGATGAGCAATCGGGGGCGCTTGATATTTCGGAGGAGAGCGATGCGGTCGACCTCCGTGAGCGTGTTCGCTGCCTTGCACTCCTCGATCGAGCGGAGAGCGGCTTCAACCCAAGGAAGTTCTCGTCTGCCGACTTTGGTGGCGAGAGTGGACGCAAATGAATAACCGATGCCGTTGAAGACGGCGAGGGGCACGGTCACGCTTTGACCCATGACTTCGCCGCGGCAGTTCCTCCCCCATCGGGTACACTCGATCTGCCGGGTTTGGCACCGGTCGCAGACAGCGTCGCCGTGGTCCTCACTAGGAACACATTTTTCGCCACTCTGTAGGAAACGGTCACAGTATCGGAGGTCAGCAAGTTGTCGTGCAGATCGCTTCTAGCCACGTACCTCAGCGCCGATTTCCCAAGCGACCGCACAGCCGTCCTTCTCGCACTTCGCCCGTTGCGCGGTGAGTTCATGAGACTCTTGCAGAGCTCGGTACCGGTCGTCGGCGACCCCCTTATCCTTGCTACGCTTGGCGGGGTTTGTTTTTCCCCTTTTCGGAGTCGTCGAGGATCCTCTCCTCACCCTCTTCGGCGTCGCTCTCTCGGACCGCTACGCTGTCATTGGCAAGCTCGTCCGGTTCTTCCTCGACCGCCTTCTCCACCAGGTCGGGCTGGACGTGATATTCAACGCCTTAGCGTGATGGGGGACGGTCATGCACGCGAAGGGTTTGCCTGTCGAACGGGGCAAAACTTGATTCCACGGCGTGACAATGGGCGTGACGGCTTTCTTCGAGGACAACGTCTTTCCCGGAACACGGATGGTCAGACGCACGGGAGCTTCGGCGATTTGAGGCGACTTGCCTCTGGCGATGTCGACAAGATACCGGCGCGTCCGGGGATGGAACTTGGAGAGCGCACAGACCCACGAGGCGGGCGCTGGCCTCGACAGCATTGTCTCGGATATTGCCGAGCTCGGCGCAGGCGCGCAGGTAAAAGTCGGTAGACGGGCTATACGAAGCCGTCAAGTACGCGGCAAGGAAATCCCGCGTGGTCTTTACAGGAACCTTCTTGTTGGAGGCGGCTTGTACGAACACGACGAACACGGCCTCGAACTCGATATCGAGGGTGTGAGTGGCTGAGTCCGAAGATGGCTGGCTACGGTCGGCGGTGAGGAACTTGAAAGAGATCTCGGCTGCGACGTCGGAGTCGAGCTCGAAGCTATCGGCTTGCATGCGGGTAAGAATTGCGGCGAAGGACGACTCCATATAGTGGCGGGAGTAAAGAAAGGGCACGACTAGGCACTCGGAAGCAAATATTGGGTCCAGCCAAGGTACGCGCGCGACGTCCTCCACTAGTACCGTATCAGCTTTCTGGCTTTCGACGTCCGAAGTGAGGGGTTTGTTGACCACTAGTAGCGGCATGCGCCTACATCCCGTCCGTTTGAATCTGTAAGTTCGCCGTTCAACGGGCGGTCCACGGTCCACGGTCCACGGTTACGGCGGTGCTCTCGAATCGCTGTGGCTGAAGCGCTTGAATTCATGTGCCCAAGTCCGGTGGGTACCTTCGATCAGAAGTGGGGTTTGAGCGTCGTCGAAGCCTTTTCCTCTGGCAAATTTGGCTCACGATATGGTTTCAGACACTGCAAAATTTAAACCGGTTTTCAGCCGAGTAAATGATTTGGAATCTTTCATGAAAGTTAAATACGGGCAAAGTGTTTTCTAGACCTTCAAATATATGACTTTCCAGACGCTGGCCTGCCGACGAAAGGTATGAAAGTTTAAAATAGGTAAAGTCCAATGATGCTGCGGGCGTGAAGTTTGGCCAAAGAATGAGTTGGGATAAGTCTGAATATGCGGAATCAGGGAAGGATGGGTTCAGCTACGAGCCTACGGTGGAGATTCTGGGCATTGGAAACTTCCGCATTACGGAGGGAGGGAAAGCGTCCCGTATCAGAATCACAGATAGGAAACCCATCACCCAAGGCAGAAGGTATTACCTTTAACAGTTCCGAAAAGGATGACGACGCGAGGGCAGGAAGGTGACCCATCTCTGTCTGTCCCAAACTCTGCGGGAGCGTTAGCCTTTTGTGGGACATGGCGGCCTCTCGTTGCAACTCATGGGAAACGTTACCACATGGACAGCCCAGAAAAGGCTTTGGGACCCTTGACACCCATGTCACGTCGGATCTGATCCGCTACGGTTCGAACTGGACCGATCCTCACGTGCCACTGGCATGGAAGGTAATGGAAGGTAATGGGAAGGTCGGCGCTTGTGCTTCCCCTTCCTCTCATTATCGTCTGTACCAGCCCGTACCGCACTTCTTGGATCTCTGCCTGGGTTTTGGCCTGGCAGATGCCTCAAGCTCCCAAATCGACTCGCGCTCCCCACACTCCTGTCCCGCCTCTCAGGCAAATATCAATGGCATAACCTAGGTTTCTCAAGAAGTGAGTGTCGAACTTTGAATTTCTCATCGCCATCCAACTACCTCTAGTGCGATTGCCTTCCGAGAATTGTGTCGTTGGGAGTTTCCAAGCTGGGAGTTTCCTTGGTATCAAGGTAGCTAGTTGTTCAGAACGGTGGGAAAGCGTCCTGCAATGTTCACACTGATATGAGGTCTCCGGGTGTCGCGACTCTGGACTCGCTGACCAGCTCGTCACGTAGTTAATAGTAAATGTCCAATAGTAATCATCAACTTCTACATCGTACACGCACTGTCTGTTCCACCCTATTTCGCCGAGCCGTCATGAGCGAGATCCTGATGATCCCGTCCTCGATATTATCATATCCAGCTTGGGCTGCACGCTGGACGTGTAGAAGAGTCTTCGTTCCACAGGCGCAAACTCTCTCGCCTTCGTGCCCCCCGTCCGTAGTCAGCCCGGGGTCGCCCACTTCGACAAGTCACAACATAGCAGGACGTCGTGCTATTCCAAGGAACCCACCTCCAGCTCCGCCAAGAGGACCAGATCCGACGCTCCCGCCCGGCTACTCGCTCTTGGCGGTGTCCCGTCCCGACGAATCCCGTCAGCGCCTTGCTCACCAACCACGGCGGGTGTCCCTGGTGTCCCTCGATCGACTGTCATCTATATTGGGAGGATATGGTCAGCTACAGAGACTAATTACAATCTTCCTCTACACACAGTCACACTACGTGCTCCCGTGCTCCCGTCAATAGATTCACCGCTATATACCATCAACCACTCTCAGCGGACGAATCGGCGCGGGTCATCCTCATGGGAGACTTCAATGCCCGCATCGGCAACCACGCGCAAAGTCTGTGCGCAACGCAACATCTCGAAGTGAGCAGGGACACCACCTGACATCGAGTCGGGACTCGGGACCAGTTCACGTCCTTCCAGCCCAATCGGTCTGCCGTTGTTGATTTTGCGGTTGAGTCCAAACAACTGCTAAGGACGGTTCTGTGCTGCCCTACGACGAGGATCCGACCACGCGCTGCTCGTGCTCACCCCGGCGACAGAATCGAGGCTGGTGCGGCAAAGGTGTGACATTAGACGTGAGAAGAGATTCCGCACTACTGCACCAAGAAGACACTTCGCGTACAATTGGATACGTACATGACCTATTTGACCTGGTACAACAGACTCCCCCGTTAGTAGTGATACGGGCACGGCACTTAAATTAAAGACCACTTGCCCCGTTATCTTGAACTTGTTGGTGAGCCTGGCTTTCGCGCGCGGATGTTCACCCCGGGGACGACGGGGACAACATCGCTCCTGACGACAAGATCTCGGGCAGACCTTCTGTTCACCCAACAACCCTGAATGTGGCTCCGATTCAGAAACCAACCGAGGTATGGTTCGACAGCTCCTTATCCCCATCCCATCCCATATCTCCTCACTCTCGCCCATCAAACTGAAAGCCGTTGTCAAGATAGAGATAAATCACTTTCTGACCTCACAGACGGCATCGATCTGGACTGAACCACATCGCGTCGATCGCGCTGTCTGTGCACCGAGGAATGAAGAATCGACTGGAGAAGCCTGTCCCAAGCCAAGTCCTCATGACGTCGTGCTCCGCTCAAGAGTGCCGCCTGGTCCTGGTCACAGCGAGAGCCACCATGCAACACCTGTCGCTTCCAAATACCTCCCATACCGAGGGGTAAGTCTCCAGAATGTGCGGGCGTGACCTTGCGACGTCCCGGAGCATTCAACACGTCCAAATCGCAAGACATTCGGGATGACTCACCAGACTAGTCCTCTGCGACGTTCATTTCGCTGACTTCCAGCAGGCGAACCCGTACGAGCCAATCCACGTTCCTCCTTGACTCGTTACGGACGTCCGTCAAAGGTGTGCACTCCAGAGTGGTGTGAGTCCGGAGGGCGGCAAGCACTGGTACGAGATCCATCCATGGTACGGAGATCGAGGTTGGTGCGTGGGGTGGTCGGAAGCTGAGGCCAGGAACGTCGTTATACGGCTAGCGTCAAAACTCCTCAATCAACAAGCCGCATCGTCGACTCTCCCGTCACAGCCTTCATCTTTTCCTCTGCCTCTCATATTACTTTGTACCTCATACCTCGTCAACCAATGCCGATGTCTCAGAGCACGACTACAATCGGACGTGCGAGACTAGCAGCTAGCGAGTCGCCCAACGTCACAAACGACCAATTCAACATCAAAGGAGGCTCTGAAAAGCCGCTCCGCCATCTTCCAGAGGATGCTAAAGCCCTCCGCAAAGGTAAAGTCTAAACCCTTTTGCCCCTCCACCTCCCATGATTTCTTCTGACGGCCTATGGTTGGACAGCCTTATATGCTGGGAACCGGCAGCCCTCAGACGCAGAGAAGGAGCAAGCATACTGCCAAATTGTGGCTATAGTGGGCTCGAGATATAACTATACGAGGAAGGCACACTCGAATTTTTGCACAAAAAAGCAGCGCGAGAGGACGATGGGGCCACGACGTGAGTAGTCAGGTCGCGCATGGCGCGAACCTCCGATCGCGTCTTGATCACGACTATTGTTTTCTGATATAGACATCATCGCTGCAAAAATGCAGACGATAGCAAACCCGACCTATCTCGATATCCTGGTCTGGGCAAAGGCGACTGGACTCTCGCCATCCGAAGTGTTCCGTATCGTCGAGGCGGAGGTGTCGGAGGCGGTGAAGCAACTTGCGGAGGGTGAACGTTTGGTAGGTCATGCCGTGTCTCGGTTTCGGTAGCGATATTCTAACGGCCGTGCTTTCGACCTATAATTTTCTTGGAAGTTGGACACTTTCACATTCTAATCCTCAGAGGTGGCTGGGACGCGACGTACGGAAGCAACCGCAACTATCTCACCCGGTGCCTCCATACCAGCCTCCCTGGGATCTCCCATGTTTCGTTGTGTTTCCCTGGCAAGCGTACCGCGAGTGGTGTCATTGTAGTTTGTTATTGTAATGTTGGAGTAGTTTCTTGTTCGCGAGTCGCGAGACACGGGGAATACTGAGAGCAGAGATGCACGGTGACAACGCGCCATTCGCCCACGGACGGCCCGTTCTTCGACCTCAAAGTTCCCGAGCCCGTCGCCACGGTCCTGTTCGCGCAGGAGTTCGGCTGCCCCGAGATCCTCCCCGCTGCGTTCTACCAGCTCTGGCGCGCGAGCGTGAAGGCGGACTGGCGGCTGCGAGAGTACCCCGGCGACCCCGCGGACCGCGTCGAGAAGTGTGACCCCTCGCACGCTGTTCAATGCTCTGCCAGGACAACCTCTTGCGCTGCCTTTGCGGGTTCCAGACGAGCGAGGAGTCGCTCTCGTCTGCTCCACCGACCAGGCACCAAGCGTCGACTCCGGCCGTGTCGAAAGGGTCAGGAGAATGCCGCAAACGTGGGGATGGCCAAGCCAAACGAGGAGGCGAGGGTGGAAGTGAATGTGGCAAGCCGCGTGCAGCAGTACTACAAGAAGCTGAAGAGTCCAGCAAATCTGATGCCTTGGCGTCCGCATCTTGATTCTTGACGTTAATACTGGGTCTCGAATCGCTGCAACCGTGAACCCCAGGAGGTCTCGGAAAGGGTGGGGGTTAAATCTACTATTGGCGGAACGGAGGTGAAAGAACGCTGCGCGCGCGAGTCCGTGCGTCTGCCGGCGGATGAGCTCAAGGACGAGAGCTCGGAGCGATGGGGAGTGCATTCTAAACGTCCGGTGAATTTCGTGTAGTTCATCTGTTCCTCCAATACATTACGCGTACAACAATATCGTGCTCCGTGAATTACATGTGCGTACGTTATGCTCGAAAATGGAGCCTCCTACTAGAGTATGGGTCCTAGAATACACACGGCGTGACCACATCAACGCACTCCGACAGCTCGATAACATCGGTATCCGGCTGCCGCGCGACACGCCTCCGCACATGCCGCGTAGGGACGGGCACGTTCTCCCTGTCGACCTCTTCCTCCTCGTCGCTGATGTTGATTACGACGTCCATCGCGCCCGTCGTAGCCCCCGCATTCCGCTTTGGGAGCGGGCGCGGGACGGACGCCGCGCGCGACCCTGGGACGGACGTGCCCGCGCGCGGCATCGTGGCGGTGTTCTTCCCGGGCGGGGCGGGTTCGGGGCGGGTTCGCGGACGGTACTCGAGCTCGACGTCGACACTGCTGTCGCCCCGCTCAAACTGAAGCGTTTCGCACTCGCGCCTTCGCTGTTCACCTGCGTCTTGGACTGTGGACGTGTCCCCACTTGTGTCTGCGTCTGGGTTTGGCGTTGCGTCGTGGTGCTCTTCCCGTTCGCGTCCGCGACCGGGGGAGGCTGCCGGAGCTTCTCCTCTTCGATGCGCGAGACGGACTCAAGGAAGCTGTCATCCATCTCGAAGTCGAACCCATAGTCGTCCGAGCTCGGCTCCGCGCCAAAGAGCACCTCTTTGGCTTTGTCCTTGTCTTTGTCCTTCATCTCCGTCTTCTCTTTGTCCCGCGCCTTCGCCCTGGTCCTCGCGACATCCAGCGGCCGGGATGAAGACGACGCGGCATTACTCGCTTTCGGTCCGCGCACGGTGCCGAACACATCCTCGTCCGACCCCTCCTCGCCGCTATCGGGCACCTCGATGGCGGCCGCGCGCGGGGGCGACAGCCCGATCGTCCGTGCGAAGTCCCTCATCGCGTCGCGCGACCCGGGCCCCGTTAGTGTCACCGTCGCCTCTTCGTCGGCTTCCCCCTCTCCATCCCCGCCTCCATTCGCATTTTCCTTCTCCTTCTCCCTCTCCGTTCCGCTTCTCTGGAAGAAGCGCGAGCGCTGGAGGACCTCGTCGCGCGCGGGGAACGCTTGCGCCGGCGGAGCTCTGCGGCGTCGTCGGCGTGCTCGAGGGCGTTCAGCAACGCCACGTTGGAGGGGCCTGCGTGCGGCGAGGGCGGGGGTGATATCTCGCGTAGGGGCGAGCGGGGGCCGGGCGTTGAGGAGCGGCGTGGAGGTGGGGGCGAGGCAGCGCGGGGTGCGGCATGAGCGGGAGCAGTGGGGGTTGACGTTGAGGCGAGGGAGGTTGTGCGGGTTCGGGCTCGGGTTGAGGGGCTGGAGGCTCGTCTGCTGGGACTTCCTTGCTGTTGGATATGTTAAGAGGTGGGTACATTGGTAAGGACGGTTGGAGTACTAGGATTCACCCGAGACGCAGCTTCAGCCCGCGCAGGAAAGTCGCCTCGCGCCGCTCATCACGATCCGCGGTCTGATGGCCCTTAAGCTCGACGCTTTTTGGCTCGAGGAATGCTGTCCCGCGGCGGATCGTGACGTCTCGTATGACCATCTACGCTTTGTATCGTCAGAAAACGCGTATGATGGCCCAGGAGCGGGACGCAAAACTCACCTTGTAGCCGAGCGGCGTCTCCCCGAGTTCGAATTGTGGCAGGGGCTTGAACTCAATGGCAGGGAGGACCGCCGCCCCATCGCTAAGCTGAAACTGGAGCATCGACCGCGGGTACTTGGGCATGGGCTTCTGTTCCTGCGCGTCGCCGCTTGCGTCGCGCAACTCCGCCTGCTTGCGGTACTCCGCGCGCGACTCGTGAACCTGCAACAGGCTGTATGCGCTATGCCCTATTTCCATGATCTCTGCGACCTCGACGAGAAGCGGGCCCTTGAGCACGGCGTGGCCAGCATTGAGGACGTTTTGCGGGAAGCCGGTGCCGGCGACCATGCTGTCTGCGAAGTTGGAGCCGAGGAGCTGGGCGTTGACGTTCTCGAGGATGGCGGGCATATCGCGTACGGGGTTAAGCTGGAGCTCGTCCTGTATCCACGTGTAGCAGCCCTCGAGCCATTCCTGAAGGATGATAAAGGGTGAGTTGCGGGCCTGCTCGTCGCGCGTTCTACTTACGGGGTCGACGGTGGGATAGGTTCGGTTGAGCCACTGAGCAACCTGGGGTGGAGGTGGTGGCATGGTTGGAAGAATTGGAAGGAGAAGACTGGATCAGGAGTAGGTTGGCGTTTTGATGCGCGTGGGGGGCTTCGTAGAATATAGATCATTCGGGATTTGCACTCACCGGTGGTTGATATAAAAATGACGCGATGCCAATAGCTCTTAAGAGATGTAATATTGTAATCGTTTGATTAAAGTCGAGGTACAACGAGACTGAGGCTGGCCAAAGGGTGCAGAATCGGGACCAGAATGAGTGTCCACGAGGCGATCAAGGGGGGTTAACGGCTTCCCATGGTAAAGATGTACATGGGGTCACTCACATTAAAGTGCCAACATATGAAGTCGATCGCCGCGAACGTTTTGGAAATGCCTGTTGAATGTGAGGCCAGTCCGACTCGGAGGAAGGCGAGGTTGTTGAACGCTGACGCTTACTGAGAAATGAATACGGTACTGGTAAAAGATGGTTATCTAGGCGTAAACAACGGGGGCCAGTCAAGCACGTTTCCAAGGGGGGGAGAAAGGGAGGTCGGATGACGGCAAGGGCGGGGAGGAGCTAAAGAAGGAGCCCACTCCGAGTCCCATTCGACGCGTTCCCATTCGACGCGTTCCCAGCAAAACGCGTTACGCCGCGTGACCCAACCGTCTATGGTGCGCGTCACCGCTACTTTTGTACAAGAGTAATTGCTCCCCCAATTTTACAGAAAATTCCCATGTTTTTTGACCAATCGACTCCGTTTGAGGAGAGGAACGTAGACGCCCTCCTCCAGTCACCTGAGGATGGCGAATATTGTGTGAAGCCATGGAAAGGCTTTAGAAACCCACCCAAAGTGCCAATAAGTTGTTTTCTGCTGTCGATGTATTGATATCTTTTGGCAAAGGGGCCGGTTCTCAACGACATGGCCATTCTCAGCGGGCGCCTTTAAAAGCGCTTAAGCCAGGACGACCTCCCGGTCAAATTGGCCGCTATACAAAAGTAGCGGCGTCTAAGTGACGCGCACCCGAGCTCCTACCAGCGGCGCATCTGCCACATATCATAATACCCATGCTTCCATCGCTTCCTCGTTTCACGACGCCTGCCTATGCAATCCCACATCCGCTCGTCTCCCAGGCGAGCCAGCTCCCCCAAGACGACTTCCGCTCTACCTTCATTACCACGTCTCCCAGTCCCGAACTTGCATGCTACTCTGAGGGCATACCTCACCTCCCTGGAACCGTTTCTCCTCGAGGACGAGGCCCGAGGCGGTCAGGACTTCAAAACTGCCTACAATACTCGTCTCAATCTCGTAGACGACTTTGAGCTCAATATCGGAAGGAGATGCCAGAAAAGACTCCTCGGTACGTCTCCCCGTCCCTTCTCTTCACGTCATCAGGCTTAGAATCTGTGCATCGGGGCTTCGAAGAGCTCGATAAGAGTTCTCCCCACAATTGGCTCGACGACAACATCTGGCTCCGGAAGGCCTACCACGAGTGGAGAGCACCCCTCATCGTCAACTCCAACTGGTGGCTCGCTCTTGCCGATGACGCATCTATCCCTACGATTGTGAGGTATCCTGCGCATTCAACACCTGAATTCACGTCTTGGCAGGTCCGCCGAGCAGCATGGCTCGTCCATCGGGTTTTGGACTTCAGGGCTCGACTCGATCGGTGTGTGTCCAATCACCAGAAGCTTTTCTTGCTACCGTTGCCAATCGTTCATTCTCAGACAAGAGATATACCCGGATACCACGCGGACAGGTACGTTGCTTGCGTACCACCGAGTCCCCGTCCTGAGTACCGACCCATACTAGGTCTCTGGTTCCGGCACGCCGCTCTCCAACCGTTCTTCAAGTGTCGTATACCTCAGCGTTGCTGCGACCGCTTCTCCGTGGTGCAGCCGCCAACTGATCCGAACTCCCGCAAGCTCCTGGTAATGGCCGCCGACTGGATGTACGCTGTAGATGTCGTCGCCGCAGATGGAAGTCCTCTCCCTGCAAATGCCATCGAAAGCACCTTGCGCGCGGTTGTGAACGACGTGAGAGGGAGAATTGTGAAGGGCGAGCGCGTCGTTCCCATAAGTGTGCTCACTACAGACGACCGTGATCGATGGGCGGCGGTAGGCTTCGTTCTTGCTCGAGTCTCTCTTCCTCTCTCATGCGCTATCTTGTCTTCTTATAGAACCTCGAACACACCTGCTATCCCTCTCTCCATTGAACCACGCAATCTACCACACTATCGCCGCCTCCGTCTTCGCTCTTAGCCTCGACGACTACGCATACAACCTCCCCCCGTCCCACAAGACCCCCGACGCAGACCTCGCATCGCATCTCCACAACATCCGCTCCGGGCACGGTGCCCGCCCGGGCTACAACATGTGGTATGACAAGCCGTTCACACTCATTGTTGAGTCGAACACTCGCGTCGGCGTTCTTGGAGAACACTCGCCCGTCGACGCGCTCGTGCCGAGTGTCGTCGCTGACTACGCGATCGTCCAGGGCATCGATGAGGACGCGTTCGCTGACCGTCTTAAGGAGGATATTCCCGAATTCGCTGGCGGAGAGCAGGCGAGTGTAGTCGGATGGGGGCGTCTAGACTGGGTTGTCGACGACGTGATCGTGAAGGAATGCGAGAGCGCAGCGGCTCGTGCCAAGGCGATCGTCGACGACTCGGACGTGGACGAGCTCGTCTTCGACGCGTACGGCGTCGACTGGATCAAAACCGAAGGTACGACCCCGCCCATTCCTCCGTTGCCTTCCCCGTGCTCACTCCTATTTCGCAGCGCAACTCTCGCCGGACGCGTACGTCCGGATGGCGCTGCAGCTCGCGTGGTATCGCACCCGTGGCGAGCTCACCGCGACGTACGAGACCGCGCCCACGCGCCTCTTCAAGCACAGCCGCACCGAGACGATCCGCACGCTCTCCGCTGACAGCCGCGCGTGGGTGCTCGCCATGGCTGACCCGCTCTCCCCCGTACGTCCCTGACCCCTTTCCATCCAGTTCCAATTCTCCCATGTGTCCAACTTTGTGTTCACGCTCGTTGTGTAGCACGCGACGCGGCTCGCGCTGCTCCGGCGCGCGCTGCAGACGCACACGGGCACGACGCGGCGCGCGGCAACGGGCCGCGGTATCGACAGGCACCTGCTCGGGCTGCAGCTCATGCTGCGTCCGGAGACGGGCGAGGCACATTTTGAGGATGTGCTTTTCTCTCAGAGCCAGACATGGAAGCTGAGCACTAGTGGGCTCAGTGCTGGGGAGCAGTTCCGGGGGACCGGGTGAGTGCTTTGTGTGCTGTCAGTCCAGGTGCTGTCGGGGTGGGATGCTGATTACTGGGGTGTTGTTATTGGGCAGGTTTAGTACTTCATACCCTGATGGCTATGGGATAAATTGTGAGTGTGTTGCATGTAGAAATGCCAAGTGGGTATCCTTGCTGACGTTTTGGGGATGGGATAGACATGCCTGCTCCTGATAGATTGAGGTTTGGTGTTGAGTCCAAGCATTCCTGTCCCATCGGGGGAGAATGAGGTACAGTGGATGTCCTCGAATTGTGTTTCGCCCCTCAGTTTGAAAGGACGGACTGATTTTCTCGACCCGATATCCACGAGAGTGATCCCGGCAGAGGAACCGGAGGGGGCAACGGCGAGGCGCATGCTTCGTCGTTTTGAGTCGACATAGATGCGGCGTAGCTCCGAGGAGAGACTATCTGTGTAAGCACTACCGGGAGTTGGCGGCCATGGAAGCGACCTCGTAGGTCGAGCGGGGGTACGGCCTCGCGCTCCCGTCCGTTACCATCGAAGTATTCACCTCCGTGCTCTTGCCCACCCGGTCTTCGCGCCGGACAAGCACGCCCGCGACGAGCCTGCGTAGCCAAAGTCTGGGCAAGCCTGCCGCAGCGTCGGGTTCGATGCGCTGCTTTCTAGGCTTGCGGAGCGGTTTGCGCTGTCGCATGGAGTGACGTTCTGCGAGGTCGACCTCCTCCTCGTGAAAGGGGAGTCCTCCGTGGTCATCGGGGTGGCCGAACGCGTTCAGAATACGGTCGGTGATGGAGGGGCGGTGAGCGGACCTGGTGACTAGTGGGCAAAGGTCCTGTCCACCCGAGTCTATCGGAAGGATATCATCCATTGGTCGGACATCCGGAGAGAAGACTACGTCCTCCACCGAGGCTGCGTGCTCGGAGAACGTCGCCACGGTTGAGCCATCGCTAGTCCTCCACAACCGAACCGTCCGATCCCGGGATGCCGACGCGATGCACTTCCCGCATGGAGAGAAATGCGCGTTTTGAACGATACCCTCGTGCCCTTGCAACCGGAATAGCTTGATGTCCTTCGACGCATCCCAGATATGGACCTCCTGCCTGGCGGCCCCCGACACGAAAAGTACTTCCCCCGATCAGAACGTTCTCGTACGAGCGATGCAGGCCGAGAGAAGACGGGAAAGCCACGCACGACATTGGCGCGGGGTACAAATGTGTTTATGTTCATGCTTCGCCTGATCTCCACTGTGGGCACCGGAGACGCGGGTCCAAGAGGGATCCGATCGCGCTGTTGTTGCAGTGCATGGAGCTGAGGGACGAGGCGGATAGCATCACTAGGCGTCATGGCGGACGGAGCAGCGATGCACTGTGCGAGGATTTTGGGACGTCTTTGAGGAACAGGCACTTGTGGAATGGGAGAGTTGTGAAATGGCCTTCCGCAGCGCTGTTTGGAGAGAACCTTGAGGTACGTCGAGAGTCGAGACACTCTCGTTGTGGGCTATGTCGAATGCTGAAGCCCACACTAGAAGATGATCTTGTTCCCCATCAACGCGGCGTCTGCACATGGATTCGTGCTTCACACTCGACGCTTCTAGTTGTAGGTGCTGGCTATACGACCGTCGCGAAACCGCATCTCCTGCGCGGACGAAGGTGAACGATACCGAGCTTGTATCTGCGGACTGATTGGAAATGCGACGCTGCTGAGGTATGGTGTAGCCGATATAGGTGTTTGGACACATGGCTCACGATCTCCGTGATACATGTAACTTCGGTGGTCTTCTTCACCTATCCTACGGATGAGCTACTATCTCCGAACCGCATGTAACTTGTTCTTAACGTACCTGCTATAGTGAGATAATTTCGGGATAGCCCTTCGCACAGATCTTGTCTGATCCATCTGTGTCGGCGAGAAACAGCTTGATTACAGCTGTTTTCATAACGATAGGCCCCTGGGACGCGTTTTACGCGCACACGAGCGGTGATATCCGAAAGTCGGCAGCGTCGGGTGAGGGATTCGAATGGAGCGCCGCCCCCCGCGACATTGCGCGCAACGAATCGGAACTGCTCACTGCCGTCGCCTGAGTCGAACCGAATGTCCGCCCATGTGTGTAAAATGCGCCCGAGGGGCCTATCGTTATGAAAACAGCTGTAAAAGCAGTTCAAGAGCGAGAGCCGGAGGTGCACCGGAAAGATGGTGCAAGGTCTCGGGATCTAGATTCTCATCAGCGAGCTGAGGATTCGTCCTGTGGGAGTGGATAAACTTAAGAGTCATCTAAACATTTTCAATGCGGGACGTCCCTTCGGAATCGGAAACAGGTGCAGTTTCGGCACTAGATTGGCTCGCTTGTGACTATCGCGGAGAGGGTGGCGGTGGCGGTGGGGGAAAGTCGGCGGACGAGACGGCGGTGGCGTACGACCAAATGGATCTGGCTGATGATCTTGAGAAGAGAAATCCAAATCCTGCACAGTGGTCAAAACGCGGCCACTGCATGGGCATTTAAATTGCCCCCACTCAAATGCCCTCAAAAGACGGGGGTTTCACTGGGGTTAACTGCGTAGATCGTGGATTAACTATGGAGTATATTTAGCGTCTACATCCAATTGCCCTCCGCCTGCGTTGATTTCCTTCCATGCGCCGCCTGTCGGTGTGTCCAAGGTCACCGTGACGGTGGGGTGCGCCCGACATCACACACAATCGTGACGTTGTCCCAGTTGTTGTTATGCTTCAATGTTTTGCGAAGCCTGTGCACACGATGTTGGGGGTATGAAACGTAGATGACGAGACAGACTTACGCGTAAAGATGCTCCCGCCTGAGGACTCCGTTCGCTGGCTTTGTAGCCCTTATGAGCGTGGGCCAATTTGGAAACATGCGATGCTTATATCACTCACCTTGCGAATAAAGAAAGGAACCCTGCCCCAGACCCAAATGCCGTAGCCCACGCCCTGCGGCGATATCCCGAACTTGTCCAGCTTCGGCTTCAACTCCTCTGCTTGCTCTTCGGGTGCGGTCGGGACCGGAGTGGGTTCTCCACAGGACTCGAAGAAAGGGCTCGGCCTTGAGGAGGGTCTGCCGAAGGTCCTGCAGAATCCGCCCTTGGTTGCGGGACGCGCTCTTGACAGACATAGGCGTAGTCAAATCTCGGCCAGGGCTCCCCTTGAGTCCGAGGAGTATGCGACGGAGGTGGTCGATTGCTGAGCGGGGTGTAGCGTGGTCCAACCCGTAGACCGTGAGCTCCAGACCCTCGCAGAAGACGGGAGTTTGGTATTCACACGAAGGGGGTGAGGAGGATCGCTCGATGTCGAAAAGATCCGGGCGAAGCGAGAGGGGGGAGCGAGGGAGGCATGTTGACGATAGGGGCTGAAGGAATCGGCGACGTTGGCGATAGGAAACTAATTAAACGAGGAGGCGTAGACAGGCAGGCATAGCAAAATATTGGTGGTGGTGAGAAGAGCATTCGAAAATCCCTCCGGCGCTTCTCATCACGACGCAGCACGCGTACGCTTGGACCTCACACGCTCCTGCGCGCCCCGGAATGGTGGGGCGCTTGTCAATTTTCACCGGGAACTGAGCACGCGCAGGTGTAGTATGCGAGAGTCCAGGCGCGTTAGCCGCGACGGGCGTACGCGACGGTCCCGCGCGAGCTGCGATGGGCACGCGTGATGGTCCAGGCGAGGCGCTATGGGACATGCCATGGTCACTAAAAACAATCATGTCCTTGTCGGGAGTGACGGCGGGGGTACGTGCGACTAGTGACGATACTGACTCCGGTCGCTACTAGTAGACTGTACGCAATACAGATAAAGATTCAGCAAAAATGACTGATAGTAAGTAAGGTGATAAGATTGACCTCCATGCCGCTGCGCACTGCGGGTTTGAGATGTACTCGGCCATATAGGTAGCCAGCCGAGCCCTCTCAACGATGATGGATGGCCGGGAAGCGGAACATGGAGGAACATGGACCGCCCGGCCGGGATGAGGACGCGTTCTTCGGGGGCAGCCTCTGTTATATGATACATGCGCAGCCCATGCAATGCCGACGTGACCGCCTCAACCACGCCGTTGTCGAAGATGCGCACGCGGCGAGGCGCATAACCAAACGCGGGGGGCTCGCCGACACCCCCCACCACGATACCAACAAGATGACGGACACGAGGAGCCTGCAAACCCAGAGTCAGCGCAAAGGGCAGGTGGCTTTGGCCAACAGACCATGTCTGCGACGGAGCGGAGAACTTGATGACTCACCGGCTGCACACGCTCCTCTCTTCCTAGACCCTCCATGACAAGCATTCGAACGACCCTCCATGACAAGCATTCGAACGACCTCGTGGGACCAGAACAGGTTGCGACACTTCTGGAGGAGCTGAGGGCGACCGCCCCAACTGCATAAGGCACCGAGACGCGAGAAGGCAATAGGCCGGGGAGGAGACAGGAACTGAGGAGACAGGAACTGATGGAGGACGTCGATGCTGGGGAACGACGAGGGCATCTTGGCCGCACCGTTCTCCCGCCCAATAAAGCCCCTGGGATCCTAGTCTCGGCTCCAGACGTTCCACGCTCTGCTCTCAGCAGCTCGCAAGCTCACCGCTCCCCTAAAAGCGACAGAGGCGGCGCTGCGATATCGATTCAGTGGGATCGTGAAATCTGTAAAGCGCTGGCGAGAAGAGCACCATCTCTTTGGGCGCCAGAACGGACGGGAACGAGACTACTGGAATCCGTGCACAAGCAGGCACAGACGAGTCCCCTGTCAATCGCGATGGGCGGTGAGCAAAGGTAGGACGCACCTGAATGCCGTGTTCTCCGGTCTTCGTATCGCGGCGAACAAGTTGAGGGTGAAATGGGGAGCTGGGCGGTGTCCGGATGGGAAAGGCGGTCATGCGTCCCGCTCGAGACGGGTTTAGAGAGGGCCACGCGTCCCATTCAGCAATCCTCCACGGCCAGGTCCGGTGGAAATGGTACTGTTCCCGCGGCGGTCTGTCCGACTGTGAGCGTACACACGAACACGACTACAGCCGGCGTTGAGTATATAAGTCACTCTGTTTCTGCTGGCGAGCGCTTCCTTGGACAATTTGTTCCCAGCTCTTCCCAGGCGTCTTCGTCTTGTCGGTGCTCTCTTCGCTGCCGCCATTGCCAGCACCGATATCCCTGTGACTCGGGGGACAACTATTTGCTCATGGCGAACCAGGAGATACCTACAATACCGGGGATGTGGAGCTGCAACTGGAACTGGTGTCCGGAAACTTTCTGTGATAGCAGGGACCTCGGGAAACACCTGCAGAAAACCCGGCACTTTAACAACAAAGTCAAAAAGCGCGACTTGGACGCTTACCTGCGTTCGACGGAGGGTAGGAGTGGGGCCCCAGGTGCGTGTCGCGCTATATGCGCGAGTGCGATGCTCTAACCACTCTCTTTCCCAACCAGACAGTCTTCTGGCCGCCATCCCGGACCCCGCGCCGTCCATGCAGTCCTTGTCGCAAGATTGTATGGAGGCGGACGAGCCACCACACCGAAGTGCTTCTGGGTTCATCCCTCCACGACGGAGCACATCCGAGTCCGTAGGCCATCGCTCTCCTCTTCCGATGACCCCTCCGCCCGTCCCACCGTTCCCACGCAACAATCGCCGCAACTCCGCCGAAATCCGCGCAGAGCGTCAACACCCCCGCGCGACCTTCAACGCTTACCCCTCCCCTGGCGAGGCGCAACGAACCAACTCCCCATCGTCGTCGTCCTCCCAACTCTCCGCGTCGGACGCGAAGCGGCGTCGCATGTCGTTCGCGTCCTACAGGGCGCAGTCCTCGCCCATGTCCACGCCCTCGGTTGCGTCGGTCCCTCCTTCGCCTAGCCTTACGAACGTGGTCGCGGACGCGATCAACCGAACGGGCCAGCTCAACGCAGCGTCGCCTTCCGTCCGTCCGCACAGCCAGAGCCAGATCCAGAGCCGCAAACCGGTCTCCGCGGCCGCGGCGGTACCTCCACTTCCCCTTCCACGGAGGACGAGTCTCGGGCAGTCCCCATCTGCACACAAGCCGCGCTCTTACCCCTCTGGACTGACCCAGACCTCCTCCTTCCATCCTCCGTCTCAGTCGCGCGCGTCCCCGATGAAGGCGTCATCCGCGAATAGCCCGGGCGCGTCGTCAGTCGGGTCCGCTCAGGCCGTCGAAGAGGCACTCACACAGAACGTTCTCTCATCCGCCTCGTCTCGCGCGCCCCACAACTCCAGCCAGAGTTCCGGCGCAAGTTCCTCAACATCCTCGCCCCGCAAGCACGCTCAGCCCCAGTCCCAGCCCTCACCACACTCGTCCGGCGGCGCACGAGCCGCCGGATCCCATTCCCAAACGCAACGGCTGCCAGACACTCCAACGAAAATGGGACCGCTCCCGGACGTAAAACCTGTCATCAAACCCGAGCCCGAGCTCACCTACCCACACTCCGAGTCCTCCTCCCCGGCCGAGGCCCTTGCCGCCCTGGCACCCGAACAACCAACTCCCCCTTCTCTCCCCCGGCGGCGCGCGCGCTCTGCGACTCCTGCCCAGCAGCCCCCCGCGCCGACGCGCACACCGCGGAGCCGAAGCCGGTCCCAAGCGACTGCGCCAGCACCTCCCCCAGCAGCGGTACAGAGCAAGAGCCTGCCGCTCCCGCTCCCGCGCACGCGCAGCCGTGGCGGGTCGCAGACAAACACCGACGCGCACCCGCCTTCTACCGCCGCCATGACCATCAAGGGACAGCGCGCGGGGTCGAAGCCACTGTCGAGTGGCACTGGTAAACGTGCGGGGTCGGTGGGTCCTGCTGCGGGCGGACGCAAGGGCGCACGTGCGAACCCGAACACCATCCCCGGCGGGCTCGCGGCGGTCGACGAGCGGCCGGACGAGACATCCCAATCTGCGGCAACGCAGCCCCAGCCCCAAACGCAGTCACAGACACAGAGGCCGCCGACGTTCCGCTCGTGCACGCTGCAGCTCCCGCGGCGGCAGCTGGTCCAAGCGTCCCAGTCGCCCGCACAGCCGCAGTCACAGTCGCAGTCGCAGACCCGAGCCCAGATGGCGGCTGTTACTGCGGGGACGTTCGGAGAGGGCGAGGAGATAGACGTGAAGGTGAAGCGTGAGCTGGACGCGGAGCCTCTCTCAGGCCAAGGCCAGAGCCATGACGGAGGAGCGTGGACGGGCTTCATTTTGAACCCGATGGAGTTGTTGACGCAAAAGCCGTTTCCGAGCCAGAGACAGTCGCAGTCCCAGGCCCGAGCCCAGATGGCGGCTGTTACTGCGGGGACGTTCGGGGAGGACGAGGAGATGGACGTGAAGATGAAGCGTGAGCTGCCGGATGCGGAGCCTCTCTCAGGCCAAGGCCAGAGCCAGATTCTGAGCCAGAGCCAGGACGGAGAAGCGTGAACGGGCTTGATTTTGAACCCGATGGAGTTGTTGACGCAAAAGCTGTTTCCGAGCCAGAGTTTTCATGACCATAGCGGAGGCTAACGAGAGTACATGCAGAACATGAACGAAAACACAGCGACAGAACAGATAGACGGGATATGTACATGTGCAGACAGTAGGGTTCACAACACTTAGCACGCAGAAGACATGCATGACAACAAGAGACGCGCTCGTATAGAAGACGGGACAGCCACAACCAGACTGCGAAACAAGGCAGAATACAGCGAATAAGAATGAACCGTAGCCTACCGTAGCTTCCGAGTCGTCCCGTGCGTCCACACAGCATCGAAAACAGATAAAAAACAACGAACTTCAAGACCAGACGTACAACACTCGGAGAGTCGCGAGTCGTGGTCCATTACCTGAGTGGCCCACGCTGTGAAGTTCCTGGGGCACTGCGTGTACAATTCCGAAGATACCCAAGGTAACGCTAGCCTGATCATGAGCGTGAGGACACATGGCTCTGAAATAGACGACACGTACGCGCACATATGTGGTCGTGATTGAACTCAGCAGTGCTAGCGCCGTGAGACTGAAGGCCGACGTAACACGGAGGCTAGGAAAGGCGCGGCACTCCTCACGGTGAATTCGAAGAGGGGACCTGACACCTTCCATATCCAGGCTTCTAGTTGAAGAATCACCTCGGTTGGCCTCTGGGCCGACGGGGTGGAGTTGGGTGCGGTACGCGCTTCGGATTCGACGTGGAAAGGCTTGACGGTAATAAGCAGGTCCCGAACACCATTAAAATGGAAGAGGATGCCAGCAGCGTTGGAGAGAAAGGGACCAGAAAGGGCTGTCAAGCTCAGTACTAGTGATACGGCGATGCAGCGATAATTAATATTGAGTGGAAGGAGGAACGATAATGCAAAAAATGACAAGCGCTTTAGTTCCCACAGTGAGCGCTAGCCGCTTCGTTGCTTGCCTAGTACTCAATCTCATCCTCCCGACCTCAAACGCGTGAAATTTAAACGAATTATACTACATGTCAGGAAGCGAGAATTACTCCAGATGTTGATGAGCAGCTCGGGAGTGCTAGTCGTGAGAAGT
Source organism: Ganoderma lingzhi (assembly GCA_026283605.1). NCBI lineage: Eukaryota > Fungi > Basidiomycota > Agaricomycetes > Polyporales > Polyporaceae > Ganoderma > Ganoderma lingzhi. The sequence continues at coordinate 661,080 of JAPJYM010000019.1, forward strand.
GACCATCCTCCGCGCTATCCCGCTGTTTCAACGAGGCAGCTGCGAAGTCTCAACGTCTCAACGTCGACGTCAACATTCAAGCTAGTGCTCAGATACATAAGGCGCCTGGCCATGGTTCCTTTTCGTGCTCAGGAACTGAGTGCTCCGTAGAGATCTCCACCCGCAGTGACACCTAGGCCTGTTTCCTTGTCGGACACGAGTGCCCGGACGTTTGCGTGCGCCTTGGCTGTGTTGCTGTCCCTGGTATAAGAACTTTGCTCGCTCGTGAGCGTGCGACTTTTTCCCCCGCTGCTTCTCCCTCCCCGAGTCCCTGCTGGCCCCACTCTCGCTGGCTCGATGGATATTGTTCCGAGTCGCGCCCCATCCATCTGCGGGGCTGCGGCGGCTGGACTCGTACGTGCGAAGCTTGATGCCATTCACATTGCCATATTCATCCGCACTTTGTTTTCTGTACGCTAGGTCTCATGGGCCATCGCCCACCGGCGCCCAGTGCGGGGTGACCAGGCAGTGCTTCTTCTTGCGCTTGCGCTCGGAGTCCAGTACTGCATGGTCAGCTCCTCCGAAAACTTGTCCCATCATGCGCTGAGCGCGACCCTTGTCCTCTTCCTCGCTTACCTCTCCTCGCTCTTTGGCACCCTTCTTTTCTATCGGCTGTCGCCATGGCATCCCCTGGCGTCCTATCCTGGCCCTGTCCTAGCGTGGGTCACCAGCCTCTGGTTGACATATTCGTCGCTACGGGGAGAGCGGCACAGGATTATCGACAACCTACATAACAGGTACGGAGAATTCGTCCGCATCGGTGAGTCAATCCCCGAACCAACGACAGACCGCGCACTAATCCAGTTGTTAGGTCCAAACATCCTGTCCATCAGTTCGCCATCCGTGATCCCCCCCGTACGGGATCATGGAGAAGAGTAAGACGTATCAACGGTACATTCGCTCGGAAGGTTTCGAGCTGTTCTTCAAACCGGACTCAACGGCACAGCACCGCGAGCGCAAGCGATTATGGGCTAAGATGTTTACGCCTACCGGGTACATACTTCGTATACTTTTATCACAATGCAGCAGCAGCCCAACAATGATGTGTGCTGCAGCCTGTCTCAGCTCATGCCCAATCTCGAACGGCGGACGATCGAGCTGCTGCAGTGCATGGAGCGCCGGCAGTCGGAGAGTGAGGCGGGCTTCCTTGACATCAAGGAAGTCTTCTCGCACTGGGCATTTGACTTTACGGTGTGTACGAACACCCTGTACCGCACCCGAGTTTGCCTGATGGCCATAACAGGCGGACGTGATATTTGGCGGCTGCAACCAATTCGTAGGTGGACGTAACAGCCGTTCTAGATCTTTCACTGCACCACTGACACACCCCTGGATAGGAACTTATGAAGAAGGGCGACCCTCTGGGGTTATTGATGACGGGCAAGATAGCGTTCGCCATACTCGATACGTGCGCCGTTCAACTTCCCATCTGTTTCGCCGCTCACGTCTATTTCGCCGCTCACGTCTATTTCGCCGCTCACGTCTGTTTCGCCGCTCACGTCTGTTTCTCCGCTCACGTCTATATCCGTAGCCTCGGTCCATCCTCATGGATCATGGAGATCCTGTGCAATGTACCCGCACAGAAGCGTGCTACTGCCATGCTCACCGCCGTGATGGATGCTCTCCGGAATAGACTGGACTCAACACCAAGCTTTCCGGATTTGGTTTCCTTCTTAGTACGTTCTGTGGCTTAGGCTCTACACGGCCTCGACAGCATCTAACTCTTCAATAGCTCGTCGGAGATGTTTCCAAAGACGACATCTTGTGGGATGCCTGCATCGCTATTATTGGAGGTACGCGAGCCAGCCTTCAGGCCAAGCTTTCACTTCGTCGCAGCGTGTTGATAGTGTCCTATATTAAATGCAGGCTCCGACAACCTTGTGGTCATGCTCACGCTCGCAATCTTCTTCCTCCTAGCTGAACCTAAGTACCATCAGCGCTTGCGGAAGGAGCTGGACGAAGCGTTCCCAGACCGCAGTGGCTCACTGCCCCCAGCCGAGCTCGCCGCGCTGCCCTTCCTCAACGGCGTCCTCGCTGAAGTGCTGCGGCTGGGAATGCCGTTCTTTCTTCCGCGGGTGGTCCCGAGCGGTGGTATGGTTATCGATGGCAAGTACGTTCCTGGGGGCACAATCGTCGCATATGCGGCCTATACCCAACAGCTCCACCCGGACAACTTCTTCCCTGAGCCGCGAGTGAGTCTGTGTGACATGGTTTGATACGTTTGTGCGGATGCTCATGATCATCCATCCACGTTCATTGCTGCAGGAGTTTCATCCAGACAGATGGGTCCCAAATGGGCTGGGGCTGCAGACGAAGGCGGACAAGTCCGTCCTCACCTCTTTCACGTTCGGTACATCACGACGTGTTCCCTCCGCAAGCGCTGCATCTGACCGCAACTGCGTATTTTCCAGGCCCGTACGCATGCATCGGCAAGCCGCTCGCATACCGCGAGATGCGGCACGCCCTAGCACGCCTCATCCTCGTGTTCGACATGACGCTCCCCCCCGGTTTCGACCACCGCAGATGGCGTGACGGCATAATTAACATGCACACGACATTTTTTAAGCACAAGCTGCATGTTAGGGTGACCCGCCGCCCCGGGGTCCAGCTCGAGAGCCACTTCTCGCTTTTTCAGTGACTAGGACCGTCTTGTAGATTAACCCGTAAGACTGTCCGTACATACTACTTAGCCGAACCGTTGCTACTTATCTTGAATTGCAGGCAATATCTTGAGTGCGGTGGGGACTCTCCGCCAACCCTCGTTTACGATTTGTACCGCATAGTGCACACACGTTCTTGGACCCGACTGCCGCTACTGCTGATATCGATTAATATTGCGACTCGCTTTACATACACGCGAACGTCGAATGCGGACTGAATTCATCCCGCAACTGACAGCCGTGGACGAGAGACGCATGTCCTCTCGCGAGTTGTGGCTCACCTCCGATGGAAGTCGGAACATAGAGAAGGGAAGAGGCTACACAACGACGTGATTCCCCCTCCGTCGCCGCTGCCAGTGGCAGCGGCGAGCAGCATCCGGAAGCATGGAGCACGCCATGGGCAGGCATTCCGAGTGACTCCATTGGACAATGCGGGCAACACGGGGCCGAGAAGGTGTGGGGATGTGGTAAAGCGTGCGAGGCTCGGAAGAAGGACAGGTGAACGACATCAGTAAAATCACGCCCCATCCTAGGAAACTTTGGGGGGAATCTTAGAACTTATGGGACAACGTAAGTTCTAGGATCGGGAGGACTTATGTAGTCTATGTACCTTTCCTACGTAGGTCGTCGGGTCTTATAGGAGAACTTATCAACATCCTTACATAAGTTATCGTGATAGGATGCCACGCAAGGTTGGTTGTAAGTTTATGATTCAGATCACTTCGAATCACGCAGATCAGGCAATAAACCATGGAATATGATTCAAAACCACAGCGAATTGTTCACAGTGAATCGTACAAGTGTCCTCTACTACGCATCTGCAACCAACATCACATCGGAGTCATCAGAGGCTTGGCCGTTGACATTATCCAACCCTCCGTCTTCACCCGTGTCCACGCCGCCGCCGCCAGCACCAGACTTCTTGCTGTTACGCTTGCCACGCCGCTGCCTCCCTGCCTTTGCCTCCGCTGCGTTCCGATCATTGATAAGGGTTCTCGTCGTTGTGTGGATGTCGTGCCACTCTTCGTCAGAGAGATCATTGACGACCTTGACAACCCGGGTCAGGCGCTTGTCCATCTTGGGCTTCCCGTCGGCGTCGGCAACCATGGTATCGCAGTAGTTCTCGTACGCAAACCAACCCTTGCGGCCCTTCGGAGGCCGCCAATCCCCAGTCTGAAAGTGAGTAAGAGCATGAAGTGCCTGCGACGGCCCAAATGAGCATTGTGAGTGGCATGAAGGTCAACATAAAAGGGCGTCAAACGACGTACAGCAATCACTGACATAGCCAGTGCCCCCGACGCATGTTCCTGGGTGCGATCCGAGGCAGGCAAGTTGCCAACTTCTTCGAGGTGGCTCGCGAATGCGCCCAGGATGATATCACCCTGCAATCGTCCCTGCGTGGAAGTGGAAAGAAATGGTTGAGACCATTGAGGTCAACACCGTCACGGTGAACTGGGAGAGAGCCGATAGCCGGCCGCAAAGTAAATGTGACTCACAACTTTCTTTACACCCTCGTTCCACTCCGCCCAGTAGAAAGGCGCGGCCTTATTACCATCACCAAGAAGATACTGAACATACTGTCCCTTGTTCTCCTCTGAACGAAAGGTTCCTGGGCTTTGTTCTTCGAGGTCGCCGAGAATCTCGCGAAGTTTGGCAATAGCAGCAAGCGAGAAATTGCTGCGCCAGTCGTTGATGCGTGATTGGATCTAAGTAGGCATGGATGTATATGTATGATACGCGGTCCGAGGCATCGTTCACGACTTACCAATTTGAAACATTTGTCGCCCTCTGCGAGAGGATTGGCGTCTGCGAGTGTTCCGAACGCGCGCTCATAAATGGTTTGGAGCTCTCCAAGGGAGATGTCGGTCCATGGTGGTTGCGTCCCCAGATACTGACGGGTTAAAGGTACAAAGCGGTCGGTAAATAGCTTACGAAGCGGGGAAGGAATGTCTTCAAGTTTCGGCCTGCTCGCCTTCTTGCCACGAACACGACTTGGAGGCTCAGATGTGGAATCGGCCGGGCCATCAACTTGAACACGGGCTGCAGCAGCGTCGTTGTGACGCCGAGCGACAGCACTGGCGCTCGAGGTGGTAGCCGATCTCGCGGTACTGGTAGTACCGCCATGCTTGGCACCGGTCTTCGTGGTGGAGGTGCGTGTGATAACCTTGGTGGTGGCATGCTGTTATGAATGTGCTAATCATGGCACATGTTCTCTCACAGTGAAGAAGTCGACTTGGACATACCATGATGTTGGTGCGAGCCTGCTGCTGCTCGAACTGCGGCCCACGCTCAGCGTCCGCCTTACGCTCCCGGTAACGAAGTGCCGCGCGCAAGTCCTTTGGGTGCTCTCCTCCAGGTCTTGTAGATAAGACGTATCGAGCTCATCGTCATCGGCGAAGCCATGTGCGAGGTTGTGGTTGTCGTCGCTGGTGTCTCCGCTGCTGCTGGGAGGGATACTGGCAGCGCCAGTCGAGGAACGGCTACTCCGAGAGGTTGGCTGGAGCACTGTAGAGGGATTCTTCGAGACTTGCGTCGGAGCGTCTTCAGCTGGCGGACCTCGGAGAATCATCTCCCATCCGGGAATGAGTGCTTGGGCCGATGCCTTGGCCTTCTTTTTGTCGCGGCGGGGACTGGGATAGGAGGACGTGCCATGAGCGTTAGGAAGAAAGGAGAGTACCGGCTTACGTTGGTTCGGACTCTCCCATGCCCGTTGAACCGCGCTTCCTTTTTCCCACAGCGCCAGGAGTTCGTCCCTTGTCCACTGACTTTGCCTTGCCCTTACCCTTATTCACCTTTTGACTTCCCTTATGCCCATCGTCCTCGCTATCTGCCTCCATGCCTGACATGGAGGAACTCAGCTCGTCGTTTTCGTCACCGACACGATCTTCAAGTTCGAACTCATCACCGCTAGACGGCGCCGACTCGACTGGCTGGACATCATCCTTCTCGTCTAGCACATCAGATACTGAGGGGTTGCAATGGTTATCGTGATTGTGGTGAGCAATCCCTAGCACGGCGGCTCAATGAAAAGTACTGACCTTCCATAGGAAAATTGGCAGAGGATTCGTTTGCTATGGCAGACACGGCAGTGGGACGGATTTGGGAGCGGAGAACTCGTGTCTGAAATGCGTCAGTGATTTGGTGAGTTCAAACTCAAGCGCATTCTGACCCATACCGAGTCTAACGGAGTGCTTGTATTGGTTGTTGCTTGACTTATAGTGGGAGCGTTTTCCGCTGACAATACTTCAATGTCGAGGGCTCGCTTCATGGAAGCGTCCCGTTGAGCGTCCGCACGCGCTTGCTCCGCAGCCTTTTGAGTCCGTTCTTGAACGACCTCGTCGTGAGTTCTGCGGGGGTTAGGCATGTCGGGGGCTCCAACAACCCATTCCTTGTTCCTGGGGCGGGTCTGAAGGGCGGGTGGAAGCTCGTAGGTCTTCTTTCGCGAGTTTGGTGCCATCGTTGTGAGGGAGGGGAGGTAGAGAGTTGGGGGCGGGGCCGCATCACGACTCGGAGCAGAGGGTCTGTATTTGGCATCGTGCCGTCGTTTGGGGTCCGTGCGCGACCGCGCCATCGCCATCTGTGCAGCCTAATGACAACTCCATTTGCTAAGGTCAGCTGTCAGTGCCTGATCCACGTCGTTTGCACTCACATTCAGCAAGTCTCGTCAGACCCTCTTTTCTCTGGACGTACACTTTCATTGCTACTCATCCCTCACTCTTGTCCACTATGCCACGGAGCAATAAACATCGATTTCGCCCCCGGGACATCCCCTGCTCAGTTCAAGGCTGTCCTAAACTCTTTTCTGACCGAGGCGGTCTCAAACGCCATGTCTGGAGTGCCCATCGGACTGTTGGCAGCAGTCAACAAGAGCCTCATCGGCATAACTCCCCTCCATCCCCTTCCCCGCAACCCCCATCCATCTTGGGCTCACCTCCACCTGATCTGCACGATGCCGGTGATGATTTTGTCGACATGGAAGATAGAGATGACCCAGCGCAGGGCGCAGAACAGTGCGACGGTCTAGCACGAGTGGAGTTTCACCCTTTGTTGAATGGTTCGTGCACATCTCCCAATGTTGCTAGTTGTACGTACTCACCATTAGTCCTAGCTCGTCCCTGTAACAACGAGGGGGAATTTCTCCCTGAGGATGCTCCTCCGCCTGCTCCTGAAACTCACACTCCGACAGATTACACGCCTTTCGAGTCACGCGTCCAGTTTGAAGTTGCCGACTTCATTTACCGTCGTGTCCAGATGTCCGCCGGAAAGGTTAACGAACTGATGCAACTGTGGGCAGCCACACTCCCTGAAGATCACGAACCACCTTTTGCAAGCGCGGCCCACCTCCACGACACGATTGACGAGATATCCAATGGCGATGTTGCCTGGCAGGAGTTCGCGGTCTCCTGGAATGGCTCTACATCGACGTCGGCACCTCTTCTCTCATGGCAGATCCGAGAGTATCCAGTCCTCTTCCGAAACCCACACCTTGTCCTTCGGAACCAGCTCGGCAACCCCGACTTTGCTCAGGACATCGACTTTGTCCCTAAGCGCGTTTTTGGGCCTGACGGGAGGCGTATCTTCAAAGATTTCATGTCGGGTGATTGGGTGTGGGCTCAGGCGGTACGTGGCATATTTGAATCATACGTACTTCTATGGTCATTGATCCACTTCCTTGGTTTTGCTATAGGACACTATTGCGGCTGATCCCCGTAACCACGGCGCGGCATTCTGTGCGACGGCAATTGGAAGTGACAAGACGACCGTATCCGTGGCGACTGGCCAGAACGAGTATTACCCTCTCTATCTCACCAATGGTAACGTCACCAATAGCATGCGCCGTTCACACCGAAACGCAATCACGTTGATTGGCTTTTCGCCATTCCTAAAAGTACGTATTGTTGAAGTTCGCTCCGTATCAGGAGTCGTTGATCCAATCATGCTTGCACTTGGCAGCGGATAGACAGTATGCGAACGATGCGAAGTTTCGGAAGTTCCGCCGTGAACTGTTTCACACTTCGCTCCGATATATCTTTGAGTCGTTGCGTGAGTACATGTCTACCTATGACGTTGTCCTCTGCGGCGATGGATATTATCGTCGCATCATCTATGGCCTGGGGCCGTACATCGCAGACTACCCCGAACAGGTCCTGCTCGCCTGTACGGTGCAGGGTTGGTGCCCAAGGTTAGCCATTAATCTATCCATGTTAGAACGATCTTTTGAACTTACCCAAGTTGACGTGACAGATGCACGGCAGACCCAGAATATTTGGATACAGGACAGGCGCCACGGCGCTCACATGAGCATACGGCCGCGCTCCTTGATGGTCTCACCCTCAAAGAGTTATGGGACGAGTATGGGATTGTTGGTGACCTCATTGTAAGTCCGCAACACCTTTTTGGTGTATGAAGCATAGATCCTAACATCGAATCGTTACAGCCATTCACGGCATACTTTCCCCGGGCCGATATTCACGAACTCCTGTCCCCCGATCTCCTCCACCAAGTGATCAAAGGCACGTTCAAGGACCACCTAGTAGCCTGGGTTGAGGAGTACCTCGAGTCGGTGCATGGAAAGGCTGGTGCTGCTGTGATCATGGCAGACATAGATCGGCGGTGAGCACGCAGCCATTGGTAATCACGATCCAAAGCTGATTCAAGTTCGCTGTCATATCTCTCAGGATTGCGGCAGTCCCGCCATTCCCGGGGCTTCGTCGTTTTCCGGAAGGCCGAGGATTCAAGCAATGGACCGGTGACGACTCCAAGGCGTTAATGAAGGTGCGTACTTCAGAACTTAAGGCTGATGTGTGCTCGAGCCATCCACCTAATTGTTCCTCCCTTGATGCACAGGTTTATCTCACCGCGATTTCGGGGCATGTCCCACAACAAATGGTGCGTGCATTCGGCGCGTTTCTCGACTTCTGTTACCTTGTACGTCGTGACTCTATCGATGAGGCTACTCTGGACAAGATCAACAATGCTCTCGAACGTTTCCATCAAAACCGCGTCATCTTTATCACTACCGGTGTGCGGATTACGATTTCCCTACCACGACAGCACTCGCTCAAGCACTACCCCCGTCTCATCCGCCTCTTTGGCTCTCCGAACGGACTGTGCACATCGATGATGGAAGCCAAGCACATTGTCGCTGTCAAACAGCCATACCGCAGGTCCAGCCGGAACCGCGCCCTTGCGCAGATCGTCCAGACAAACCAACGGCTCGACAAGCTCGCCGCAATCCGTGTCGACTTTACCGCACGTGGGATGTTGCAGGGTGCATGCCCTCGCCTGCCTCGCTTCATCAGCGATGCCCATTTATCGGATTCCAACGACTCGGACTCGGACTCGGACTTGGACTTGTCTGACAGCAACTTGGAGCGCCCCCCACGCTGCCCCCGCCGAGGTTCTGCACATCAACCTCCTGATCCGGTGCCCCAGCCTGTCCATTCAAGATCTGCGACGCGGTCCGGCGCTCGTGGCGACACTGCGGATGAAGAGGAGTCTGGCGCGGTACACGAGCTTGACGTGTATGCGGAGGTTGTGCTGGCAAGGACCCCTAGTAAGTAGTGTTTGCATCATTCTCTGAGTCCTGGTTAGTACTAGATGCTGATAGACGTTCACAGTTCGTGGATATCCGAGGAATGTTCACGAGCTCGCGCGCACCCTTGACTTACCCTCCCTTCCATCCCTCATCCGCTTCTTCCTCTATGACCAGCTCAATCCCAACTCTCCGCACACCGCCCGGGAAGTCGGCCTGTTGCACTGTCCGCCTTTCAATGGCAATGTGCGTTGTTTTCCCTTCCGCAGTCGCAATTTACTATGCGCCAAGTGACCCATCAGGTCCGAGAGGGATGCATCGCGAGCGCATCCGCTGCGTACAGTCTTGGCGAGGTGGTCGGCCCCGTCGTGATTGTGTGTTCATCTCTCATGATGAAAGTCTCCCAGGCTTCCGTGGATTGCATGTCGCCCGTGTCCACTTATTATTTTCTTTCTCGTTCGCACAGATGTCTTTTTCATGCGCCCTAGTTACATGGTTCTCACCGGTTGCAGATGAGCCAGATGCGGACACTGGCATGTGGATAGTAGCTCCAGATGTGGTTGAGAATGACACATACCCGATGGACGTCATTAGTTTAGATTCCATTATTCGATCTGCTCACCTTATTGGTGTTGCAGGCACTGGCTATCTTCCCCGCGAAATTGGGCCTGCAGAGAGTCTTGATGTCTTTCGCGAGTTCTATGTTAATAAATTTGCCGATCATCACTCTCATGAGATCGCATTCTAATACATATTTGTTCCTGTTCTCCAGGATGCCATTATAGTGTGCAGGTGCCCGAAAACTTGTCTCGGCGGGCCTCCGCCCGCCGGCGCGCGCAGCAGGTGGGGGCTGACCATTGGTCCTCTAAAGCTTCAATGAGGAAGATGGGGATCACATTTTTTGAACAGTAACATTTTCAGGCATGTATATTAGTTGACTGTACAGCTAGAACCATTCCGCAAACTTCCCCTAACCCTCAAATGTCCATGGAAGATGGCTGGTGCTTGCTCAGCGCTCGCGTGAGCGCTAGAGATGCCTATTTGGGCGACGGTGGACGTCCGCAGGGCGTAAGGTCTTCCAACATCCACGTTCCCTCTAAGATGGAGCCCAGTAAGTTCTAAGATCACCCATAAGTTGTAAGTTATCCAAGGTTCCCCAGGATCGGGTGTGATTTTGCTGATGGACGCGCCTCGCGCTCGAGGTGTTCGAAGGCCCCATGCTTGTAACTTATGGTTTCACTTAGGACGATTACATAGAGCGATGGCGAGCCATAATCGCCGTAGCACGGCATGTCCGCGTGGTCCTCCCGGCCTGCGAGAGCGGAGAAGTGCGAAAAGCCGAGGCCAAGCAAACCATCCTTGACCAATCAAGTGCAGCCCAGAACTTTATTTGTCCGATCATTTGGTCTTGTGGTGACCGGACCGTCACAGGGGCCTTGTAATTGCCATTTGAAGTACCGTGGCAAATGCGGGAAGGAACGGGCCGGCGTCGATATCGGCTGTGCCCGACTTGGGACCGCCGTGCACTCGCCCGGGCCGACGCTCGTCCAGTGTCCACCCGCGATATCGCTCGTGCGTTGTGTCATACGTGTCCGCCCACTATAGAATGTGGTTTTGTATGCATAATGAATCCTTAACACCGTCCAAATATCCCCAGGGTCTTACATGATCTACGCAGCAGTCCTCGAGTCTTACTACTGTCGTACTAAACTCTTGACGCGAATTCCTACTTTGTGTCTTGTGGCCGAGGGGGGAGCGATTCGCCGATTCACCACGCGGTGGGGCTCGAGCCATTGAGACATATCGAACTGGTACAACTTGGAATTTGGCATGTAGAGTCATAACATTACAGGTTACTGGACTGTGACATGAGACTCGTGGCGGGATTACTCGTCAATGGCATGAACGCGATTGCAGCATGTCACTCCGAATCTACGGTTCAAATTGCGCGCTCCTCCGTACTCCGGGGCCGGATGTGGATAACGCTCTGAGGAGAACGCGGCTGTGTGATGGACGTCAGCACGAGATGGGGCAACCGCGGATGACAGCGGTGGCACTCGCCTGTTGGTCCTGGGTACCGAAGTTCTGTTGCATTCCACTCCAGTCAAAGGAAGGGCCGGTAGGATCGAACCCGTTCAGTGCGCGATCTGCCAAAAATCTCCTAGAGTTCAGGCTATGGCGGCGTGGATGAGTGGAAGTTGCGACAACTGTAGCTGGCCGCTAGAGACACGACTTACACGGCTAGAGTCGAGTTCGAGTACACTGAGTGGCGGTTGAGCGTGTTTATTTCTGTCTATAAAGCAGGCACTTACGCATCGTGGTGATCATGTTCATGCCCATGTAGATGAGATTCTTCGGGAATACCAGAGCCTGAGTTGATGGTCAGCGCAAGGATGGTTCCCCATCAATCGCACTCACTAGAGTTAGACACAAGGCACTTGCGGTACTTGAGAACGGTCAGCGGCAGTGAGAGGGCCTCCAGCACAACACACTCACCCAGTGAGTAATCCTATACTTGGAGGTTAGTTCAACATCACCACTGGAAACAAAAGGGGGTAAAGTACGTGCCAGTATTTATTGTGTACCCCGTCAAGATATCCAGCACAGAGTCCGTTCTATCATAAGAGGATGAAAAGAAACCATCTGGTGAATTTGGTTTGAGAGCATACCTCTTGAAACCGGTCCTGCTTCGTTTCAAGACGACGATGAGTGTGGTAGACAGCAGTGTCTCAACTGCCACTGCGAACGACCATGCAGCAGACGTCATCCACTAAATAAAGTAGGTCAGATCAATTGCGGTAGGTGTCCTCACTGACTTACGGCAACCTCGCCCCACCTCTCGAACGGGGATCTCAGGAACCTACACGGAATGTTGGTTTAGCCATGATAACAAAATAATGCGAAATGAGGTACGTACGCCTCGATAGCTGATGCTGTGTATTTATGAGCTCGAGCCATGATGCAGTGACCGGACAACCAAGACTCACCAACTATGAAAGCTATGCAGACGTGTCGTTGCAGTACCAATCAGGATCTTGCGTGAACAGCTCGGTTGAGGATGGATAGTTCTTACCACTTTCTCCGATCATAAGGAAGACCTTGAAATTATGTAAGCACCGGGACTAGCGATTTGAGAGAAAATACGCATTACCACAATGCTGACCAAGGTCTTATACCAGGACCCCACTGTCAATGAATTTCTCGTCTGCTTAAAATGTCGGGAGAACATGCATATCACTCACTCAGAGAAACGCGTCGGGAGTAGAAGCTAACTGATAGATCAGATTCGGCCCTAAATATGGATGAAGTGGCAATGACCTCTGAGATAGGACGATAATAATTCCCTACCACTCCATTCAGCGGTGATGTTAGCATCAGGTAAAATTGACTACGCACGGTGGTGGGGGGAAGGATCTTGGGGGGGATTGCGTTGCGCATTTTGACATTTAGGCCACTGTCATATTGAAACCGTCTACTCACCTGTAGGGACCTACAGACATGTTCAAGGCGAGGAACGCAATCACAAATGAAGTACAAGATACGCACCATATACCTTTCTTAAGAACTGTCGGTTTGAAGTAGTTCCTGGCGAGGTAGTAATAACTGCCGGCGTTCGACCATGATTATTTTAGAACTTCCGTGGACGTCATAAATAACATACCAGCTGTGGACGCAGAAAATGGCATACAACGTATCCGCGATCCTGGAACGCGCTCTAGTACCGAGTGGGAAGAGAGAAGGCAGACATTGGCACTTACAGAAGGATAGACACCTGGAATGATGTTGAGACTCAGCACAGCCAGAGGATTAAGGCGACGTCCAGTGGATAAGACTCGACTGACCAAAAGCTTCAGTCGCAGGACGTCTTGCTTGTAAATCCGGAAGTATCGAAAGGCTTGATGTACCGTAACACCATATAATCTGTGAAAGTGTGAAATGCAGAGGTGAAGTCGAGGATCTGGGAGACTTACACTAGGGTGACATAGGTGCCCACGAGAATTGCGCCGAAACTGTTGTCGAGAGGACCGGCATCTTGGAGAAGAGCTGCGAGCGGATTGGACGCGTCCGAGCCTGAGGCGGCCATTTGGAAGGATTGACTACGGTACCAATAACCGCGCACATATATGTACAGTACGAGCGAGTAGCGAGAACGAAGAACTTGACTACCACGCTACCACACACAGTGCTCGGGCCAGTCTTCTCCCGGCCTGATCGGTCGAACATTACTTTCCACAGCGCCCTCCTCGGTGCCACGACCGTCGCAGCTTGCCACTGAAATCCGCGGCTGTCCAACAAGCTGTGAATGGCGCCACGCTTCGTGACGAAAGGCACCCGCGATGCCGGAGGTTCTCTTCCTCATATCACCATCTGACGACCACGGAATTCCGCGAGTGCAGGAAGGAGGAGAGCGAGCCAACCATCTCCGCGCCCAGCCGAAACGGAGGAAGCAGCGGTGTGAACTGCCCCGCGATGTACACAGTGATTCTGCCAAGCCTCAAAATGACATGCTGGGCTTCATCTTCTCCTGATTGATAGCCCCCTTGCTAGGGCTCGATGTTCGGTGACGAACGGAGAGGTTCTGATTATTGGGCGCCATTTGTTTCGCTAATTAAGCTCCATCTCGCACACTGGAAAATGACACTTGGGTGCGGTGAGAGCGTGAATCGCTCGCTGCACGTAGCAAGTGGACGGGAAGCAACACCAGTACATAGCCATGAGGCCCAATCCTGAGCTTATACGGTACTTCCTCCCGAAACCACCGGATGACAACTTACCAAGTCGCCACATGCAGAGCTTGAGCGCCTGAAATAAATTTCTGTCAGTCATGTGTGGCAGCCCGAACCGATATCCGATCCGGGAGACTGACTTCCGGAGGGATACTTGGGGTTATAGCGCCGAGCTGTGGACTTCATCAGTACATGGAGTGGTCAGTGCTTGCGCGTGCTGACAACATTGCAGAAGATGTAAAGTGTTCATTTAAGGTTCCCACTAGCAACCCACCAGGTCCCTGGGTACGCGAAGAATGTGCTATTTTTCTACCTGTACTGTTTGAGACCGCATACATCTATCGCTGTGGGCGGAACTATTTGAGATAAATATGTAGGTGTTCTCCTTTACCTCCCAAGACGATCTGACCAATCTCAGGCAATCCTGCCAATCCGAGGCAATCCTGGCAATATCTCGCCAGGATTGCCTCGGATTTTCAGACATTGCGCGGCCACGTCTATTCCGAGGACAATTTGCCTTACTAGGAAAACCAGAAGAGCACTCTTTCGTTGGTCGGCTTCACTGCGGATTCCAAGGGTAGGGAGCAGGACCGTGCAAATCTATAGCATATTTTCGGACTTTTGCTGATGTATTGGACTGACTACGCTATGCCAACTGGAGTCCGCGGCTCTTCGGTCCGGCACCGGGACGGTACGCTGGGACGCCGCCAGCAAAGTTGGACCAATATTACATAATGGACCGCATCGCGACTGTCACTTCGCTACTTGCTCTCGAGTCTTCGACCCTCCGTCCACTTAATCATCGCAACAGAACCTCCGTCTGCTAGGTTCTCATCCTATGACGTGTCTCTGCTCGACACTCTCATTCTATTAGGGCGACAGGCTTCCTGGGTTCTCACACCAAGGGAGAAGTTCAACGTTCAGGCCTATCGCCACTCCACCGCCTCTGGGCGTGAACGGAGATTCGAAACCGAGTTAGAAGGACTACAGGCGAGCTCTAATTATAGTCTCCCCTTACCATCCCATCTCAGGCCGGTTCCGGAATCCGCATGGTTGGACCAGACGTATCTCTAGATCTAGTGTTCCCGCGTTGCTGCCGCGAGGTCAGATGGGGTAATCGACGTACAAGCCCTTCCTTTCTAGATGTCTGTCTAAAGTTGACTCAGTCTTCTGCCTTCCAATTGTCGACGCCTTGCACCTTATGACTGGGTGTTTCAGCAAAGTAATAAGGTAGGTCTCCTACTTCGTAACGCCTGAGCTATTTCAGCTGACCTGACGATGGTTGGAGGGGGCAGGTGGATTCCCCACTTTGTGAAACTGGGACAGATCACCTCGGGTAGATATGGCCGGTCCCTGCGACGACTTCTGCCAGTCATATATGGGAAATAATGGCGCTTTAGGGTGTCTTCAGCGTCCGGCATGGTTGGCGGCATGCCCAAATATTGAAAGTTCGTTGCCAGCCGGCCGAGGTGTTCTCCGCATCCGCAGGAAGGCTGCTGTGACGTGGCGCAGGACTGTTTAGAAAGAAGATGCGGATATCTTCACGACCATCCGAAACCTTGTAGAGGCTCTTAGTGTGCGTGTCTGCTTACCCTTCACGCTTCCACACTGACACCCTCGCCCACTACCACCTCACCCACTCCAGCCATGCAAGACGGAGTCCGTTCTCTCCGTGACAAGTCCTCGAAGGATGAATACACGTCAGCTTGTTCGCCACGTACCGTAGTACTTCCTGTACTCACGCATTCTGTAGCCCACAAGTCGCCGTCTTCGATCCCAATGTTCCCAACGAGGCTCAGAAGAGAGGGGTAGACTTTTGGATGGTCTACTTCTCGAACATCATGGTCGACATGCTATCCGTCTTGGATGTAGTGAGTACGAAGCTTTCTCGTTGCGAAACGGGTGTTCTGATAGTGTACTGCACGGGAACTTAGATGGCCGTCTCCACCTGCCTTCCGACCATCGTCAACGACTTGAACGGCACGGACTTCATATGGGTCGGCAGTGCCTTCACTGTCGCTTCTACCGCTATTATCCCCTTCGTCGGCCATTTGGTTGACGGCTTTGGACGAAAGCCTATCCTTCTCGCCTTTATCCTCATCTTCGCTCTCGGGTCAGCCATTTGCGGAGCAGCCCAGAGCATGGACATGCTCATCGCTGGTCGAAGTGCGCCGTTCTGTGTTTACTACGGAAGGGTCACAGCTCACTCAAGGATGGCAGCTATCCAAGGCTTCGGCGGCGGGGGCTGTCTCTCCGTCACGGAGATCGTGTACGCAGACATGGTACCTCTCGCCGAACGTGGAAAATTCCAAGGAATTATCGCTTCGTAAGTGTGTTTCGCCACGATTTGCGCATCGAAAAAAGCTTACATGGTTCGTCTCTACAGGGTATGGGCTATCGGATGGTTTGTGATGCCAATCTACCCGCTGGACCCCACTGATTATCCCGCAGCGCTATCGGCCCTCCCATTGGTGGCGCTTTTGCGAACTCCGGAGCTTGGCGCTGGCTTTTCTACCTCAACCTCCCTCTTTGCGGCTTCGCGCTCTTCCTGAGTACCGTATTCCTGCGCGTGCATACGCCACCGTTCAAGCCCCGGGAGGTCGCCCGGAAAATGGATTGGACGTAAGTCCTGCTCGACTACTTAGGCTTGAGCAGATTACTGAGGGGACTATGGTAGTGGCATCTTCATCATCGTTGGAAGCACCGTATCAGTGCTCATCGCCATGACCTGGGGCGGGCTTCGTTTCCCTTGGAGTTCTGGACATGTCCTCGCTCCTCTGATCATCGGCACCTGCGGTCTCGTCGCCTTTATCGGCTACGAAGGATGGGATGCTTTCCCCAAGATCCCTGCAATGATTACGCGATGGAAATGGGAGGGTAAGGCGCGGCAGGCCGCGCAACGGGTCGAGCACGAATTGGTGCCGCTTCGAACAGCGTTCGGGCTTCCCCCGAAGTACGGCTTATCCCCATCCAGCGCAGTCCAGCTCCAATCTCTTGCCAATGCGTCCCTGTCCGATGCCGAACAAGCGTACTGGAGAAACGTGAAGGAGCTATCCCAGAAGTACCTCAGCGAGTTGATGAGGCGGGAACCAAGCAATCCACGTGGAGCTCCAGAATGTGGAAACCTCACGGTAAGCAACATTCCAGTTCTTCTTCGTTTCAGTCCTCTCTAAGTACGTCATAGATTCCTGAAGAATGTTTCCTTAGCCTTACGACTCTGAGCGGGTACGTGTTTCCATTCGTGTGCCAGCCATCTCGTTGACAGCCTGCGTGCGCTCCTAGCTATCTAGGGACCTTCTTCCACGGCATTGTCTCCCTTGGTGCTATCTGTGAGTCCACCGCCTTCGCACATCGTTCAGCATATTCACACAATGCCCAGTTTACTTGCCCGTTTACTTCCAGGCTGTCCGCAACGCTTCTCCCATTGGCTCCGGCGTGGACATCTTCCCCTTAATGTTGACTATCCCTCTGGCCGCTATGATCCTTGGAGGCACAGTGAAGGCTGTCGGCGGGAAGTACAAAGTGCAAAACTGGATTGGCTGGGCACTCTGTGTTCTGGGCTTTGGCGTCATGTCCACCGTCACGGAGAACAGCTCGCGCGCGCAGTGCATCGCGACCCAGATCCCAACGGGACTCGGCATCGGCGCAATCTGGGTTGCTACGCAGCTTCCCATCCTTGCGCCATTAAAGGTCTCCAACAACGCACATGCGCTCGCATTCCACATCTTCCTCCGGCGTTTCGCCCAGGTTAGTCTTGTCGCACCCGCGCGCCGCTCGTGCAGTTCTGACATGTCCGTTCTCTGTCTTTAGAGCTTTGGTATCGCCATCGGCGGGATGATCATACAGAACGTCCTTCTGCACGATCTCCCCGTCGACTATGTGGCCACGCTCCCTAAGGGCGTTGAAGTCGCGTATGCCATCATCCCGACCATCTCGCAGCTGGACCCGACGACGCGGGATCAGGTGCGGTACGCCTTCACGCAGTCTACGCGGTTTGTCTGGCAGGTCATGATCGGGTTCTCTACTGGCGGCTTCCTGTCGTCTCTGCTTATGCACGAGAAGGGGCTGGTGTCTGGTTTGGACGAGACATGGGGTCTCCAGGAACGCACCAAGGAAGGGATGGGCGACAAGGTCTAGAGGCGACTGTTGGTAGCGAGTCTAATGTACAACGTTTCCTGGAGCCGTTGCCGACGCCTTTGAACTAGTGGCGCTGCTTGCTCTCACTCTGTGCGGTGTTTGGGTTGTTGTGCATGTCCCTCATTGACGTCGTTCTTTGTATCTTTGTCTCGCAATCGCATTCAGAAGGGGTATTTATCCGCGTTGTTACAGTCCTTGCAAAGGGCGAAAGATACCTGGTCTATATACACATCGTTTTTCACTTCCCCAATACGCAATGCGCGACAACGCTGTTGTCTTCTACAGTCTGAAGGCCGGGTCGCGCGACATATCCTTGTGATCGACGCCAGAGGACTGGCGTGCGTGTCATGCTCCGCGCCTGTGTAGTCGCCTCCCATTCAAGCATATGAGTGACAAAGTCTTCGAGTTCCTCCGGCTGGTTTGCAGCGTGAACAACCACCCGGATACGCCCTTCGCCGCGAAGGAGCAGTGTCAGTGTGGCGGATGTACAACGGCTCGGAGGATTAAGTCGGTGAGCCGCCGGGAGACGTCCAACCGGGAAGCAGTCATTGCGGAGGCGGGAGAAACGTACCAACACGGCGACCAGCCAATGACCAGCACTAACAACCTGGATCATCGACTCAACGGAGAGGGAGGGACCACGCTGCCACTGACACACTGAGACAGCCATGAACGTACCTTGACGACGGGACACCGCAGCGTTATCCAAGCCAGCATCCTAGTGTCCCTCCAGAGATGAGAACCCAGAGATGAGAACCCAGGACGGAAGTAGAACGCAGAAAGTCGGAAAGTTGACCAGGTCCAAGTTTGAGACGAGAGGCCAAGGAGCGCGAGTCTTCGATGGCAGGCGAGGTATGAATTCGAAGGGCGACTCACCTGGAGGACCAGAGAGCACTAAACATATGTTGCGTAAGACATTATGGCGATAAACATATAGCTGTGGGACTGGGAGTTAGAATCGTTCATATGGCGATACGCACTTACTGCCAAAGGGAAGGGAGAGATCGAGGGACTTGAACGAAGAGACCGGCGTGTCAAGGGTACTCACCATGCCAATTGAAGGTCCGACGTGGTCCTGTACAGCACCGGAACGGTCTCCATCCGAGAGTATCCGACATATGCGGGAAGGGGCTTCGAGAGAGCTACTGTGTGGTATGGTTGTAGCGACGAGGGAGGCATGAAGTTGCAAGAGGATTGGGAGGACGTTGGAAGTTCATCACAAGAGGGCTGTGAGGCGCGCAACGATTGACTGATGTCATCAGCGCTATAATGCTCGAATTAATCCTGTAAGTAGCTGCCTACTTATACGATAATTGCAAGGGCTTATACGAGATAATAATGCTCCGTAATAGTGACTACCCTTACAACTTCAGCGCCGAATCTGTGATGAGTCGTCTAGAGCGGGTAGAGAGGGCAGAGAGTCGGTTTTTCCCTTGACTACTCAGGTCAGTTCAGTAAGAAGTTGTGACTGAACATGGGCGCGACATAGGCCAGAGCGGTGGGGGAGCGTACGCGTGTATAAGTAGGCGCTAGTCTTGTCGGGACACTACGACCGTTGGTGCACAAGGACGAGACGACACAGGACGGACATGAGGGGGGACACGCCGGGGAACCGTCATGTTGGAGATCGATGGTTTTCAACTAGGGTTGTTCCATATGGAGGACATACATAGTTACAGCATCTACAGGAACAGTCCGTCTAGGATATGCGATCCTGTGAAAATTTCCGGTGTTGCTCCGTCGCCGACTTCAGCCCTTGCCATCACGTTCTCCATCAGACGTGGGGATGCTTGAATCTGTGAAATAGTATGTTGCTTACTTGCTTAAACATCGACATCGGAAGATAAAAATGTGGCCTTCCAGCAGTACTAAACAGCAATGAGTTACAATTCGGTCAACATATAGTAGTGACTGATGAACGACTTACACGGCAGCACTGACCTGCATCGTACCAGCTCGGTGGCCAGCTTATGCGAGTCAGCATGCCGAATAGGTGTATCCATTGATACGCTTCTTGTCGTAGGAATGACAGTAAAGCCCGGAGTGACGGAACGATGATTGAGCGTCGACACTGTAGTAGCACATTGCAGTGAGGGAAAGATGCTTCAGAGTCGAATGGGCAAGTCGTTATCGTACAGAGGATAAGCAGTGCTAGACAAAGGCGGAACAAATAATCCAACCAAAAGAACAGGGTGCGGAAGCTCATTCTGCTGCAAAGCCATGCATGGGGCATAGGACCCTTTATATAAACGTACTGCGGGACAAACAACGACAAATATGTGCAACGCACAAGATGTACTAATACTATTTCAATTTGACGAACTACTTAACCCTCCAAGTTTTCAGCTCCAGCCTCCAGCCTTCTCCCTAATGCCGTTCTCGCGATCAGTGGGGTTATTTGACGCTACAGGGGCTCAGTTCCCCCTGTTTGCGTACTGTGACCTAAGAGACCTGATGCGCCTATCTCGAGTCGGTCGCCCCTTCCACCAGGCGGTGACAGCTTACCTCAAGGACGTCTTCGCCATAGAACCTCGCCTCGGAGTTTTTTTCCCCGATGCTGTCGCATTTCGCAACCTACAAGCGCGTACCGGGACGCTTATCTCGGGCGACTTTGCGCTCAGCTACTTCGACAGAGAACCCACCCCCTCTAACTTGGACCTATACGTGCATCCACACCAGCGCCGGGAGGTGGGACGATGGCTGCTTCAACATGCCGGCTACACATTTACACCCACGGAAGATCAAGATCCGGATTTCGAGCGAGCTGTTATATTCAAGCTCAGGTTGCGCAGCCTGAGCCTTGAAGCGATTCCAGGACTGGCTGCAACATTCACATTCAACAAGTCAGGCATAAGGGGCCAAATTCTGACGATCCAGGTGATCGTAGGGCAAAGAGGGCCCATGGAGATGATTTTGAGCTCTTTGTCGAGTGAGTCGCCCGGACACTCCTACGTTCGTCGTCCTAACTATACCGTTGACACTAGCGTGCGAGATGAACGTAATTAGCTTCGAGAAGGCCTACTGCCTTTTCCCTCACGTGAATGTTAAACAATGCCGTGCGACTAGGAATGGTCCCCTCCCATACAACATGAAAGTAGAACCCGAGTGGATGGGAGGAAACGTCTGTGCCTCCGTTCGCCACCCATCTGGCGCCCTTGGAGGCATGTTGTCCGGTCTGCGCTGGCTCGGCGACCCGCACACCTGGGTCATTCCTCTCGATGTTCACGGCATCACCCCTCACCCGCCTCTAACGCCCTACTCGTCTCCCTTGATGACTGACCCAGCAACCATCACAAGCTTTTATGTTCGCTACAGCCCTGTAGACGGCGTATCAATTTCCTTCTTTGTCTTGCAAAGCGATGTCCTCCGATATTGCTATGTCGTGGGCACGAGGAGCCTGATAAACCATCTCCGCCTTATTCCGAGCTCTTTGGACCGGAATAGTTATTACAACTCCGTTGGCCGTCTATAGTACGTGCTTTTACCAACTAGGTCTTCCCAACCCGCTCACTCACTCTTTGGTAGTCGTGATGCAGACCTGCCCCATATATGTCGGGCGTATCTGAGAATTGCATCGGATAGAAAGTTGACAACTTCTCAATCCCACACAACTTGTGAAACCCGTCTCTGTTGAACTATGAGTATTTCAAGGAGTTCTGGCCGGCATGACTCTACACCACCCCGACCACCTATCGTCTGACGAGGGAATACAAGGATCCACGGAGGTGTCGGTTCACGGATGTGTAGTTGTCCTTGCAGGTCGCTCGCCAGGCAAGTAGGGATGACATGGGCATGTACTTGAGAGAGTGGTATGCAGCCAGTACGACACGTCTTCAGATGGAAGATCAGTCGCGACAGCAGTAGAGCATTGATGCCACGCACCGGTTTCTCAGGCTTCTGGGCCAAGTTGAATATACCATGACTACGTCAACCTACGCGGCGGAGGTCGAAAGGATTGGGGTTGCTGGTGTTCGAGTACAAAATCAGGAGAATATATCGGACTCCATCTGAAAAGAGGACTCACTATGCAGAGTACGTCTCTAGCGACGAGATGGCGAACGGGCAGGCGAAGTCTCCGGACCAGAGGGGAGGAATTCGCTGGGGTATGTCGGAGAACGCACGGTAGCCTTTAAAAAGTTGCCTAGGGGGAAAGCGGTGAAGCGAACGCAGCGCCTGACTCCCCGAGGGGCCCTAGTGAGGCCGCAAGTTACGTGATGCGGATGCGTGAACCCGTAACCCTGCCGGGGATCACACGCCTGGTAGCGGGGTGGTAGCGAAGGATTTTCGATTTACGGTATCTAACCTGATAACCCTGAGGTATATGTCCAAAAAAAGTGGGAAATAAGTCTACTCATGCTGATGTATGGACCTTACCGGGTTGGCAGCTTCTACGCTGCGAACATCGTAATACCACGTCGACTTCTGAAGGGAGTACAGTTCAAGTCGTACACTGTTGGCTGTTGACCGTAAGGTTAACTTTACTACCAGGATATCGACACGAAGTGAACCTGACACAAGGCGATACTCACCGAGATGCACCGTTGGAGAGAGGAGTCCACACTTGCGGCGCATAGTAAGAGGAGACCGTGTGCAGTTCGTAAAGATACCCGAAGATATGCAGGGATTCGGGGGATGTAAATGGAAGAAACCAACCACTGAAAACCAACGTGACATCCCGAGGTCGTGAGAGAACGTGATGTCACTGAGCGCTACATATCCGAGAAAGCCACGCGCCGTCGTCACGGTGCCCAGAACTGCCATGGAAGGGGAAGCTAAGCGTAAGCAAAGTATGTTATCGATAACATGTGCGACGTACGTGCGCTGACAGCGGTTTGGACATTCTAATGTCGGAGCCTGTGGCAGCTGAGAAGTCAAGGCAGCTCTCGACTCATTGAATCACCTGCAAGACTTGGTAACAGGCGAGTCCAGTCGAGTGATCGAGTGAAACTGACGATGGTTTTTTTGTATGTGTACCAGGTAGAATATGCGTGCCATACTGTATTGGACCACTGGATGTACGAGAATCTAGCTAAGGAGTAGGTCAGACATCTAACTTTGAATCGGTAACGGTTTTACCCGAGTACATGGGTACTTCTTCATGTCGCGCTAATTCGACACCTGTACTAAGTGAGTGGCCGTCTATGTCCACATATTGACACTTCCGAGACATAAAGGATATAGGGTTAATAACTGATAGAGGGGCTCGAAGCGGTACTATTGCAGTAATACGAATTACTTGATAATGCCTAACAAGCGTCGAACATTGTGGTTCGAACTAAAACAGAATCCGTCCTCCCATGCTTGAAAATCTATTTGGGCAGGCTTTCTGCAGGCTTCCATAGAATTTCGAGATCTAGTGGAGCTACCGAATGACATCCTGCGAAGGCACTAGAAGCCATGACAGCTGAGAAAGGTAAGATTAAAAAGACACATTGTCTCACGCGTTGCGCGCTGCACAAGGGGAATGTGAATTGTCGTAACTCTGTAGCGCATATGCGATGATTGAATGGCGATAGAAGTAAAGACCCACATAGCAATTGGACATGTGGCCTGTAATCTTCCGTCGAACCTCAATCTCAACACACCTCGTATCAGAAACATCGCACCAATCTATCCCAGCTACCAATTGCAAGAGGACGTTTGTTTAGAGTGATATCATGGTCGGGCGCGCGTACACAACTACTGCGGGTATACCAAGACAATGTATCTCCCGGTCGTGGAGGAGAGCATACGGCTGGCGGGGGGTCAATTGTGCGCCTTAGTGTGTGATGATGGAGGGTTCGTAGATCGCTCCTCGCCGCGGCGCCCAAGGAGAATCGTTCCTAGGATGGAAGATAAGAACATAGGCAGGAGCGGCAGTCGGACGCACTGCTAGGCTGTTATTGACACAATGGCCGCGCCCGGAATGAAAGGTAAGTTCTATGGACAGGGGTTTCGACCGCGATCGGACTCACGCAGGCAGTCGATAGGTTCTAAATGTAACTCCTGTTCGGTATTTAAGTTGTGCGGGTACGTAGGCTACTCGATCAATATCTATTGGAGAAAGACTGAGACTGGCAGGGTAAAAAAAATGGATACATACGCTGGGACTACGTCAAGCGAAGAATGCAAAAAAATCTCGTGCAAGTAGTACGTCGTCTAATGTCATGGGTACATAGTTCCGACAAGCCCTACTGGCGAACTTCAAAACAAGGACAGTACCGTACCACGGACGACTATGTGCCACGTCCAACTTCTGCGTAAGATGAATGAGCGCATTGTTCGGATTGCAGCGCTCGGTGTACGAAGTTGCGCAGTAGTAGACATGGAGCGGTGAATCCAAGGATAGCATCTTGACATCGTAGCGAACGACGAAGTTCCCAATGACCGACGTAGTTTGGAAACAGTCCTGGATGCGGATCAAGGTGCCGTTAGGCTTCTGAACAGGGTCTGGCGATAAATTCACGGGGAGGAACCTGCACGCGACTGCACATAATCGAGGGACCAGGCCCTTTCGTAGTTAGCAATCAACGCTTGATCTAGTACAACTATGTACACGTACCTCCGTCGTGCTTTGCGTACATAGCAGTGACAACGTAGTCGTAGGAACGACCACGCAAGACGGGCATGGGTAATTGGATGTCTCTCAACTCGACTGGCGCACCGACGGCGCATTTTCTCGGGATAGAAACTGTGCCCGAGGACCGGTTAATCTGCCCATCGGCGCAATCCGACGAATCTGTTGCGAACGTTGGCACAACGCGCCCGCAAGTAAGAGAGTGGATGGGCCATATCTGTGAACGCGAGGGATAGGGACTTGAGGATTGGTGATTAGTGACGCTGGCGGACACTCGTACCTTCATGAAATGGTCGGCCGAGCAGAACGCAGGGGACTCGCGGCAGCCGCCGCAATAGAACCTAGTCGGAGTGCCGCACACTGAACAACCCGGCAGGACGATAGCGCGAAGACATTCGGCAGGGTGAGTGGGTACACGGGAGATACTTTGAGAAGTCGCGGTAGAGTTGAGCTGTGCATCCATAGGAGGCGGACGACTGTATCTGGACGCTGTGAGCACACATCCCATAAATACGGTTAGGAAGTCAGCCGGCGCAACCACCGTCGACCCATCGGCGTGACATCGTCTCAAGGTTTCCATGCGTTATGTCACGCCGATCGGGCATTCTTAGCCGATGACTGCAAATAAGGCCTTCTAAAGATCATTTCCCATGCACAATCACCCTATCATACACCCATACGGGCGCAATGGAGACCGCGAAGCGACGAAATTCCCATATACCGGCAGACCACATGCACATGTCCGAGTCATGCGGTCACCGTGGGTTCCAAACGGATGCGAACCAGCGCATACAATTGACAGCTATATACGTGATACATCTCACAACCACAGAAGCATTCCGAATACGGCAAACGGCGACCTGCGCCTCCGTACACCTGACCCACACAAGGTTCCACGAAGGTTCCATGAAGTCGTCCGGCGACGAATATCATCGACGTTCCGGAATGCGCCATTGGTTCCAGTTGTCCGGCCGAGGTTGCGTGCTAGGAGGGAGGCCGGTCGTCGTCTGATTCGGGGATAGGTTCCAAGGGAGAGGGGGACATGTCGTCATCGGAATCGCTACTGTATCCGCTAGCGGGTACGTAGGACGTGATGGTGCCAACTCACTGTAGGAGGGCTCTGGCAGCGTCCCCAGACATTGTCGCGTCAAAGTTTGCAGGGGTAGGAGGGCGTCACATAAACATAGGAGACATGAGAGACAGGGAAGTACACTGACCCCCCGAGTTCCATTAAATACTTATATACTTGCACCTGCGCATCAGGAAAACCCCCAAATGCTATTCGGCCATATTTACCGATAATTCGGACTATTAGAGCGTTAGTCTAATTCGCTTAGTCCCGAGCTAATAAGTTCGAGGTAGACCCCTTATCTGCCGATTATGAGAGCAGCAGTTGAATAGTGCGCTTCGGAGATATACAATAGCAACAGTATCATTACTTACTATTCAACTAGTACAACACAACAACACGACCACAGTCACACCTATGGGGCTGTGATCCACAAAACGACGCAATCACCCTCCCGAAGGAATTACTTATTATGCGTCTCCCGCCCATCATACCTCTTGGAGAGCGCAACCGCTGCATCCACCGCCACAACCGTGCCAAGAACCCCCACGCTTGACTCGTCCGCCAGATCTCGGCCTCCATCACAGCGAGCGACCCTCCCATGCAAGCATGAACTCCAGTGAGGAATGCCCAGGAGGGTGTGCATCCGGACCACCTCATACCGCATGAGAACATCGACATCCTGCGGCATAGGGTCAAGGCCCGAAACAGAGGAATGGGACGGCCCCCGTGGACCAGCGTGAGGGAGCATGTCGGCAGAGGATGAGAATACGTGTAGAATGTCGACTTATAGAGGGTTCCAGAGAGCCTGAGATGGGGGAAGGAGAGGACTCACAGCTGCGACATGACCACCACACTTCGCTGGACCATTGGACACTCCCGTGTTCCCTCGACCTCATCTCTGTGCCACCTAGGTCTTGGACCGCTGGAGCATCGTCACACGGCTGAGAGCTGACTTCCAAGCACGGGGTCGGACTTGAGAGTTACATTAGCGGGGTTGAAGCGAACTACAAAGGCCGGACGAAGAGGTCGGAGTGTGGAGCCAGGAGACACAAGTGAAGTACTCACCAATGGTACAGAACCACTGGTCTTATGCCCCATCCCTGCAGCTAGCAAGCAACCAATGCCGTTAGGTCCCAATGCCGCATCCGAGTTCAGCCTGAGGCAATGAAAAATTTTGACGTAGGGATTCCGTACCTTGATCATTGCCCAATGCAATGTCAAATTAGACATATCATATGTTGCCGTTGCTCAATGTCAAATTAGACATATCATATGTTGCCGTTGCTGAGGTGGCGAAGACGAGCAGAGAAAAGAGGATGGCAGAGGAGAAGAGTAGGAGAAGAGTTGGACATAGTGTCCGTCATCGTCGTCGTAGGTCAAGCCATGGCGATAGGCGCTCCCTGCGCTTGCGATTCGATTCAGTGATCAGTGAGCGTCTATCTCCTCCTCCTCCCGTCCAAGTCTTTCCGACTCAAGCGCGCAGCTGGTATCCATCCTAAATCAACTCCCTAGTCCTGTATTCGGCTCTTCAACGACTTCATATATTGTATATACTGAAAAAAGGTAAGGAAAATCTCATTTAACGCACTACCAACATGTAACGAGTCCGATGTTTGCATTAGCATCAGGAATCCGTCCGGTCCTTTTCCGGACTTGCCGCTACTGAACGCCTTTGTGGCACTGGATCCCACTTAGCCGAACTTATCCTCTAGAATACTCTGTCGGCTTCTGTCGATTGATCAGTTTTCATCGGCGCTTGGTGATATCTTGGTGATGCGGGCATCACAGACCCATCATCCAGTGTCAGGCACACGGTAGTCGACCCCAAACTATTCCGCTATGTAGAGGCCCCAATGCCCTGCCCTAAACCTCCACGGTAATTTCCAGTGCTCGTCTGATGGCTTTCGGGGCCTTGCCAGCGTCGCATCAACTTCAACGTTGACTTCTCCCCCCTCCGAGTCTCGCTCTCACGCAAAAGTGTCTCCCTGCCCTTCTTCCACATCACTGCTCTACCCTCGCTCTCACGTCCACTGGTACCCGGTCAGTAGGCTTGCCAGGGTAAGTCGTCGCCACCGCTCCTGGGCTACCTTCCAGGTATGTTGGGTGATATCGGATGTGAGGTGAGCAGTTGTTGCCGTTTACCCGCAATTTTTTAGGCTGAAGACGGGCCCGCAGGTCTTCGATAAGCCCGTAGAGACGTTTCGAGGCTGCGATGAGGGATGCGAGGCTCGGCTCGAATGCACGCACTGTGAGTGGTTTCTCTTGACCTGCGCAACAACTCAGAGCCACTGACGGGCCGTGGTCGTGGGACCGGCAGGTACTGGGTGGAAGAGGATGACAGGAACGTACTGCGATGGAGGGGTTCTGGTGTAGCTTGAGGATGGGTGGGTCTGGCGTGGGGACGGACAGATACACGACAGCAGGCAGTGCACAGGTGAGTACTTGCAGTATGGATGGGGGAGCGGCGTGCTCGGCAGCGCGTATCTTTGTTGTTATGGACTTGCCAGTGTATTTATAATACAGACGTATCGTAGCGAATGGATGCCACTTAGGCCAACTTGATTCGACTTGAGCGGGCACTTGGCCAGAAGATGAACCTAATGATCCAGAGGATTTCAGAAGCACTGGATTCGCCTGAGCATCGCTGGGTCAGGTCAAATAAGTGATTTCAGGGCCACCAAGTGGACCGGACGGATTCCTGATGTAGAAGGTGGTGTTATGGGTGGTATTGGGGCATTAGCACTAACTTAGTCCTAATTCGTGTTTGGGGGTTTTCCTGATGCACTGTGGATACCCGCACTGGCGCTTCGCACATGAAGGAATCAGCAAACATACACTACCGACGGATTTACCATGTGAGGACGTTTACTCCAAACCAAAGGATTTGCTGTGCTCCCGCACGAGAGGTCGTTGATGTGTGCCCGGATCCCGGAGTCGAGGTAGACGTTTGGTCGGATCTGTCGAACGCGGATAACTACGCGATCAGGACATGGACTAGTCGCCATGTACGCACGGCACATATCATTGATCACCCGCGGAAGTGACCAACGCCGACATAGGTTCCTGTTACAGTCGGAGGGGGTGCGAAGGTTGCAATGACGCAGCTGGCGGGGATATTGCACGTTGGCGGTCAGCAGCTACGCGGCGGGAAAGACACGCGCATGTCAGTTTGGTTTCTGATGGAATGTTGCAATTTCAACTTCGGTAAACCACGTATGATATGATCTAGTATGTGGGTCCCACGGGCAGGAATCTGTCTGGTACTTATCCGGACTTATTTCTACTGAACGCCTTGATGCTGCTGATATCTTCTTGCTCCCACTGATTCTCTGGGTCCTGCTTAAATCCTCTGCAATCCGTCAGTGGCTCGTGACACCGGCATCAAGGATCTGTCAACTCGATGTCAGGCACGACAGCTGACCACAAGCCTTTCCTCTTCAAGGCCACAACAGCCTGCCCTGAAGAACCCGGCAGTTTCCAGGCCACGGTTGACGTGGTCGCCAGCGTTGCATCGAGTGCAACCTGAACTTCTCATCTATCATCGTCCCCTCCGACTCCTCGCACTTGCGGACGGACACCTTTCATACCGCCTTGCAACCCTGTTCTCCCATGTCCACTCCTCTCTCGCTTTCCGCGCTGGTAGTAACCCAACCCGACGCCAATTTCGCAAAGCCATTAGCTTGCGGTAGGCACCTTTACCGCGCCCTTGTCATCACACTCTGGTGCCACCCCACAACTCCTGAATGCATCACCGGGTAATGGCGGATGCCTGACGTGAGTACCCATAGCACCACATCTGCACTTGTGTCTGGATAGTCGTGCTGATGACGGGCTTACAGCATTTTGGCAAGGTTACTGCGAGCCCCCTTTCGGGGCGTGATGAGGAATGCGAGGCTTGGGTGGACTCACTGTGAGTAATTTTCCTTTACTGTGCAACTTGGAGAAAGCCGGTAGCGACTCACAAATCGTGGTAGCGGAACTGTAGGATTCCTTCCAGTCATACGCAAAGGTACGTTTTACGCTCTGCTTATCGTGAGAGTTGTGTCTAAGCATTCCGGGATCATACGGTGCACTTCGAATAGTCGAGGACGGCAGCTACCAGGCCCACCGCCAGAGTGCTCGTGTTCGACGTGATACTCAGGCTTCTCACGGAGATACTCGATCCTGCTCGAGTCGAGAGGTGGCAGGTGCAGGACCACAGGTATGTATTATGTGCTTCCGACTGGATGGGTATTGGGTGGAGCCCGAGGATGGGTGGGTACAGACCTCGGGGGAGGGGCAGGTACAGGATGGAGGACTGTAGGTAAGTACTTCCGGAGGAGGCCCGAGGAGGTGTTGCTATGCATCATCCTGGTAGTTTCGTCAGGAATTTGTTGGTGCATTCGTGGCGTAGGCGTAGTATCGTAGCAAATGGATATCACTTGAGCTCACTTGAAACCACTGGTGTGGCCACTGGGCCCAGAGATGAACCTAATGGATTCGGCTAAGCATCGCTGGATGTCACTGAATCACGTCGAATAAGTGATATCAGAGATCTCAATAGATCGGACGGATTCCTGATAGGCTGACGTCGCACTGTCAAATTGGACCGTGTTGGTTTTATACGACGGGTGTGGACCCACAGGAGGGGAAAGGGGGGGTACCACTGCTGGACCGCGTACAATGTGTCAATTGTTACGATGTGCATCAGGGGCAGAATGAGAATGTTGCTTCGTTCTTTTAGGAGGCTCACCAGGTGTGCGTTGTCTACCCAGCCCGTAGTGGTCGCTGGCCGCTCCAGTATTCGGCGTGTGGACATGAAGCAGCCTGCACTTTTGTCTCATAACCTATAACCACCCGTCCGTAGCTTATGATTCCATGACTCACCCTGAATAGTTACGGAACGCTTGCAGCAGCAACGTGGAAGCATCATGACAGGTAGACAGTTCGGGGCCCGTACTCCTCGCGGTTTCATATAACGCCCAGGATGCCAGTGCGCGAGGTGTGCCATCATCGTTGACCTCTATCGCGCCACAAAGCTCAAACATTCTGTACCACCCGGGCACGGTCGGGTCCTGGTTGAGAATGCGGTTCCGGTATGACACAGGCTGCATTGTAACTTCGTCTAAAAGTTTCTTGTGAACGAGCCAGGGTAACTCTACAATCAAATCGCTTTGAGTATACAAGTATAACGGCTTACACCATATTCCTCATTTGATGATTACCTTGGAGGCTCGGGGGATGGAAGAGCGATAGACAGAAGTAGCATTCGACTAAGAATAGTGGAAGCGGCGAGGAGCCTACAACGATGTATATATCCTGATGGGCCAACCGCCCATGCAGGTTGGCAACCTCCCATAACCTCGGGCCGAGGTGAGCGACGGGCGGCATGGGCATCAAAAAAGGGCGGGTCGGACTTGATGGCTACTCAACGTCCGCGCCACCATCACGTCGGGGTTTGCAACCTGCATGGGTGGTTGGCCCATCAGGATATATACATCGTTGTAGTATCTACAAGCGGCGGCCAATGGACCGAGGTAAAGAACGTATCCTCAAGCAAAACGCGAGGCGGCCCGCGGTCGCACCCAAACAAGCGCTATCGCTTGGCCTTTCTTGCAGGTGCGGCTCAGATGCACCGTAGATTCGAGCATACTCAATCCTATATCCTTCCGAAAAGCGTATCGCCGCGGCTAAGACGTGCACATATTGGCGTATAAAGTATAACAGAATATTTCGGCGGACGGTACCGACGGATCGAGAGCAGCGCATGATGCGTAGGCATAAAGGACGACGTAGACGAGCAACTTCGTACACTAACGTACATAGAAATGACTGTGATGAGAACGAGCCTGAAATATCGGAGTACGGGAGTGAAGGAGTGTGTAGGTACACTAAACGAGCATCGACCATATATATACCTACACAGACAAAGAACGCAGCCTACTCGAAGCCCGCCGAGTACAACGGCCCCTGGCGGCCTGGTCCGAAACACCATATCGTATGAGCAGTGTCAGTGTGGCGGATGCATCCGCAAGGTTACCCCAACCTTTACAGATGCATCCGCGGTCTAGCCTGCCTAATTTATTAACATCGGAATAATGGAATGCCCATATTTAGTGAACTTTCCTCCACGGTCCATCGTGTTGAGGCATACGAACCGGCTCGAAAACTCACGAGGCTCGGACCGACAGCCCGGTGGTGAAGGCTGGCTGTGGTACAGTTGATGTCTACTCACTCATAGGCCCGGGTACATAGCAAAATCAGGAATTGAACATATAACAGGACTCCGGGTAGCGGAAAAGAACTTGAAGAGGCAACAAGATGAGCGACAGCATGTGAGAGTCGCCATGCAGAGCCTTAAAGATGTGTCCGATGCCCAAGATCTAGCCCTCGAGGAGGAAGGAGAACTGGCGTGTGAGGATTGACTGAAGCTGAAGCCCAGCAAGGTGCCACAGCCCGTGAGCGAAAGTCTCGAAAGACAGCCATATACGTCTCTGGCGTGCAGGAGTTGCATCTGCCTTTTGTGAAGTTTGTCGTTACACCCGGACCGCGAACCGCTCAGCCAAGGCCCAATGGGACAGTGCATTCCCGTCCGAATTTAGTAATACAAGCGCCCGCCAGCTTTTGGGATCATTCTCGGCACCACGTTCTCATTCCTCTCTCCCACCACTATTCCGGACCGCCGACTGGGTATAAACCCTTTCGTGAATCCGAAGGGCCACCGCAATGCTGATCCGCGAGCAGCCGCTCCGCGCGATCGCATAGCAGCATCTCCGAACACCCTCGACTGTTTCCTGTCGCCGTCCTTTCAAGCTCTCCTGTCTCGTCTCTTGTTCTAGCTCGCTCCCTCGCTTTTGACCACCTCCCTCTGTCTGGCACGTCGGTGTTGTTCTTCCGGAAGCGTTCACGGTCGGCAAGCAGGACATTGCAGGTGTCAAACCCGCCAGGGCACAGCATAGGCATGATCTCGAAGTTGCCATAAGTTCCTTTGAAACGGTATGTGAGCTAGAAGCGTTTGGTAGCCTGATCTCATGCGGTTTACCTAGCGAGGATCCAGTTCCGCTGTCATGTAGAGGGCTCAGTCCACGGATCTTTTGGGTCGCGTCTGTGATGTAACCTGTGAAGGAACCAAGAAGGAACACATTTCGGTTGGACTTTTCTACAGAACGGGAAGAGGCAGAATACGAACCAGCAGGAGCGTAGCCCGTTAAGTCCGTAGAGAACTTGACCTAATTCGGAGCCGATTCAGACGATTGGAGATTACATTGCTCTAGTGTATGACCAGTACTAGTATGCGCATGACGTACCATGCCAAAGGGTACAGATGCTCCAGGGCTTCACATTGCACAAGACATAGAAAATGTTCAGCTGAGCACGTGTGTGGAGGTACGAGGAACGTGAAGCGTACCAGACATCGCCGAAATTGTCAGTGCCGATGAAGACGTTGACAAACTGGGTATAGTCAACATTGGTTGAGTTCGACTGACCAGCCTTCTCGATTGCGGCGGAGATGCGCTTCTGCACGTCGGGTGACGGCTGTGCGTGAACCCCTCCGAAGAGGGCGATGGCGGCGAGCACCCAAAGCGTCAGCGGCTTCGCGGCCATACCTACCGAGCTCGAAAGTGGTGTGAGGACCTGCAAGCGAGGCTCGGATACCCCGACGCTCCTCCGTGATCCTTATGTACCCTCGCGTAACAGACATCGAAGCTGCCCCAGTGCTCACGCATCACGGCGGATAGGCGTCGGCAGACGTCGGCGCGAAGAACTCCATCGCACATGTGGCTGCGATGGCCAGAAATTCGGCTGCATGCACTTGCCGTCACCCGTGATCATTCCTCTGCCCGTTGACGCCTGTTCGATGTTCGCGCTGCCCAACAAGGCCGTCCTCCCGACGGCAAGAGCGCGGCCTGAGGTCCATCGGACGAGCGTTGCGCTTCCATTCTGTCACGGGTCAAGGCCTCGCGGGCCCGGTATCTAACAAGAGAGACAGAGGGTATCGATACTGTTCGTAATGATTCCGATGGGAAGGTCTCATGATAAGGCTGGACGTAGAGCGATACCGTAACATGGACATTAGAAACAATTAAGACGATACGGGGCGGCGGCTGCTACAATAATGCGCGCACCTCGTCATGCCTGCCCGTGCCGTTATCTTGTCAAGACCGTGCTGCCGCAGCCTTCTTCAGAATCCTCGTCAGCTCGCTCCACACGATGTCTGACCCTGGCCCTGTCGCGCTCCAGAATTCGCGTTCCCGCGCAGAAAGCGGCCCGAGGACAAAGTCGGCGACGTCGATTCCGCCCCCACCTGCACCTGCACCTGGCCCCCCACGCCCGATGCCGAGCCGGAGCCGGTGGAAGTCGCTGTCGTTGCCCAACGCGGCGATGATGCTGCGTACGCCGTTGTGGCCTCCGGCGGAGCCACCGAACTTTGGAGAGAGGGCGCATGGTTTGTGATCAAGTGAATCATGGATAACAATCATGTTGGCGGGCTTGATGGAGGACTGTCGCAACATCTGGACAACGGGTCGGCCCGAGATGTTCATCAACGCTCCTGTGAGTGCATATGGCGCGGAGGTAAATGGTTGTGTGTGATCATGCTGGATAGCGATCGAGACGAACTTGGTTTGAAAAGCGTGATGGTGGCTATGTCTGGCCCAAGATCCACGTTAGTGCTCGCGGCCCAGCCAGAGCGTTCTGACGATAACGGTGTACTGAGTCGTTTTGCAAGCACATCGACCGCAAGGTGGCCAATGCTAAACATGTGAATATTCAGAGTTATGGTCTGTGAAGCGTGAAGCGTGAGTGGCAATCCTTACCTATGTCTTGTGTTCGGGAAAGTAATATTGCCGAGGCCAACGACAAGGAAGTGAGGATTGGCCATGGCTGTATGGAGTCGCGCTACGAGATCAGTACACCTTCTATAATATTCACGGATGAAGGGCATACCAAGAATTATGTATTAAGTATGATTTTAGGGTAAAAGAATGATCTATATAGGTCGCCGTGTACGGAAATGGCCAGAAAACCTAGACGCGAGAAGAATGCTCATCATTACTATAACGCTTCACAAGAAGCAAACATGACGGAAAGGGAGTTTTTCATAGGAACCTGCAGACCGCCCTGTGCTGTTGGATGGTCCAAGTTCCGCGACCCGACACTCTCAGAAGTGCCGCATATAGTCGAGTAATAATGTCCTGATAGTGGGCTATAAATCGATACTATCCAACAGCCTAGTCCACGACAGGCTTATAAACGAAATGGTCCCAAAAACTCACAAGCCATTTTGTAAGCCTTTTCTGAGGGCAGCGAGGGTTTCACTGTTCGCATCCGTGGTACGCCAACGGATGCGCCAGCAATTTGTGATCCCGATTGGCAATCCAAGGCGGTGTAATGTCAACGGAGGGATCACAAGCAAACCATGGCAATGCAGGTATTTTGAACGGTAGATACCGAATAGATGGACGACGGAAGGAGAAGTGCATACCTTGGTGGTGGTGGTGGTAGCGATCCAAGTCGAGAACCAGCGCATCACAGGTCCTTCGGATTCGAATCCCAGCCGTCCGCTTCTCGACAGCATGAATTGTTGACGTAATTTTCTGGTAGGCCGGATCCGGA
The DNA here is from genome assembly GCA_026283605.1 of Ganoderma lingzhi. Taxonomy (NCBI): domain Eukaryota; kingdom Fungi; phylum Basidiomycota; class Agaricomycetes; order Polyporales; family Polyporaceae; genus Ganoderma; species Ganoderma lingzhi. The sequence goes on from JAPJYM010000019.1 coordinate 696,400, forward strand.
GGGCGGATGTTCCGGCGCGCCTGCGGAGTGGGCGATGTGGTGCTCCTCGGTCGACGACGCCAAGGACGGGAGGCACGTTTGTCGTCCTCTGTTTATACCCTTCATGTTCTGACCTTGCTCTCTTCTCTCCACAACACCCATCCCATCGGCGGCGGCGACGATGGCAACACTCGCAGCATCGGCGGTCGAGGAGCACCCCTCTGACGCCCGTCTCCGCCGTCCTGTTCATCCCTTCAGGAGAAGACGTTCAACTTTCCAGGCAGGACGCTACACCCTCCCGCAACCTTGTCATCATCTTCCACGCTCCGTCGAAGCCCTCGACTTATCTCTCACATCCCTCCCGCCAACTCTTGCTACCCTACGGCTCCATGTTCTCTCCTATCTTGCCGATCTGGAGTCTCGACTCTCCCTCTTCGAGTCTCCCATTTCAACAGATGCGATAGTGGCCAAGGGCGAGCTCACCATGGAGGAGGCTGCTGCATGGGCCCGCGATGGTCTCGAGATGCTCCGTTCCATACGGGAAGATGTCCTCTCCCACCTCCCCGACATTTTCTCTCTCGACGGTGTCCCGTCCGTCGAGGATGTCGAGCAGTTCGTCAACGACCATATGCCGGACGTCGCCGTCCTGCCAGAAATGCGCTCCCATCTCCCGGACGTCTCTGACGTCGTCCGATCCCACCTCCCCGACTTCAACCTCTCTGATGTCCGCTCACGACTAGACGACGTCCGTTCATGCATCTCCGACCTAGACTTTAATAGACCGCTACATTATATCCCAACGCTGTCTAAGCGTCTTCAATCTCTCCAAGCACATCTCTCCGCCATGGAGTTCCCGTCCAGCATGTCTCTGTCACCCTTCGCCCCGAATGCTACCCTCTCCGCCCTCCTCGACAAGGTCCTCTCCTCCCACTTGGTAGCCGACATCTCGTCCGACCTCCAAAGAGGAGAAGAGTCCCTAGAGCAGGCCGCACTGGACATAGCGCAGGCCATGAAACAATCCCTCAACGGGTATCGCCTCATCGATTACGTCGACCTCCCTGAAAAATGGCGCAACAACCCCTTTGTCGAAGGGGGCTATAGGTCAGTCCAACGTTGATAACACCATGACGAGCGTGGAGCGCTGAACCCTTTTTGGTCGGAACGTGTAGATTCATCCCTCTACACGATTGGCCACGACTTGTCCTGTCGATGTTCGCGTTACACAACGAGACTCGTGGGTATCGCTACCCTAGCTCATTTACAATAGGACTGACCGATTTAATAGTGAATATCCACACTCATTTGATACCCTTCTTGCTCTGGTCCTTTGCATTTTTCCGCTTCTCTCCGTCTTATGACGCGCCCGATCCTGAAGAACCGGTTAAAGCCACGTTTACCGCCTTCGCCTTGCTCTGTCTCTTTACTAGCACGCTGTGGCATACCATGGCTGGCTGTGCACATCCCAAGGGCATGGAATTGTGTGCTCGAGTAGATTACGTCGGCATTGGCTGGTAAGTCCTCCTGGCCCCGTTCGATACGTCTCCGGGGCAGGATGTTAGCTCATGAACGCTTTTTAGGCTTATCAGCGCTAGCGTCGGGACGGTCGTTTATTACGGTTTCCAATGCCGTCCGACCGAGCGCGATGCGTTCTTGGTGCTCTGCTTCTTTGTCGGAGTTTCCGGCAGCATCGTCCCGTTCACGGACTGGTTCAACCAACGAGAGTACAAGGCGAGTCCCCTCGCCCCCGCATCTGTGCTCGTATAGCTAACCATCCCGTCCCACCCAAATTTAGAACGCCCGCATCGTGTTCTTCCTCTCGCTCGCGTTCAGCAGCATCGCGCCGATCCTCCAGCTCTCCCACCTGCACTCCACGCGGGCCGCGTACGGCTTCATCGCGCCGATCGTGCCCTCGCTCGCGTCGTACGTCGTCGGGCTCGGCTTCTACGCGACGCACTTCCCGGAGTGCGTGCTCGCGCCGCGCTGGGGCGGCTGGCTCGACTGGCTCGGCGGGGGGTCGCACGCGATCTGGCACGTGTTCATCGTGCTCGCGATCCGCCTGCACAGGGAGGGCATGGAGGACATGAAGGCGGGCATCGTCGGGGAGGTGTGCGTCGTGTCGGCGTCGGCGTGAGCAGCTGGGCTCTCTGTGGCTTGTCCCTCCCCACTCTCCCGACCCGGTTTTCGTCGGGGTGGTGGTGCGGGACATGGCGGTAGCTGTTGGTGTTGGTGTGGGTATTATTTAAATTTAACTTTCTTCCTTGCGAGGTTTTTGGACGAGGAGGAATGGGCCGCGGCCCCGCACTTGAGTGCGGACAGTGGACTTGGCAGAAAGGGATGGTGGGTGGATGTTGTAGCTTACAGCGTTAAGAGGTATATTTTCTGCGGTTCGGGCTGTACACTATTATCTTGATTATTGGTTTGGAGCTTCCGGGATGCACCAGTGTGTTATCTTACTGTGCAGAGGTACTTCGGACATGGGTGAGTTTGCTTATCACGGTCTAGGACGACCTCCTCTCCAAGGTGCTTATGTTCCTCTCATTCACCATACACAGACACGCACTCATTTATTCCACTTTAGGTCTTTCCCACTGCCCATGTAATGCCCGTGTCCCTCGAAGGCCGTCGAGTGTTGCGTTCCCTCGCGGTATACGTGCCTGTTTCCGCTCTGTGGTGAAGGGCTGTGCCGTACTTCTATCCATATTCCTTGCTGTATGTGGTACGTGTGTTTTGCGCGGTGATATGAATGTGCATGCTAAGCTTTGATGATTCTTAGGCTGTGTATCGACGGTCGTATAGAGCCCCGAAGATGGCTGAGGATGGCCACACGAACCCACATCGAGTTCTGCGTGGAACGTACGATGACTTGAAAAAGATCATCTGCGCCTTGAACGGTGTATTTAAGTTCAGGTTCTCGCATCGACTGTGCGAATCCTAATGACACAGCGCTAGCCACAGACGTCACGCTCCTCTCGCATCTCTGTCCAAGCTGTTCTTTTCCTCTTCCCCTCCGACCGCGGCTCCTGCCTCTCTCTCGCCATGACGTCTCCCCGGCTGCCTTGGGAAGTCATCGAGAGGGTCATAGACCGTTCTGGTGATGATCCCAAGTCTCTCTGCAGCCTCTCGCTCACGTGTCGCCAACTCCATCCTTGCAGCCGCCGTCTGCTATTTACGCGTCTCGATTTCAAGAGCAGGGATCGCGTGTTCGCCTTCGTCGACTTCCTCCAGGACAATCCGCACCTCAAGCGCTCTGTCCGTTCGATAGTCGTCCGGCCGGCGGACTTCGCGCCCTGGCCCCTCCTCCACATCCTCCCGAATCTTTCAGAAGTCGGATTCACGTCCCGGGAGTGCTTTGCCGCTCGTCCGGACGCCGTCTCCGCTTCCTGGCATCAGTCGAGTCTGACTTGTTCCCAGCGGTTTGGGTCGCACGTCCAGACTCTGCACCTCTTCTGTCTTTCCTTCGCGACGTACCTGCCGTTCGCCCGGACCCTCCTCGCGTTCACCAGCATTGCGCATCTCACCTGCACGCATGTGGTTATCCACAAGGCGGGCGATCGGGGGCCTCTGGACGTGATCACACGGCGCCTATCTGCGCAAATGCAGCTGAAGACGTTGACGGTGAGTGTTCCACAGTGCACACTGTCGCCGGTATATTTGTTGGGGCTGAAGCGCAAATACAGATCGACCACCTGTCTCTGATCAAAGACGGCAAGGATGCGTCTGTGGGCGAATTGCTTTTTCATTCCGATCTGGCGCCGTCCACGGTCGAAACCCTCACGTTGATGAGAGGTATGTTTACAGATGCTTCCAGCCACCCAGTCCTCTGATGTTCATGCCGCCCTTTCCGTCTCTCGTAGAACACAGGCCAGACACGATCTCGTGCCCTTCCGACTGGTTGCGGCTGCGATCTTTGGTGTTGCAGCTTTCGAGTTACATGCCCGAAGTGGTTACCAAAGCCACCACGCTCTTGGAGAATCTCTGTGGCTGCCCCGTGTTGAAGGAAGTCACCCTCGAGTTCGGTCCGGTGTCATCTATCTTGGGGGCTATTAGAGACTTTTCTCGGAACAGCCAATCTCACCCGGATGCGTACAAGGAGTTGGAGCGCGCTCTCCTCAAGTACCCTCGGCCCGGGATCGTCTGGACCATGGGGTGCCGGCTCCGTGTGGGCAGAAACTCGTTCTGGGCTGGGGAGCTCGGACGGCAGTTTCCCTCGGTATCTCGTCGCGGCGCATTGGTGCTGAAGTCCGAGTTATGTAGGTGAACGCCATCATACCTCTACCGCCACTCGCAATATAAATTGACGACCCCGGGCCACTGTGTAGCTACACCTGCTGGCCATGACGCCACATTGCAGGCCCTCGTCGTGTCTCCCCACAGCCAGTGGGTGGCTAGCGGATCCGAGGACTTGACCGTTGTCGTTTGGGATGCCGACGGAAACATCGCCCAGCAATGGCTCAACGGTGCCCACGAGTCCGTCTGGTCGCTCGCGTTCTCCCCGGACGGCCGATACCTCGTCTGCGGGGATGGCGCTGGGAAGATGGAGATCCGGGATCTCAATCCGACTCGGAGTCTCGCCGACGCACTGCCCGAGGTCATCACGCTCGACGGCCACTGTGGGGCCCCCGTTTCGAGCTGTGCTTGGTCCCCCAACGGCGACGTGATTGCGTCTGGATCGTTCGACGGGACTGTGCGCCTCTGGGATGTGCACACATTCCGAGGACTCCACGTGCTAAAGCAGCGGTCCATGAAGGGCATGCAGTACGTCGCGTTCTCCCCCAACGGCCGCTGGCTCGCTTCGTGGTGCTTCCCTTGCAACTACTGCATCTGGGACGTCGCGTCGGGCGCGCTGCACAAGTTCATCCCCCCGGACGAATGGCACGGCACGAGTGCCCTGCGGATGCTGGACATCGTGGCGGCCTTCGACCCTGCAAGCACGCGCCTTGCGACCGTGGCGCGGAACGACACGGTCGGGCTCTGGGACGTCGAGACGGGTCGGAGAGACCGCGTGCTGAGGCGCGTCGGGGAGGCAAACGATGTCTCGTTCTCACCGGATGGCAAGTGGCTGCTGACTGCGTCGAGCGACAGGACCGTGAGGGTCTGGGACGCACACGAGGGGGCCGAGGTGCGCCGACTCAGGGGCCACGCCAGCATAGTCTCGAAGGCGTGTTTCTCGCCATGCGGGACGTACATCGCGTCGGCGTCGTGGGACGAGACGGTGCGGGTTTGGAGGGCTGGGGATGGATCGTGCATGGCTGTGCTCTCTGAGCACGAACACTTGGTGACCCACGTAGCTTTCTCGCCGGATGGGAAGACGTTGGTGTCTGGAGCGAGAAACGGGACGGTCGTTATCCGACATATGCATGATATCATTCCGATGGCTGAACATGATGGATAACAATGCTTTCCTCGTTATTGCTTCGAATCCTCTACATCAAATCGCATCGCGCCATTCGGAAACTTGCTGTGAGACTCAGAGGAGAGGGCGGCGGCGGGAGGCGGCGCTGCTGTTTGCTCGACAATCGGCACACTCGGACCTATGAGCGCTTGTTACACGGTCAATAGTGTCACGGTCTGTCACGGTCGACCACGACGTCTCTCAGTTGTGTTGTCTTCTTCTGTCACCGGCTTGTGTTCAAGTGCCAGCTACGAAGACATTGGTCTGGTGCTTTCAACGGCGTTAACCTCAATATCAGCCATGCCAGGTCGACTGTTCTTTCTCACAATACTTACTCCGAGTCCAGCCTCTGGTGAACTTGACTCACGCTTCTCCCTGCCAAGGTGCTTATTGTACCTCGGTTTCAAGTTGTCTACCGACACCACCGAGAGCTGTACAGAGGGCATGAAGAGTTCCTGTAACTGTCAGATCGACTGCGCTGACCAGCGCATGTCGGCTATTCTCCACGGTCGCCGGTATGCAGTACTGTACCCCTTTTACAAACCGTCGCCATAGTGGCTCGAATGAATGACACTTCACGTTCAGGTTGTACCGCAAATCTCCTCCCACACGAAGCATTGTAGCTTGACTTGCCAAGTTACGGTCTAAGCGCTCAAACGCTTCCTTTAGCAGGACGTCGTCATGGCAAGCCGACATCGACAACGATTCTCTTGTTCTCTCTCCTTCGAGACGGAGAGCACGCAAGCCCAGGAACCCGAATCGACAGTCGTCAGTCTCTTACCTCATCGTCACGGTAGTCTACTCAGCAGGATATTGATCAACCTATTTCAAAGAGAACTCTGCGTTGTCGCATGCGAGACGATGATATTGTACACGCCTTCAGGAGCGATGAGGCGGAACCGAACTAGATCTCCAACTTCCCGACTTTCGTGACATCTGTGGGGGTCCATGGTTGATTGATGTTCAACGCCTCAAGGGCCGTCGAGCATATTCAAGGTTTGTGGATGTCTCGTGGTCAAGTCTGTACATTTTATCAGTATAACGGCGGCCCGGGACGAAAGCTGATGTCGATTATCGAAGAAGGCGCCATCCAAGTCATGGCTTTCTCTTCTAGTTTGTATTACGTCCCTCAATAGATGCTCCAGACGCTGCCCCGTGTGCCTTATCAGTTTGACGGGTGCGTCTTGTTGAACATTGAACGTTATCCACGGTTGCCACTTACAAGAATATCTATCCAGCGCCCGGAGTATCCCTGACTCCTGCTTGCAAGGACAGATGGCCGGCTGGGCTGGTCTTGCAGCACTGTGTATTGGTGGTATCTCGTAGCACTACAACCCGTCGTTCCAACTTGCAGAATCGCGGAGGGATAATCTTCCGATATTGAAGATGCAAAATAGTCTAGAACGTACTGACTGACAGGTATGTGAATCCACGAGCGTTCTGAAAAAACAACGCCTTACTCATTAGTCGCTTACCAGTACCTATGGCGACTTACGTAGCTCTCTGTTCGTGGACCCACGCTCTGTTGTGTCTCGCTAACCGCACCGCACCTAGCACGACAGAACCTTCCTCCTACCGCAGTTGAGAACTTCGCGATAACTGTCTTGGCGGCTTTGTGGCCGTACAAGTAACAAGCTCCCTCAAGTTCTTCTTGGTCTCCGGACGGTATGCTCTTCGTCTTCCTTCCTAATCTCTCGAACTCCTCGTACTGAAATTTCCATGTCTCTTGCGCTTCCATGGGAAGTCATCGAACGGGTCATCGGGCACTGCCACGACAGTCATCGGGCCTTCTACAACTTTTCCATCTCTTGTCAACAACTTCGTCCCCTCAGCCTCTCTCTGCTCGTCGCCGATGTCGAGCTCAAGAACAGAGAGCAGATATTCGGCCTGTGCGACCTCCTGCGCGCCAAGCCGCATCTTCAGCCCCTCGTCCGGTCGATGTGCATATACCCCACCGATCTAGTGCCTTTCCCCCTCCTCAGCATGCTCCCGGGGCTCGCCGAAATCGTGTTCACCGACCACAGGCTCCGCGACTCGGAGCAAGAATCCCTCAGGCCCACGATCGTCCTAAATCAGGCCACTCTCACATGCTGTGGTCGGTATGGTGTGCACATCCAAACGATTCAGTTCTTCCGTGTCACCTTTGCGACAGACCTGGAGCTTGCTCGGCTGCTATCCGCATTTTCAAGTATAAAGGTCCTCACGTTCGAGGACGTCGTTATCAAGACAAATGCTAGCGCGCCCCTGGTAGTCACTACTAGACAACGCCTGTCAAGACGGCTACAGCTGAGTACCCTACACGTCAGTATCGTCAAATCAAGTCCAAATGCTATAGCTGATCTACGTACGTTGCGTAGATCGACGTCGCTGTCCATGATGCGGCGGTCGCATTCCTCTTGGAATCGGCCCAACCCACCGCGGAGACCCTGGTTCTCACAATAGCAAATAGTGAGTGCGCAAACTGTCCCAAATTTCAACCATGGCAGTGTTTATACCGCACCTTTGTTATGTGCAGTACAAGAACGCGCACTTGCACACCCGTCGAACTGGGCTCGGCTTCATACTCTATCGCTCAGACTAGAGTTCGAAGCGGAGAAGGTTAACAAGACCGTCGAGTTCTTGAAGGGGTTTCATCCTCCAAATCTGAAGGACGTTTCGGTGATGCTCACAGGATATATCCGCACGGCAATAGAAATGTTGCGTGGAGAAAGCGTGTCCGAGCTGGGATGTCCTGGCTTGGAACATGAGCTGCTCCGCTTCCCTCGCCACGCCCTGACCTTCTCCGCCGACGAGCCAGCCCTTCATCCGCGCCGGACGCTCTTCTGGACTCGAGAACTCGGCCAGCATTTCCCCCAGATGCGCGACCGGCACGCGTTCGCTCTCGAGTCTGAGTCGAGTGCGTCTCGTTCCCTCTATGCCGCCCCAGAGACGAACGGCTGACCGTTCGCGCACACAGCGACCGACATCGGCCACGACGATGCCGCCACATGCCTCGCCATCTCCCCAGACAGCCAGCGGGTCGCGACCGGCTCCTGGGACTCGACCATCATCCTTTGGGACTCCTCCGGAGTCGTCATCCACGAATGGGTCGCCCACCCCGGCGGCGTCCGCTCGCTCGCCTTCTCCCCCGACAGCCAGCGCCTCGTGTCTGCCGGCATGGACGAGAAGGTCGCCGTCTGGGACCTCGGCCGCGGCGGAGCACACAAGCTCGCGACACTCGCGGGCCACACGCATTGGGTCAGCAGCTGCGCGTGGTCCCCCGACGGCCGCACGATCGCCTCTGCGTGCGACGAGGCCGGCCGTCCTCGCGCCCGTTCTCCTTCTCCTACGTCCGAGTCCGAGTCCGAGTCCGAGTCAGACCCATACACGCAGAGCGACTCAAAGTCGGCCCCCGATCCAAAGGCCCCAGAGCTCGACGCGTACGCAGACAAGACCGTGACCGTCCGCCTCTGGGACGCACACGGCCCAGGCTGCACCACGAGCACATTCGCCCAACGGCGCGTCCTCGCGGGCGGCGCGCACACGAAGGCCATCTACTTCGTCCGCTTCTCGCCCGACGGCCGCTGGCTCGTCTCCGGCGGCGACGACCGCCACGTCTGCGTCTGGGACCTCCGAGTCCGAGTCTCCGCCTCCACCCCCGCCTCCGGGATCGACGCCTCCGCCTCCGCCTCCGCCTCCGCCTCCGCCTCCGCCTCCGCCTCCGCCACGGTGCCGCACGCCGTCCTCCGCGGGCACCGGCACCGCCTGCAGGCCGCCGCGTTCCACCCGGACGGCGTGCGCCTCGGCACGGCGGCGCAGGACCGCACCGCGCGCATCTGGCGCGTCGACACGGGCGAGGAGCTGCTCGTGCTGCGGGGCCACGAGGGCTGGGTGTACGACATCGCGTTCTCGCCGGACGGGGCGCTCGCGCTGTCCGCCTCGGGGGACGGGACCGTCAAGGTCTGGGACGCGAGCGGGGGCACGATGCTCCTCTCGCTCAGTGGGCACGAGGAGACGGTGTGCTCCGTCTGCTTCTCTCCGTGCGGGCGGTACTTCGCGTCGGCGGGGGAAGACACGACGGTGCGGCTGTGGAGGACTATGGATGGCGCGTGCGTGGGGATATTTGACGAGCATGAGGGCAAGGTTAGCAACGTGGCTTTCTCTGCGGACGGGAGGACGTTGTGTTCTGGGGCGTTCGATGGGACAGTCTTCATCCGTGCTCTGCATGATATCTTCCCTGGATACCCAAATTTCTGGATGGACGACACACGGGACCCTACATAGACGATGAAATAAGCCCACGCGTTGCACTGCAGAGCAGTCTTCAAATTGTAAAGCATAAAAACATAGTTAAGAATTACTTACGGTAAATGGACTCGTACAGCCCATGTAGCTAATAATACAGCGTCCATCGTGAACACGTAGCAACATCGTGCGCCACACAAGCAGGATATCTCGCATGCTTTCACGACAGCAGCACGAAGAAAACCGTCCTCCCAGCACGAGACCTACACCTACACCGATTAATGGTCCACCTATGCACCTCGACTCATACGCTCCAACAGCCTAGTCTTCAGTCCTCTACACAATGCCAGGCATCGGCAAGGGCGGAGGCGGAGGGACGCCCGGCGCGCTGCTCCCGTGCGGGTCCTCGCGCGCGCGTCGCTGCCTATGCCTCCGCGCCGTGCGCAAATACTTCGAGAACCGCGCCGCCGCGGACGATATCGGGCGCGCCGACCCCTGTCCCGACCCCGACCCCGACCCCGACCCCGACCCGTGCGCGTGCGCGGGCTCGGGGTGCTCCCCCTCCTCGCCCGCAGCCATCATCGTCTGCAGCGCCTGGAAATCTGTACCGTCCACGCATCAGTGTCACCTCCCAGCAACAGTAACCACGCAGAGAGAAAGAAAACAGGAAAAAAAAAGGGGGGGGGACGTACCCTGGCGGCAGAGCGGGCAGCTGCTCGAGAGCTCGAGGAGCCACTGGTCGACGCACTCCTGGTGGAAGCGGTGGTGGCCCTCGCACGGGAGCACGCGCAGGTCGTCGCCCTCCTCGAAGTCCACGATGCAGATCGGGCACGTCTCGCGCCCGATCGCGTCCGGCACCACGTCCTTCTCCGTCTCCTTCTCGCCCTTCTTGTCCATGTTCTTCTCCCCGCTGGCGCGCGCCTTCGCGGGACGCGGGATGGCCGCTTGTGCCTCGGACGACGACGACGACGACGACGTTGATGCCGAAGTCGACGGGGAGTCGTACCGGACATCGTTTCTTTTGTTGGCCTCTGGCCCGCTCCCAGCGCTGCTCACTGCACGAGCATGCGCTAGGGCGGGGACCGCGACAGCGCTCGATGCCAACCCCCCAGTCTCCGTCTCGCGGCCACCACGGCCATACGCATCGTCCCCAAAGCGCGCCGCGACGACGTTCCACTCGCGCAGCTCCATCGCCACCTCCTCCCCTCTCCATCCGTCCCCTCCCGCTGCCGCCGCCGCCGCCACCGCCTTGCCTACCACCGCTTGCTCCGGTACCAAATTGGCGTCGGAGTGATCCGAGTCCGCGCTCTCGATGTCCTTCGCCGCCGCCGGGGCATGGGCGTCAGGGCCCGCATCCGCCCTGCCAAACTTGACGACAGGGAACGTGTCGAGGATCGCCCGCGTGAGACCCCGCGCGCGGCTCTGGGGACCGAACGCGCCCGGGAGCGCGTCGCCCGACCGTGGCCCGTACCGTTCGGGGTGGCGAATTGCCCGGATCGCCTGCGTTGTACGAGGGTGGGTGGGTGAGTTTACGGTGGTTAGGGCACACGCGGGAACGGGAAAGGAAAACGGGGACGGAAGGGGAGAGGGGGGGGGGGAAGACGTACGCCGGAGATGATCACGATGCAGAAGAGGGCAGAGACGCAGCCGGTGATAGCGTACAGGATGATCCTGACGGGGCGCGGAATCAGCCGCTCGAAGCTTAGTACATGAGGAGGGAAACGACAAGAATTGCCCACATCGCTAAACTAGTATTCGTGTTACCACCGGCGGGTGCGGAGCCGGTATCGCCGCTGCGCGGCGTGCTGCCAGTTCCGGTGTTGTTCGAGGATGGATCCGTCGCGTTGGACGCGGTTAGTGTTGCGAAGAGGTAACCGGGAGAGGGGACCGTGTGGTTAGCAATCGCATACTCAATGTCGTGCTGGCTGTCGTTGAGAAGCGATGGGCTGAACCAATAGTATTTTGACGAAACATTGCCGAGGATCGTGTTAAACTGGCTCTCAATAAGCCTACGCGGAAGGTTTGGATCAGCGCGACGTTCCGTGCCTTAGTTCAAGACAAAAGACATACCGAGATGAAGAAAGAGATTGGGTAGCGAAGATGTCCATAACTTGATCGAAGTTTGCAGGATTTGAATACTCGGGATTGATATAGCATGATACAGACTTCAACGAGTAAAGCAGCTGTGACATGTCATTCTGATTAGCCATAATGAGCACACCGTCGTGGACAGAGGGTGCACGCACTGCAGCAACTGCTCCTCTATCACGGGCCAAGGTGAAGATATCATCATCCGGAGAAGCATTCGTCGAGTTCGCATCGCAGGATACAAGGGCAATCCATGGGGTCGGGGCTGGTTCGTCGAGCAAAAGAGAGCATCAATTTCCGAATGTGCGACACGAACCAGCAATCTCGAAGGAGATGTCCGACTCACTGGTGGCGTTAGGTAGTTGGTCTTCCGAGAAATGGACGAGCGCTCCCTGAGAGAGAAAGACGTCATGAGCGTTTCTCGTACACTGACACCGAAATCAATTGAAAAACACCATAGAGGATAAGGCGGGACTGCCTCTGAGCACACAGGGATACCTAGGCTGATCGCATCTCCGTTCGACCGACAGCACACTAAATCAGCCCAACGCCAAGCCACCGGCTCTCACCCAATGCCACACACAGCATATACCCCAGTAGCCCACATCCCAACGGGTCCCAACGACACGAAGTGAAATAAAAACGGGGAATAGTTGTTTCGGCAGGCAATACGCACCTTGCTGATCCCCAAGCTATCCGCGCCGACGAGCTGATACGAGATCTGCTCCGTGTACGACCCCATCGGGTACCACTGCAAGCTCAGCTTCGACACGTCCGAGAAGTTGAGGCCGGCCTGTTGCGCGACGTCCGTCTCGTTCGTCGCCTGCGCCGGAATGTACCCGTGCGCGGGACCGGGCATCAGAACCAGGACGATCGCAGCTCCGATGGCCATCATCCATTGCGCCCATGCGAATCTCGACGTCGATCCGCGAGGAGCGTCGGGGAGATGCGGGAACACGGAAGCTGGCGACGTGGTCATCGCGGTCGGGGGACTCGGGGGACGGGGAGAGGTGGTGCGTAGGCCGTGCTGGGACGTACTTTGACTCTGTGCGCTATGGTGAGGCGAGTCGTGGGGGGTTGTGTTGCCAAGACGCAGGGGTGCGGGAGGGCAGGAGGCAAGCAGGCAGCTGGAGGTGAGGGTGAGAAGATAACAAAGGAGCGTGCACGCGAATGCAGCCTGTCTGCCAGTGGTGCTATCGGGTGCACTACTCTGAAGAACGGCCCAATCCACGGAAGCGGCACGGTCCCGGCTTGGTAGCTGGGGAGGGGCGAGATGGGAATAGCGCGGCCAAGGAAGCTCGGGGCGAGCAGCCTGACGGTGTCCTGGGACGTGGATGTGTGAGAACGCGTCGAAGCTGGAAGCCGACAAGTCCCAGGAGAATGGAGCCGGATGGAGACTGGTGGGACTCCCGAGGTCTGGTGGGTGTGCCTGCGCGCAGCACTGCCGCCGCCGCCTTCGACGTCCTGTCAGATGAAATGCGCCCAGGCCCCAGAAAGAAGTCGAGAGCTGACTTCAAGAGCTGCAAGGTGCAGGATACCGAGCGAGACACAGACAGAGGTGGTCGCGGCAGGCAGCTGCGCGGAGGGCTCGAGGAGGACGCCAGGAGGTCTCTCATCCAATGCGCGGCATTCACGCGCTGAGCGGCCGTGCCGTCTTTACTGACATAACAGGCCGGCCGTCTCGGCAGACGCCGTTCTAACTTCTTGCACAAACTTGAAGCCGCATGTCGGGCATCGGATGTAACATAGTTATACAGGCTCTTGCTTTGGCACATTATGTGTAGATATACCGACAACGTATGGCACGGACATGCCTCCGCTGCACCTAAGCTCGCATGGACTGCCTCCTCAGACATGGAACGGTAGTGACAATGATGTCATGGACGAAGAATTCGAAGTGCGAGCCGGGAAAGAAATGCATTCGGATGATTGACCCACGGCCAGCATTCTCATTCCATTCTTCGGGAGAAGGCGCAGCGAGACAATGCCCGAGATTATCCTCACATTATCGGAAACCAGGACGTTGCTGGCGATAAACGGAGGCCCGCACAAACCGAAAGGATCATGGACCTCAGTCGCATCATGCGTTATCGGTATATCTTCATGTACAGCGATACGGATGAAGTGAGTTGGTATGGAACGGAGATGGCTCAGATACGCACTACACCCTTCGGTTGACAGACTTCGTTCACTCCGCGAGGCTTTGATACGAGGAGGGCCAGGTTTGAAAAAAAAAATACATCCGATACAAGCGGCATGGCACCACGACTGGGATTCCAGATAGCTGGCGTTATTGATACAACGCCCCTGACATTGGTCAGAACGTAAGTACACACACACACGCTCCTTACCTCCCCCGCCTACCCACACAAACCACCCCCAGCTCGTTGTCGTTTTACCGCTCTCTCCCGATTCCCCTCCCTCCCCAGGCCACTTCACGCCTTCCCCTCCCTGACGGCCTCATACACCGCCTCCTTGAAGATCTCCACGCCCTTTTGGAGGTCCTCCCGCGAGACGTTCAGCGGCGGGATGAACCTCACGACCTCGTACACGCTCGTCGTCAAGATCAGCATCCCCTTCTCCACGCACTTGGCCGCCACGCGGCTCGCGAGCTTCTCCGGGACCGCCGCGTCCCGGAACCGGTCGTACGGGCCCGTGCCCGCCCGCGACGCGAACTCGACCGCGACCATCAGGCCTTTCCCGCGCACGTCCAGGACCGCGCGCGACACGGCGGGGTCGGGGTCCGTGCGCAGCGCGTTGAGCGCGGCGAACAGCTCGGTGGACCTGCAAACGGGAGGGAAAGGGGAAGGGCGTCAGCGCAAGCTCAGGCTGCAAGGTTTAACGCTCGACGGCCACCGCTCAGGGTGTGGATCCAGAATAGATTCAGAGTTGGCGTCCAATATGCGCGTGGAGGCCGCACGCACGTCATGAGTGACCCCGACAGAAGCACAGAAGTGGGGAAGGGGAACTTTGATAGACAGACAGACGCGGGGGGGTTGGGTACGCACCGAGCGTCGACGTTCTCCAGGATCTTCTCTTCCTTCATGGCGTCTGCTGACGCGACGGCGGCCGCGCACGACACCGCGTTGCCGGCGTACGTCCCGCCCATCGAGCCCGCGGGCAGCTTGTCCGTCAGCTCCTTGCGGCTGATCACGGCGCTCAGCGGGAAGCCGTTCGCCAGACCCTGCATCGTCATCGTCAAAATCGGAATACGGATGACCAAACGCACACGCTGCCTGTCTCGGTTTTAGAAGGGGTCAGAACAAAATACGCACCTTCGCACTGAGGAGGATGTCCGGCCTTACGCCTGAGTACTCGGTGTAGAAGTTCTTGCCCGTGCGCCCGAACCCACACTGCACCTCATCGATGATGAGCATGATCCCGTGCTTGTCGCAGACCTCCCGGAGCCCACGCAGGAACTCAGGCGGCGCGGGCACGTACCCGCCCTCTCCGAGGACGGGCTCGATGATGATCGCCGCGGTGTCCTTGGGTGCGCTCGCCTGCGCGAGCAGGAGGTTGAGCTGGTTCAAGCACATCTGCGACAGCTCTTCGGGGGGCGTGGCGCGGTCCACGCCGAGCTGGTGCCAGTAGGGGAAGGGGACTGTGTATGTTCCGGGCTGGGGTTGATGTAACGTCAGACCCATGGGTTCTCTCGGGGAAGAAAAAGGAAAATCAGGTGGCGCACCATGACGGGGTGGAAGCCCGCGCTGTAGATTGTCTTGCTCTTCGTGACGGCCATCGCGCCCATCGTCCGGCCGTGGTACGCGCCCTGCATGTTGATGATGTTCTGTCGCCCGGTGAACGCCCGCGCCATCTTGATGCCCGCCTCGACGGCTTCGGATCCCGAGGTCCAAAAGAAGAACGAGTCCAACGAGGGGTGGGGCATCATGGGCAGCAGCCGCTTGATGAGCTCAATGTAAGGCTGGTGGAACGCGATGCTGCACTAAACGACATCGCAGATTTAGCAGGGGCGAGATGGGGGATGGACGAAACGTAACCACAGGGAGATGACGGACCTGTACGTGGACGACGTTCATGCATTGGTCGGCGGCCGCTTTGCTGATCTTCGGATGGCAATGTCCTATGCGGCTCTGATTAAAAGACGGCCTCGCAACCGGAACGAAAACAGGTGAATGCACTCACCGAGGTTAGTCACACCGATTCCGCACGTGAAATCCAGCAGCCGCCTACCGTCTCCGAGCGTGACGTACGAACCCTCGCCCTTGGTCAGGACCGCGTCGACGACGCGACCGAGGCCGGCGGTAACATGCTTCTTGCCGATTTGAACGAGGGAGTCGTGGGATTGTGAGGATGAGGAGGTCATGTTGCGCTTCTGGCTCGAATGCCCGAGCGAGGCCGAGGCCTTTAAATGGGTTGAGACGCCATGTTGTGCGTCATATGAGCACTGAGTAAGAGCCGCAGTTGAAAGGCCGCGGCTGCTGCTGAGGAAATGTATTCAGTCAGTATGTGGACGTTCAGTGGTATCGTTGTAGGAATATATAAGCCGGGAATGATCCGGGGAGGCACGCGACCGTCATAGAGGGCTTAGCCCTGAAATCTCTGCAGACAATAGCTGCTCGAACGGTTGCGCTTCGACAGGTTCGTATGCGGCCCTGATATCTAGGCGCACTATGTCAGGGCTCCGCCCGACCAATCCAACTCGTTGTCCGCAAAGTTGCACATGAAAAATGAACGGACAGACGTGGAAAGGGTGGATTCGGCTGGGCGTGCGACCGACCGATCTCTTCCCATCATTTACCTCAAGGGAAGAAGGAATCCAACTACAACATAAGACCGCAACCAAAAATTCCACCGATGCACACGAACACAATAGCCGACCAAGTGCCGTACATGTGTGTCAGACGACGCATATTCAGTGTCGTCATCACTGCGGCCAGAGAAGATGAGTCCCCCCAAGGTCCCCCACGCCTTGTAGGCATGGTAGAGCTATCACCACGCAAGGGTGTCTCAACAACTTCTCTGACAACGCTGCAACCGCACTGCACGCCCTAATGACGGTGTATGCGCGCACAGAATGTGTCAAAATGACACGCAGTCTTTTCATCCCGGAAGCTCCCCGATCCAGTTTCCATCAGCTCCCTCCACCCATCGATATTTATCTTGGATATACTTAAACGGCTACTCACCTCGATGTGCAAGCATTCAATGTTCTTTTGGCGCTATTCATGAGAACGCTCTTAGCGGGCAGGGCACAGCTAGACGAGAGCATGATAGTAGGAGAAAGAGAAGAAGCCAGAAGAGCGAAGAGTGCTCAAGGTGAGCTCATATATGTATGTGAGGGTTCAAGCTCAAGTAGAAGATGAGGGTAAGTACTCCACACGCGGTATGGCCGGCTAGGCTCATCCGGAGGCGGGGCCCCTTTTCCGTGCCGTTCCTATTGGATCGATTCTTCGGACCTTCAGCTCGCGAAAACCATGTCAGATAATTACCCACGCCATAGCACAGCCTCTAGACCTTGCCTTGTCCGACAAGTAACGATACTACTTACTTACAGTGAGGTTGGACAATCATTGCTCCAGCCCACTCCTCGAAAGTGATCAATCCTCGTTTTCGAGGACATAGACAAACCTGTTCTCTCATCAGCACAATCCCGCCCACCGCCAGCTGATAATACCTCATGATCCGAATTCACGCGTTTGTAGAGCGGCCGCGGCTTGGACGAGCGGAGGCGTTGCTGGCGAAGTGCCCACGCGTCTGTGTCGCCTAGCTCTTAGCATTATGACTCGCTGGCGCGGAACGCAGGCGGTCGGGGAGAGGGGAAAGAGATCAAGCCGCGGTTCCTGACGTGGGCGGACATAAAAACACGGCTTCTTCGGAAAAGATCCAGGCGCATCGCTCGCTTCCAAAGGCTTCCAAGCGACGGTCGTTCCTTCTCCGAGGCGCCTCGGTGATGTCGGCCGCCCACTTCAAGCTACCTCAGCAGCCTTCAGCACTCGGACATCAAAACGAATTCAGAATCATCAGTGCGTTTTCTCAAGCTTGATGACGGAGAGACAAGGTACCAAGTCGGCAGCCTCGCACCCGCAAAGCAACGTTGCATTGACAGAAATGAGTGCAGCCAGCCACGGGGAGTCGAGACCATCATCGTCGACGTCCTTGAACCGTCCTTCGAACTAGGCATCACCTCGTCACGCGTCCGCGCGACGCTATGCCTCGAAGACGACTTATGTACTTATGCCAGTGACTTTGATGTTCCACGACATGGCATTTCCTCGTCAAGCACGCGATAGGGAGGCTACTCACGACCAATCGTAGAATAACAAACAGTCATCTTCAAAATCCAATATTTACCCACAGCCAGTCAGGTCCAACAACACACTATCCAATATCCCGTTAAATAATAACTTAAAGCAAACGACGGAGCGGGAACTACAGGAACCGAGCCAGACCTCAGGCAGTGCACGCCTTGGCACCGAACGAGATGCCGTTGAAATACGGGCCCAAGTGGTTCGGAATCGAGGTGTCGAGGGCCGAGTTGCCAGCCGAGCAGTTCTAGAAAGGTACCACGCCGTAAGAAACCAGTCACGGTCGCGCAAAACGAGCCACTCACGTCGTTCTCGGAGCCGGGGCAGGCGACCATCGTCGCGGCGCCCGACGACCCGTCGACCTTGGTGATGTGCAGCTCGCCCTCGGGGTGCTCGAAGGCGAGCGCGTGCGGCGGCACGTCCGGCACGGGGTCGTGCTGGTTCGTGATGTGCGCGAACTCCGGCATCTGCAATACGCGCGGGGCGCGCCACAATTCGGGATCGTCAGCAACGTTGTGTCTCCCGCCAGGTCTGGGCTTGAAGCTTGATATCTGATCGAATACGCACCAGCTGGTTGACCAGGTCCGCCCAGTCCGAGTTGCCCACGCGCGGGAGCCCGAACACGACCGCGTTCACGTCCACGTCGCTGGGCAGCGCCATGCGGAGCATCGCCGCGTCGAGGCTCGCGACGGCGGCCCCCAACGAGTGCCCGGTGACGAGCACCGTCTTGAAGCCGTTGCTCTGGAGCGAGCTCTGCACGGTGGAGAGGACGAGGTCGGCGGTGCGGCCTTGCGTCTCCTGGAAGCCGGAGTGCAGCTTGACGCCGCTGCCGGCCTGCGGGAAGAGCGTCGTGTTCGCGTCGACCTGCTTGAACTTGATGTCGTTCGCGATCGACAGCAGCTGGTGCGGGTCCGTGCCCTGGTGCGCGACGACGACCGTCTTCGTGTCCGGGTCCTCCGCGATGAAGACTGCGGTGTCGTACGTGCGCGCGGCGCGCGAGCGGGATATAAACGATCAGGGCGGACGGTTTCAGTCAGTGTATGTCCGGGATCGGAGTGCAAGAGCAGAACCAGAGAAGGGCGTCCGCGCGCGCGATAGTTCAACTCAAACGCGAACCATGCGCGCGCGATTCTCAAACCAAAACGCGAGGTGGTACGCGCGCGCTTGTGGGGAACGGGACAAGATGTACTCACAGTTTGGCGTGGCCCCATTGTCACCGCCCGAGGCCAAGACCTTGACGTTAGGCAGCGCCGTACACGACGAACCGCATGACCAGTCCTTGACCGCGTCCGTGGGGCAGTAAGCCGCGCGCGAGAACTGCGCGGGGCGCTGGAGGTCGGTCGTGATGGTGTCTTGCGAGACGGAGACCGGCGGGTCGTCCGACTTGGCCCCGGAACCGAAGTTGATGCCGAAAAGCGGGGTTGGGGCCGCGCGTGCAAAGGTGACGAGGGCGGTGGCGCCGACGAAGGAGGTGAGGATGCGCACCATGGTCGTTGCGAAAGTAGTCAGAAGTCTAAGAGCTGGAAGCTGGAGCTAGAAGGCGAAGAGAACAAAATAAGAAGCTCCAGGCGGGAAGAATGAAGAAGGAACCACCAGGGCCCGGGGCAGAGAGCAACGAGAGACGGGAGGACAGCGACGAGGGGGTTGTCGGCAACAACGCGAAAGACGAGGTGCTCTTAAGTATCCCGTAGTGACCGACCCGGCGCTCAGCGCTGTGTTCCGTGTCGAGATCCCTGGTAATGTATTTAGGTATCCCTTGCCCGACAGCCCGATGTGTGGGCGATAATTGGATGCCCTGACGCGTTGAGAAGCATCTCAGACATTGCGGACCGCACCCATGAGGCACTGCAAGGCAACCGAGGAAATCATAGGTCGTAGATGCATCAATACTGATCGCCACTGTACATGTGTTTAGTAGAAGCCTGGGCGATCACAATCACTGTACTTCGACTTCGGTGGAGGCATGCGGAAGCAGACGTGAGAAAGCATTGTTTATCAATGCGTGAGACGCAGTACTGACAGGTAGATCAATGCTCTGCAGAAATTTGAAGCTTAAGGCACCAACGTACTCATACTATCATGCCGCCGGTTTTGCAAAACGATCAAATTTTGCAAAACCCCGAGTTCGCCCATCCCTAGCCAGGAAAATTCTTTCAGACTTGGAGAGGAGTGATTCGTACTTTTTGAAAGATGATATATCAAGTTTTTGTGAGGAAAACGGAAGGCATGGGTTGTAGCGAGAGGAGGACATTTCGTTACACCCAGCGCTAGAGTAAGCGCCGAGAGCGATGTACAGATCCCTCCTCTCCCTGGTAAAGTCCCTTCAAAATATTTCTTTGGGGTCAATTATAGCCATATTTTTGAAGGATAAACCAGCTCTGACGGAGGGGACGCCAACAGAACGCATTGCGGAGCATATATGTTTTCGGCGCTTCGCGTTTTGCAAAACTACCTCCAGCTATGGCTCGGAAAACCGGCTCCTCTCCGACACCCCTAGTTTTCGACATTTAATCCCCATAATTTGAACAGGCATGGAACGCAGTGGGATAAACCATGCCTGAAAGTCTGATCACAACTCGATCCATGGGAGGGGAGCTAGAGCTCCAGCACTGAATTGCGTTGCAAAACTGGCGGCATGATAGTATTCCAGGCATAGATCTTGAGAGCGGGCCATCGCTCGTTGAAGTCTGCTGTGCGCCGCGGCAAGGATCCATACCAAGTCGCAGGAATTCCAGTGAAAGTCTCTGAGTGGACTACTTATGATTCTACCAAATATTGACCACAGGGCAAGGTAAGACTGACGCTGAGAGCGAGGGAGTAGTACTAGTAGACGTTGATGAGACGTTGGATGGGGCTGAGGATGAATGCGATTGGTCGGGACGCCTTGGAGGCTGTGTAAAGTTATAGACCGCGAGCGCTGTCGCGCGACATTTTGGGTCACGAGTTAGACGGCGACCACACAGCGACCGCCTTCATCACCGAGTCACCATCTTTCACGGTGTGCTCGAGACGGTGTTCCACTCAAAGGCATCGCAGAGCAGTGTATAGTATAGTACCTGATGTTTCTGAGTTGTCTCACTACTGACCCCCAGTTGAAAGTTCAGATATCTTTTTTCTTGCCCGCGGCTCGCGTTCGCGCGCCAGCAAGTGCAGCCCTCAAACATCATGAGACCAGGAACGAGGCTATGTGGAGAATTCCCCGTCCTTATGATGACAACTACTGACGACTTATCGTCGTCGTACTTACATGTACAGGGAATCGGGATAGGCCCGGATAGCGGCGCTGGAACAGAAAATTGACTCCTACTGGCGCAAGATGGCGCCATGTCAACTGGACTTGTCGGCCACAGTAACCATGAGAGGTTCGCGATGCGCTTTCTGAGGGATCCTCGTTCTCACCGTCAACCACCATCATCTATATATTCGAAGAGACACCGTAATCCAATTCGAAAAGCTCCTTCGCCTCTCTGAGTCAAGCATCAGGCCGCACGGACGTTGCCCGTTTATTAAACGTGGCCATCCAACGCGGACAAGACGGATGAGCCGTATCGACGTCTGCCGGAAGCAATCGGCCCCGCCGAGCTTCATATCGTACACGAGTACCATGTGAGCCAGGATCGCCTTGACTCCTCGCACGACGCAAAATACCGTCCCGGGCTGGCGCGCCATCGTCAGCCTTCAGCGCTTGGTATTTCGGTGTCCAAGGGGAGACAGACGCACCTGGGCCGTAGCCGAACGGTATGTACTCTGCGGACGAGGTCGTTGGCTGGTGCTTCAGGCCGCCGTCCTCCGCCACAGCTGAGCGCTGCGCTTGCGGGAATAGCGGAACAGGTCGAGCATGCCAGCGTTCGAGCTCGAGGGTCGCGCCATCGTGGTGTGCAGCGGGTAGTACGCTGCTACGACAACAACGGTGATGCCCTTAAGGACACAGTCACCGGATACCACGTGCGTAGAAGAAGTACGACAGGCTTGTGAGGCATGCGGCTCCGACGAGCGGATCGTATTTCATCGTTTTGATGCTGAGAGCCACGAAGGTCCTGCATTACGATCGTGAAAGTGTCAAACATCGAGGCCGAAGAAACTTGCTCGGCCATAATAGACTACAAGCAATGACGAGAATATAAACCGGATATAGGCTGGAGGTCGTGCTAGCATAATATGTACGCTGATAAACTCTCGAGATATAGTTTCCTGTTGGTAGAAGCTATATCGTAGGATCGGATGCAGTCGTTCTACGCTAATGGTCGGCTCGGCTCTTGAAAGCTTGAAGCTTGAAGCTTGAACGCTCTAGCGTCCATCCATGACGCAGTGGATAGGTCCGCCGAGGCCATGTATTGTCAAGCTTAAGATGATAGATCTACATACTAATGAAACCACGGCGGGCGCCGTACTGACGTTCAGGGGCTTGAAAATTAGTAGTGGGTATTCTACATTATATTTGCCTCCATGACCAGTAAATGGTGAGTATGGTGGGGCGTTATATTATTGCGGCCAACGGAAACGAGGATTCCGATCGGAAAGGAGATGTGCCATATGCATCCGGATGCAAAGGGATCATGTCACTGACGCCTCACTGGGTAGGGGCTCCACCCGCGTCAGCTACATATGTACGATCCCGCAGGAGTACAGGGACGCGGAGCGTTGGATATTCCTTCCATTTGTTCGCCACGGTAATTTGACTCCTCAAAACCACTCACTTGGCAATGCGCGTCATCTAGCTAACTCTAGTGCGGGATCGACCACTTGGACTAAAGCGCGTGCAAGCCCGACGCATGACGCCCCGTGCTTTGTGCGGAAGGAACCCATCCGAGCGAGGGTGCTCGTCATGCTCGTCATGCACTAATAGAAGCCTCCACTTTATGACGTCCTTGCCGCGCACTCTGTCATATACTCATATACGATAGAGTGCGCCCCCGCGAGTATAAGAGCCGTCCTCGAAACGTTTGGCCGAAAACACATACTCGTCCTCCAAACAACCTCCATCCCCCAACTTAAGCTCTCCAAATCAAACTCGACTTAGAACATGTCCGACACTGGTAGACAGTCTTTCACCGACAAGGCCCAGTCCTCGATGAAGGTACGCCCGCCAATCGCCTCGTCTCATCGACCCAACCCTCTGACACGACTGCCACCAGCCCGACTCTCAGAAGTCTACGACTGAGCAGTTCGGCGACAAGGTCAAGGGCGCGTTCGATTCCGCCGGGTCGACCATGCAGCCCCAGGTGGGTCGTAGCCCCATCTCCTTTCGGCAGTCTCGGTCCATACTGAACGATTATTCCTGCGCAGAGCGAGAAGTCTACCAGCCAGAAGGCGGGCGACGCCATGAGCGGAAACTCGAACCAGGATTCGGTAAGGGTTATTCGATGGCTCGCACGGTCCGGGATGGCTGACCTACCTTGCGTATGCAGCAGTCGATGACCGACAAGGCGAAGAACGCCATGGGCATGAACAAGTAGACGGCGCCCCGAAGGGCACTTCTCTGATCGCATAGCCATTGTACGATATCTTCTGCGCGTTTGTATAACACTGTTGTAGCAAGTAGGACAGAGATTGTGATTACAGCGTACTCTGTGTGCCTTGCATCCCATTAAGCCGGCGCGATGAACAGCGCCGCGGTGTCGTGCGTATCGACGGTGGTTGAGTAGCTCGTCGTGAACGTGCCCAGATCCGTACCCGTCCACATGTCGTGCACAACGAACGAGCCGGAGCCAGAGTCGAGGCCCGGGATGTTAGCGAAATCGAAGGTCTTCGTTGCGGTCGAGTTCGTGTTGATGATGAAAACGTGCGTCCCCTTCGACGACGTGCCCGCATAGAACTCAGGAGGCGACGTGGTTGGCGCTCCGGTGGTGGGCGTGAACGGGGCTGCGGGTGTGCCGATATTTGCGTCCTGGTGGAATGCGAGCAGCTCAGCATTCGTGATGATATCGATCTGGGTCGAGTTCAACCCCGCCAGCTATGGGATTGTTGTCAGCGTAACGCACGACATCGTCGGAAGATTAGGTATTGGCTTACATCGGTGCCCAGAAGAATGGGGCTTTTCAAGAATACCCAGGCCGCGAAGTGCGTCCGCTGCTCTTGGATCGTCAGATCGCCGTTTCCGATTTCCATCATGTCCCTATTCTTCTGTCAGTATGTCCCGCACAACTGCGATCGGACTGAAAGCTACCGACATGTCGTTGTGAGAGTAAAAGTTGATAGAATCGAGGTGTTGGACGTTTGTAGTGATGATGCTCGTAATGTAGCTCCATGACGCGCCCGCATCCCCCGACATACGCCACGAATGGCCCTATGCCAAGCGGCGTTAGTGATAGAAGAGGCGAACGAATGTTGGAAGAGACGTACGACGCGGGCACCCCAATCCCACACGTTTGCGTCTCCCCAGATACAGAGACTAAAGTGGAATGGTCTGCCAGTGTCGTTCATAGCAGCGCTGCGCCAGCCTTGAAGGTGAATAATTCGTGCTGCATACAGAAGGACGGAACGCACGTCATCTGACGGTAACGAATCGCCGAATTCGAGTTGCTGTCACGGTGATCAGGTCATGGCGATATGGAGTACAATGAGAGGCACGTACTACCAGTCTCCACCAGGCGGAGTCTGCAAAAAGGTATGTCATTCGATCAGACCACTTGCGAGTACAGAGGGTACTCACACTAGAGTCCGTCCAGTTTCCAGGGACGTTACAGTTATCTGGGGGACACCTCAATATACTGTCGTGATTCGTAGCACGAGGAATGTCATCGACTTACCATACTTGAGATCTAGCAGTCGATAGGATATCAGTGTCCGCAGGGAAGCAAAGAAAGCTGAGCACGCAGACTTACAGTCGACGCCCCACTCAGCAAAGGTCGCGGCATCCAGCTCCTCGTTTCCAAGAGAACCGGGGAACCCAGCGCAAGTGTTCGTTCCGGCATCGCTGTCGTCCAAAAGCATGCTAAGCACACTATATGCGCATATATCGAGGTGAATGTACCTATATATGCCGAATTTGAAGCCGAGAGCATGAACCTGCTCAGCGACGCCGCTAATGCCGTTGGGGAATTTGCTGGGGTCAGGCACGATCCGGCCTGTGGATGCGTCTCGGGCAACAAGTGGCCAGCAATCCTACCACATCATACTCGGCTGAGTCCACTGAAAAGTGAAGCGGAAGGGAGCACGTACGTCGATGTTGACATACTCGTAGCCTGCGTCGGCGAGTCCGAGGGAGACGAATTGGTTGGCAGCATTCAGGATCTTGGTTTCGTTGATGTCTATGAAAGGGCTTGCCCTCAGATACTGTCCGCGGCGTGACATCCCAATACACATACTGCAGCCATATGCGTTCCAAGAGTTCCAACTGGTTTATGACTTGAGATCAGTCTATCGGGAATTCGTGATCCGGCAGGGAAACGCGACTCACCCAAGGGCAGGGAGCTTACCCACGTCATGAGACGGACCGATGGTCGGAGCGCTAGCGGCAATGCCTGTGAGGGTACTAGTCGCCGAGGTGGTAGTGCTCGATGTTGCGGACGGCTGCGACGTGGTGGTTGGAGCGACAGTCGTGGTGCCGCTCGAAGTGTCCTGGAGACACTGAGAGTAGTACGGGTTCAGCACCGTGCATACCCATCTAGAAGGAGGCCCCAAAGCTCATGTAAGTCAATATATGCGCCAATAGAAGTATTGAACGTACCCAGAAGGACAAGCGATGCCGCCCGCCCAGCCCGTTCCTCCACATTGCCCGTACTCCGACTGTGCGGCTACGGACACAAGAAGCGCTCCGAGGACGTACGCGAAGAGAGGGAGCGCATACACTACCATGGCGGACTTTTTTGCAACTCGCCCGTCCAGCATCGCCAGCGGGGCTTTTATACGACAGTAGTGTTTCTCTGACCTGTTCCTATGACATACCGCTCGCCGTTTCAATTCAAAACTCGAGTTTAATTTGCCGCAGTTCGTGCATGTTCATGATGGTGGACGGAAGGTAAAGGTCATGGGAATGGACGATCGGCAAAGTCTCGGTCAAAGAAGCCTAGAGATGATCCGCATTAAGGCCTAGTCCTTCTCTCGATGAAAATATGGGCTACATACCTGGCTCTATGCGGTGGATGCAACGATTTTCCAAGCCAATCGCCGAGATTGGCGTCGGGCTCGTTGTGCGTATGAAGGAGGACATCCTTGATCTTCCTACGATCCGCCGGCAGCTTGATCAAGAGATTACGTGAAGCGGGAGGAAAGGAAGAGAAGCCCGACCACGAGAACATGAATGAGCCAGGTGGAGGTAGAGTCCAGACGACATGGCAGTCCATGGTCCATGGAAGAGTTGTTCTCCTCATCAAAGCGCTCGCTGTCCGACTCCCGGCCGGCCCGAGATCAAAACAGCCACTAATCGAACCCCATTCAAAGCCTCCACGCGTTCTTGCCAGTGCGCTGTTCACGCTAACCCCCGCGCGAAGAGAAGAGCCCCGGCGTACGATGAGTACGACGGGTACGGCGGCGCGTCCCAACGCGGACCTTTTACGCGCAAATGAGTCGAACGGCTACGTGACCGTGTTTACAGCTCGATTCGGGGAACCCATGGGAAGACACCACAACACAACGTCACCCCGCCGGCCCCGCAGGGTGTATGCGCGCCTTGTCCACGTACCGCGCACACAGCCCGCCCTGGCACTCAGTACTCAATGCGCATCTGGTGCGGGATCGACCACTTGGGCTAAGCGAAAAGCACGGGGCATCACGCGTCATGAGCCCATGCATGGGCGGTAGGAGCCCATCTAGGCGAGGGTGCTCGTCATGCACCTTGTCAAAGTCCACTATGACGTCCTTGTCGGACATGTTTGAGGTCGAGATTGCTTTGCAGAAGACAACTTTTTGGGGAAGGGATGTTGTTGGGAGGACGAGAATACTGTCGACTACTAGAGTGTTAGAGGAGGGCTCTTACACTCGCGGCGGCGCACTCTGTCGTGTATGAGTATACGATGGAGTGCGCGACATCGGCAGACAATCTCTCACCGACAAGGCCCAGTCCTCGTTGAAGGTACGCCGCCACTCCGCTCGTCTCATCGACTCAACCAGCTCTGACACGACTGCCGATCGTGACATCCAGCCCGACTCTCAGAAGTCCACGACCGAGCAGCTCGGCGACAAGGTCAAGGGTGCGCTCGATTCCGCGGGGTCGACCGTGCAGCCCCGGCCTCCAGGTGAGTTGGACCCGTACTTCCTTTCGGCGGGTTTAGTCCATACCATACTGAACTTCGACCACCCATGCGCAGAGCGAGAAGTCTACCAGCCAGAAGGCGGGCGACGCGGTCAGCGGCAACTCGAACAACGATTCGCTAAGGGTTTTTCTTCTTCAAGGGCTCGCACGGTTCCGGATGGCTGACGTACCTCGCGCACGCAGGAGTCGTTGACCGACAAGGCGAAGAACGCCATGGGCATGAACAAGTAGACGGCGCCCCGAAGGGTACCTCACTGATTGCTTGACCATTGTACGATATCTTCTGCACGTTCCTGTAACACTGTTGTATCAAGTAGAAAAGAGCCCGTCATTCCAGTGCACTTTGTGTGCCCTGCATCCCATTAAGCCGGCGCGATGAACAACGCCGCGGTGTCGTGCGTATCGACGGTGGCTGAGTAGCTCGTCGTGAACGTGCCCAGATCCGTGCCCGTCCACATGTCGTGCACGACGAACGAGCCAGAGCCAGAGCCGAGGCCCGGGACGTTGGCGAAATCGAAGGTCTTCGTTGCGGTCGAGTTCGTGTTGATGATGAACACATGCGTCCCCTTCGACGATGTGCCCGCGTAGAACTCAGGAGGCGACGTGGTTGGCGCTCCGGTGGTGGGCGTGAACGGGGCTGCGGGTGTGCCGATATTTGCGTCCTGGTGGAATGCGAGCAGCTCAGCATTCGTGATGATATCGATCTGGGTCGAGTTCAACCCCGCCAGCTATGGGATTGTTGTCAGCGTAACGCACGACATCGTCGGAAGATTAGGTATTGGCTTACATCGGTGCCCAGAAGAATGGGGCTTTTCAAGAATACCCAGGCCGCGAAGTGCGTCCGCTGCTCTTGAATCGTCAGATCGCCGTTTCCGATTTCCATCATGTCCCTATTCTCCTGTCAGTATGTCCCGCACAACTGCGATCGGACTGAAAGCTACCGACATATCGTTGTGAGAGTAAAAGTTGATAGAATCGAGGTGTTGGACGTTTGTAGTGATGATGCTCGCAATGTAGTCCCATGTCGGGCTGGCATCGTCCGCCATACGCCACGAGTGGCCCTATGCCGATCAGTTGTTAATGATAAAGGAGACGAACAAGTGTGGGAAGAGACGTACGACGCGGCTTCCCCAGTCCCACACGTTTGCCTTACCCCAGATACAGAGACTGAAGTGGAACGGTCTGCCGGTCTCGTTTAAAGCAGCGCTGAGCCAACCTTGAAGGTGAATAATTCGTGCTGCATACAGAAAGATGGAACGCACGTCATCTGACGGTAACGAATCGCCGAATTCGAGTTGCTGTCACGGTGATCAGGTCATGGCAATATGGAGTACAATGAGAGGCACGTACTACCAGTCTCCACCAGGCGGAGTCTGCGAAAAGGTATGTCATTCGATCAGACCACTTGCGAGTACAGAGGGGACTCACACTAGAGTCCGTCCAGTTTCCGGGAACGTTACAGTTATCTGGGGGACACCTCAATATACTGTGGTGGCTCGTAGCACGAGAAAGGTCATCGACGTACCGTACTTAAGATCTAGCAGTGGAAAGTATATAAGCGACCGCGGGGAAGCAAACAAAGCTGAGCAAGACTTACAGTCCACGCCCCACTCAGCAAATGTCGCGGCATCCAGCTCCTCATTTCCAAGAGAGCCGGGGAACCCAGCGCAAGTGTTCGTTCCAGCATCACTATCGTCCAAGAGCACGCTAAGCACAATATATGCGCATATATCGAGGGGAACGTACCTATATATGCCGAGTTTGAGGCCAAGATCATGGACCTTCTTAGCGACGCCTTTGATTCCGTCGGGGAACTTTTGGGGATCAGGCACGATCCGGCCTGTGGACGCGTCCCGAGCCTGGAGTGGCCAGCAATCCTACCAGACCACGCACGGTTTTGAATTTAAATCCACTGAAAGTGAAACGGAAGGGAGCACACACGTCGATGTTGACGTACTCGTAGCCTGCGTCGGCGAGTCCGAGGGAGACGAATTGGTTGGCAGCATTCAGGATCTTGGTTTCGTTGATGTCTGTGAAGGGGCATTTCCATCAGATACTGCACGCGGCGTGACATACCGATACGCGTACCGCAGTGGTATGCGTTCCAAGAGTTCCAACTGGTTTAGGATGTGCGGTCAGTCTACCGAGGATTCGTGATCCGGCACGGAAATGCGACTCACCCAAGGGCAGGGAGCTTGCTCACGCGATGCGATGGACCAATGGTCGGAGGTCCAGCGGCGACGCTTTCGAGGGCATCAGTCTCCGGGGTGGTAGACCTCGATGTTACAGTCGAAGTGTCCTGGAGACACTGAGAGTAGGACGGGTGCAGCGCCGTGCATACCCATCTAGAAGGAGGCCCCAAAGCTCATGTAAGTCGATATATGCGAGAACCGAAGTATAGAACGTACCCAGAAGGACAAGCGGTATCGCCTTCCCAGCCCTTTCCTCCACACTGGCCGAACTCGGCCTGTGCGGCTACGGACACAAGGAGTGCTCCGAGAACGTACGCAAAGAGAGGGAGCGTATACACTGCCATGGCGAACGCGTTCTCCAACCGGCCCATCCAGCATTGCCAGCGGGGCCTTTATACCACAGCAGTGTTTTGCTGACCGAGGCCGTTCCTGTGACATACCGCTCGCTGTTTCAATACAAACCTTGAGCTAGATTTGTCGTAGCCCGTGATGCATGTTCATGATGGTTGACTGGAGATGGAGGACATGTGGAGGAATGGCCAAATCAGAGAAGCCTAGAGATGATCCCTATTGATGCCCAGCCCTCTTCTGGATGAAAAGATGGACTACATACCTGGCTGTATGGGGTGTATGCGACGGTTTTTTCAAGCCAATTGTCGAGATCGGTGCCTTCGAATGTACGATTCGCTACGATTCGCCGGAAGCTTGATCAAAGAGCTCCGCTAAGCGATGCTGCAGACACACCTAGACACACGTATCACATGGGTGAAGGAATGGAAGCCCGACCACGAGAACATCAGGGCACACCAACGAGGCAGGAGGTGGAGTCCAAAACGACAGCGCAGTTCACGGAAGGGTTGTCTCGTCGTCAAAACGTCCATGCCAGATCACAGCACAGCACAGTACTCAGGCGATCACAGCCCCCTCAGGCTGGTCAGAAGGCTTCAGAAGGACTTAGAGAACCATTCAACGCCTCCACATTCCTGCAGTGTTCCTGTCAATGCACTATTAGTATCCGTGTTCACCCCGCCCGCATGCCACCCTGAGCGTACGACGGGCTACGACGGGTACAGTGCGGCGGGACCGATCCCGCAGCTTGTCTCGGCGGGCCGCCAGCGAGCGCGCGTCGCGTTCCCAAAGCGGACCACTTACTGTTTTCTGCGTAAATGAGTCGAACGCGCGCCACGTGACCGTGTTTACACCTCCGTTCCGGGAATCCATGGGAAGGTCCCGGAGTGTATGCGCTTGCGCTCGCACCTTGTCCACGTACCATGACCATCTTTCTTCATCCCATCGCGCACCCCGCGC
The DNA here is from genome assembly GCA_026283605.1 of Ganoderma lingzhi. Lineage (NCBI taxonomy): Eukaryota > Fungi > Basidiomycota > Agaricomycetes > Polyporales > Polyporaceae > Ganoderma > Ganoderma lingzhi. The sequence continues at coordinate 727,042 of JAPJYM010000019.1, forward strand.
ACCCTCTCCTGCCCCACTCGAAGCCGGAACACGTTTATTGCCACTGCAAACGCTCAAGATAGGAGGCAGTACATACACAGCAAGTCGGAAACGGTACCTATCGCCAGCGAAGGAGAGCAAGGCAAGCATACGGTCAAGACGGCAAGACATAGAGGAGCATACATACGCAAGACGTACATATTTGTTGGAGCAACGTTCCCCAGACGCAGCTCAACCGCACTGGCAGTTCAAGACGAGAACAAGAGGCCAAGGCTGCCCATCGGGACCGGCACCACCGCGGGCGAAGGCCGCACAGCAGACCCGGAAGTCCTTCAAAGCCGACACGAGCGTGAGCCCCCAGCATATAGTACATACATAACAGCGAGCGGACATACCCTGCGGGAACCCTCGTGCCCCTCTGGATTGGGGAGCGCGGGTCGAAGCTCACGTCATGGACGCCCAGCGCCGCCTCCGAGAAGCTCACCATCCCGAGGCTCGCCTCGATGCGTGCAGTGAGGGACCTGGTGCATGCGCGCTCGCTGGGCCCCATGATAGGTGTGTGCCCTCCTGCATGCGTCCGCAAGGAGCTCGAGTTGGTGGAGACTGAGCTCCGGACTGCAGGCGCTGGCGTCCCGGACGGTGCGGGCGACGAGAGGGCCGACGATCCCTCGGATCGCAGGGGGGACGCAGTCGTCGTTGACGTTGACATTGACTGAGCCCGCGACGATCTCGAGTGGCCAGTACCGGACCGCGCGCTGCGTCGTTCAGTTCTGGGGCGTTGGCCGCAATGGATGCACGCGTATTCGGGATGCTCACACCGGCATTGGGGTCCACCAGGAAGTGGGCGAACGGGGATGTCCCCAACCCCTGCTGACGCGCGCAGGGGACTCGCGACGAGCGACGTCTCGACTCGATCGTCGAGGTTTTGTCTCGTGGGTGTGGGCGTGGGCCCAAGGTTCTTGCAACGGCAGACTTGCGGGGGCGAGTCGATCTGCACTTCTGTCTTGTTCGAATTCGAAGGCCTGCAGCTGGTCACGCACGTCGTGGTCTTGCTCTTGGGTTCAGGTGACGGGGAAGACGGCGGCACACCCGCAACTGAAGGCAAGAAGTTGTCGTTCACGCTGTTCGGTGTTGAGCTGGTACGACGCGGAGTTGGCATCGCGTTCAACTTTGGGGAGCTAATGACTTCTGGTGCACTTGCAGGCAGTGGCGCCGGCATCGCGCTTGGCCACGTCTTCGACCTCTTCACCGGCGACCTTGAGTTCGGGTATGAGAGCTCGGACAATCCCACATGACCGCGCATACGAGAGCTCGGACTCGCCACATCGCGCACGTCTTCGTCGCCAACCTCAATGTTCCCCGTTTCAGGCGTGTTCGGCGCGGCCGCGTATTCGGACAGGGTCGAGAAGGGACTCTGAAGCGCTCCATGCACTTCGCGATCGTCATGTTCCTGACGCGCCAGCCAATCCTCTGGGAAATAGCAGGTGCTGAAGGACGACGGCGAGGATATGTGCGTGCGCATGTTGCTCGACGTGACCGACGGCGACGGCGACGCGTACGAGAGCGACTGCGCGTACCGCGGGGTGGGGAGCCCCGGGCTATTCTCGAATAGGATCCTCGTCTGTGTCTTGTTGGTTGGGATATCGGAAGCCGGCCCGCTCGAAGTGGTTTTCGTCTCTGGCGTGCACGGCCGCGATTCAAGTCCAGGCTCAGGTTCAAACGGCGGGAGCTCGACTGTACCCCGAGCAGGACAAGAAGGCGTGCGCACGGAGACCATCGGTGAGCTTTGAACTTGAGGTTGAGGGTGGTACGCGAGTTTGGTCACTGACTCTGCTAGCGTGGCGACGTGTCCGGATCCTGGGGCCTTGTCCATCTGCATTGTCTCGCTCGAGATCACACTCGGGCTCGACGCACTCGGCCCAACCCTGTTCTTCCTCGCCTCTGTGAGCGCAGCTGCAATCTGTGCATCCCGCGCCACCCTCCCAGTGGAGCTTCCTTTCGACGTAGCTGCCTGGATGCTTCCGGCAGGGCTGTCTTCACATTTCCTCCGCCGCTGGGTCCGCCTTCCGCCGTTGCAGCGACCTTCGGGTTGCTTCTTCCCGCCTTTGGCTTTGGCCTGAGACTGCTCTTCCTCAGGCGGAGGCGGCGGCCTCGAGACCGTCCTCGTCGCACCGTTTATATGTGCTCGTTCATAATATTCGACAGCTTCGTCCCAATCCATGAAACTCTGGTGCTCCTTCTGGGACACCTCGAGTACGTATGGCGCCGCGTCCGACCTACAACCAACGGCCGCGTCCCAAACAACGTCAGCAACGCTCAATGACCCTCAATGTGTGCGACGTGCGACTGATCGCGGGCGAACAAGTCCACGCGAGCAGCGCAAAGGCGGGAGCCCACTTGGCCCAATGAAGTGTGCTGCGGCATACTGCCAGCCCGTCCGCAAGCTAGAAGACGAGAGACTCACCATTCCCTATACACCCCGGGCTTTAGGCCGACGACGACCACATATGCTTTCTCCGTCATGCTCCACCCACTCCGTCTGCTGTATGGGGGTGCGGATGGATACAGGGGAGGTGCTGGCGGTCACGGTGGGGAAGCAGGTCGAAGACGAGCTGCGTCGAGACGCACCCGCATATGCGCCCGCCAATTGGTATGTCTCGGCAATTGCAAGTAGCCAATACAATGCAGCGCGCTCATGCGTATTCGCCCCTCCCCTGGCAGAAACCCAAATCCCACCCGTTTCCTAGGACACCAGGCCCTCCGGATCCTCCTCGGCCTCGACTTCACTAGTACTGGCCATCCTTGTCAAATGTCCAGTATCCCCCGCTGCAATACTGGCATATGCATCCCATCCCACATGTACAGGAGCGAGTCAAGCTCGTCCGCCGACGGACAAGGCAAACCTCAGGCGGCACATCGCGGCACATCGCGACAAATGGGAACGCTCCCAGTGGCCGCCATTCGTAAGGCTGAAACGTGAACTGGTGACTGTCAGATCACGGCATCCTGGTTCTGGGACGGCTGCCCTATGTGGTCTAGCTAGAAATACTATTTCCTGCGACGTACTTGGGCCCTGACACTCATGACAGCGTGGGCATTGGAAGGTCCTTGGGCCTTGTGTCTGTAGCGGATGTCCAAGACACACTGCATGCACGCAGAGCGGATTACGAAGATACAAAGCAGCAGGCCCGGGAACGTTCCACGGGCCGCCAGTGGGCTTAGTGCCTATCCCGGGCCCTCCAATGCGGACGTTCGCGCGGACGATGGCGGAAGTCAAGCTTCAAGGTCGTTACAGCCTTACTGCAGCCTGGCTCATCGCTAAAAACGCGCTCCTTGTAGCAACATTGACATTGACTTACTTGACTCACACAGTGAATATTAATAGTACGCACACGCCCTACCTCTTTCGAACCGGGATGCGGTATATGTAACGGCTGTCCAAACCAATCGTGGAAGCCGGCGTGGCCTTTCTACTAGCGATCCGCCGGGAGCTTGATCATGAAGTTGCGCGAAGCGGCGCTGAAGACACATACATCACAAGGAGAAGCGGAAGGGTGGCGACATCACAGACAGTTCATGTCAGAGTTGTCTTCTCGTCCGAAAAGCGCTTGCTATCGATATCCAACTCCCGGCCGGCCCGTGCGCGTGAGATCAGAGCATCCAGTCGAGCCCTCACTCAACGTCGCCACGTTCCTGCTGGCATCCGCGCTGTTCATGCTGACCACCCGCGCGTGCACAGCACCGGCGTACGACGGGTACGGCGGGACCGACCCGCTGCCCATCTTGGCAGCGCGCGCGCGCGTGCGCGTGTCGCGTTCCCAAAGCGGACCTTTCAAGTACGCGGAAATGAGTCGAACGCGCGCCACGTGACCGTGTTTACACCTCCATTCCGGGAGCCCATGGGAAGGGCGTGTTGGAGCGGCCGTCTTTGTCCCACCGGTCCCGGAGTGTATGCGCTTGCGCCCGCACCTTGTCCACGTACCATGACCATCTTCTTCATCCCATCGCGCGCACCCCGCGCACCCTCTCCTGCCCCACTCATGAGTCAAAGCCGGCGGAACGCGTTCACTGCCACTTCAAGCGCTCAAGATGGGAGGCAGTACATACGGTAACGTACACAGCAAGACGGAAACGCGGTAAGTACCCATCGCCAGCGAAGCAGCAAAAGCAAAGGCAAGCATACGTTCGAGACGGCAAGGCATAGAGAGCATACATACGCAAGGACATAGATATTGTCGGAGCAGCCTTCGCTGCCTGGGGATGCGGCCCAACCGCACTGGCAGTTCAACATTCAAGACGGGAACAAGAGGCCAAGGCTGCCCATCGGGACCGGCACCACCGCGGGCGAAGGCCGCACAGCAGACCCGGAAGTCCTTCAAGGCCGACATCATACATGAGCGTGAGCCCCGAACGCACGGTATATATAAGTAACAGAGGAAGGGGACGCACCCTGCAGGCACCCTCGTGCCCCTCTGGATCGGGGAGCGCGGGTCGAAGCCCACGTCATGGACGACCGCCTCGGCGGCCGTGACGCCCTGCGCCGCCTCCGAGAAGCTCATCGTCCCCAGGCTCGCCTCGATGCGTGCGGTGAGCGACCTGGTGTGTGCGCGCTCGCTGGGCCCCATAAGAGGTGTGTGTCCTCCTATGTGCGACCGCGAAGAGCGAGTCGAGCGCGTGGAGACTGAGCTTGGGACCGCAGACGCTGGGGCGGCGGACAGTGCAGGCGACAAGGCCAACGACGATATCTCGGATGCCGCGGGGGACACGGTTGTGGTGGACGTTGACGTTGACGATGGCGGGGCCCGCGACGACCTCGAGTGGCCAGCGGTCGACCGTGCGCTGCGCCGTTCACTTCTGGGCCGTTGATGGCCGCAGTGGATGCACGCGTATTCGGGATGCTCACACCTGCATTGGGGCCCACCAGGAAGTGGGCGGACAGGGATGTCCCCGATCGCTATCGATGCGCGCAGGGGACTCGCGGCGGGCGTCGTCTGGACTTGGTTATCGAGGAGCTGTCTCTTCGGCGCGGACGGGGGCGCGGCTTGCACGCCCGCTTCCGGGTTCTTGCGTCGCCGGACTTGCGGGGGCGCGTCTGTCTGCACTTCTGCCTGGCTCAGAGACCTGGTCACGCGCTTGCCGGGCTTGTTCTTGGGTTCGGACGGTAGCGGCGAAGACGGAGGCACGCTCGCGATCGAAGGAGAGAAGTAGCGGTCGTTCACGCTGTTCGGCGTCGAGCTGGTACGACGCGGCGTCGACGTTGCGCTCGGGGAGCTGATGACTTCTGTTGCAGTTGCACGCGGTGGGATCGCGCTTGACCACGTCTTCGGCCTGGCCTTCGCCTTCGCGGACGAGCTTGCGCTCGAGGGTTCGGACCATCCCACACGGCTGCACGCACTCGCGCTCGGACTTGCCACAATGTGCATGTCTTCCACGTCGTCTTCGAGGACAACGCTCTCCATTTCAGGCGTGTTTGGCGCCGTCGCATACTCGGACACAGACGTCGACAACACGGAACCCCGATCCTCTCCAGGCAGTCCGCGATCGCCAGACTCCCGCCTGCGTTCGAGACGCGCGAGCCAGTCCTCGGGAAAGTAGCGGGTGCCGAAGGACGACGGCGAGGAGAGGTGTGTGCGCAGGTCGCTCGACAAGAGCGACGGCGACTCCGACGCATATGAGAGCGACTGCGCATAGCGCGGGGTCGACCGACCCGGACTGTTCGTGAACCGGTTCTTCAACTGCGTCTCGTCCGTTGGGATATCGGAGATCGGTCCGATCGAGCCCGAGGAGCCCTTTGAGGTCTCTAGCGTGCGTGGCCGTTGTTGCGGCTCAGGCGACGCACGCTCCCGCGCTCGTCGAGCAGGACGGCGAGGCGTGGAGGCTGCTTGGGGGTCTTGGACTTGAATGTGGTTGTGGTAGGCGGGTTCGGTCGCTGACCTTGCTAACGCGGCGTGTCTTGAAGGCTTGCTTCTCTCGCTCGAAGACATCACGCTCGGACTCGACGCACTAGGACCAATCCTATTCTTCCTAGCGTCCGCGAGCGCCGCCGCGATCTGTGCGTCGCGCGCCGCCTTCCCAGCCGAGGTGCCCCTCGACGCGGATGTGGGTGCTTGTGCACCCCCACCGGCCGGGCTGGAGTGTTGCCTCCGACGAGGCGGGCGTTCCGATCCGCCGCTGCGCCGACCTTGATGCTGCTCCCTGCTCGAGGCCCGAGGGTCCTCTTCGTCCTTCGGCGGCTTCTTGACCGCCCTCGTCGCACCCTTGCTGTATGCACGTTCATAGTATTTGCTGGCATCGTCCCAGTACGTGAAACCCTTGTACTGAGCATGGGGCACCCCGACTACATTCTGCGTCACGTCCAGCCTACAGCAACGTCCAACACACGTCAACGTCAACGTAGCCCAAGAGCCCCCCATCGCCCCCCATCGCAGGCAAGGAAGGACCCAGAGCCAAGGGAGGGCAATTGCAACCCATCCGGCACAACGGAGTGTGTGCTGCAGCCCCCAGCGAGCGCTCGAGCCGCCCAGAAGACCTAGACGGAAGACTCACCAGTTCGTGTACACCCCGGGCTTCAAGCCGACGAGGACCACGTACGCCTGTTTCTTCGCCATGTGTGTGTTGCACACCCCAGCTCGCGGGCGGATGCAGCAGCAGAGCCCGACGGGGGGGATGTTGGTGGGAAGAGGAGGAAAGGCGAGCTGCATCGACGCGTCGCGACGCGCCCGCATATACCCCCCCCCCCTCCCCACCCCGCTAATTGGCGTGTCTCGGCAAGCGGCCGCGGCTGGCAGCACGTATACGACGCGATCATGCCCTATTTGCCCTTCCCCCAGAAACCCGAATTCCATCCGTTTCCTCGGACCCCAGGCCCCCCTCGGCCTCCGCGAGTCGACTTTGCCGGCCATCTCGTCGGAACGTCCATATGCATTTTCCCCAGCTGCAGTATGTAACGTCTCGTTGATAGAGGAGCTCCTCAGCCAACGGACATCGCATATACAAGTTGAAGTTCAAGCTTCAAGGCGGCACACTGGTACCGCGACATACCATCATCAGCCGCTCCCAAATCCTACGCACTGGCGTAGACTGAAACGCGAAGGTTTGGTTACTGTCAGATGACGGCATCCTTAAGCTTGTTCTGGGATGGCTGCCCTATGTGGTCTAGGCTGGGAATACCATTTCCTGCGGCGTACTTGGGTCCTGGATGTTGCAGACATCGTGGGCAATGGAAGCCTTTGGAAGGTCCTTGGGTCTGCAGCAGCTCAGGAGACGTCGACGTCCAAGACCCCAAGGCACATGCAGATCGGATTGGAATTACGACGTGCAAGGGGTTCGAGGACGCGGAGTCCGGACGTCCGCGCGAACCATTGCGCGACTTGTGCGCAACCATTCAAAATCACTATTAGTATAGCGTCCAGCCCCGACTTACCTAGTGACTCAATGCGCACGCGCCCCAAGTACCTCCATCGAACCACGACGCTGCTGGATGGCCAGAGGCCCAATGAAGGGTATGCGATCTGCATACTTATGTAGACCCATAGACCGTACTGTACGCGACTGTGGTGAAAGCGCAAAAAAAACAGGGCCAATTACTGCGAGCGTATCGAGAGCGATATTGATATAAGTATCCAACGAGAGGCAGAATAACATACTGTAGCGCGCGGCTCAGCCCGACTTAAGCGGCCGAAACCATACTCACCGCCATCTCCATCTCCATCATCCCATCCGAATCCCCTCCGAATCCCCTCCCCTCCCTGAGGCTCACGACCACCCTCGGTGTCCTTGGATTGGCAGTGCGATTGCAGTGGCTAAGACGTACGTGGACGCCATGATGCGGGGCGACGTCCACGCATCGCCTGCGAACCGCCCGAGCCCCAACGCTGCGGAGAGAGACGTGTCATACTGCGATGTAACCACTGCGGCTGGAGCTATGTCTTGGGCGGACGGCGGAGCATATGTGCGAGACGAGGTCGCGGAGCATGTACGGCACCTCTCTCCAGAAGTCGCGATGTCTGCGTTTAAACCGCATGTGATTAGCGAGCTTCCAGAAGGCGGCGAAAGGCGCGAGGCGTGAATGCGGGGGAGTACGTACGGGATGAGGTCAGCGCCGGAGGCGCCGTATGTCGAGTAGTTGTAGTACGCCCCGAGAGCGAAGTACGCCACGAGCGCGAGGAAGAATCTGCGGATTTGCGCGCAGAGGCGACTCAGCGTGTGCACAGGGCATACCGCGCAGCATAAACCGAGGGATCGCGGAAGGGGGACTCACAATAGGAAGAAGTACCCAAGCCCGGACCCGACCGACTCTTCCTCCTTCTCTCCCGACCCTGACTTGTCGTCTCCGCCCTTAGTGGGCTCCTTCGTGTCCCCGTCTGGTGGGCTGTTGAACGGACAGCCGGCTGGGGCTTCCCACGAGATGTAGAGGTCCTTGCCGTCGTACGAAGTGAAGTTGAGATTCGCTATCTCGGACGCACAGGCAAGTTTCACATGGAGGTGCTGGAGGAGTGGGTCCGAGCCGACGGTGCTGGGATACGACGCGCCGGCGAACGTCAGCTGGAGGCCCTTGGGTGCTGGAACGCATATACGCTAAGCATGAGCATCGACCCCGTCCGGAGCATGGCGGAACGAGAACGCACAGGACGTGGCCTCATATGAGACGGTACTTGCGGAGGAGTTGGCCAGCGGGATGACGGAGAAGACCCGATCGTCTTGTCCGCTCTTCTTGGTTGTCCTCACCAGGCATGCTCGTGTGCCCGACGGACACTATGAACCCGAGCCTGCCAATGAGCGCCTGCGCCTCCGACGTACAGACATAAACAGGGCGCACCTGGTCCTCTGTCGGGACGTCCTTCTTTTGTGTCAAGTCTTCGCACAGGTTGAAGGAGAGCTTATCGTGTATTGTCGACGGCGGGAGGCTGATGTCACGGTCGACCGAAAACTCGCCCTTGAGGCCGGTGAGGTCGTACTTGTCCTGGCCGATGGCGACATGGCAGTCGAACGGTTTCGGGTCGTCCTGTGCGGCGACGAGTGCGGAAAGGAGCGTGAGGAGGACAGCGCGCGAGACGGGGTGTCTGTGAAACGACGGCATGGCGAGCGGAGCCAGCTGTATGCTCTCGGGAACGGGGCTATAAATCAGGCGGATAAGAGGGAGAAGGAACGAAGGGTGAAGAGGGAGACAGAGGCAGTCGGCCGGCGCAGCTCTCGAAGGTCGAAGACGTGTGTGATGGTAGAGTAGCAGTGGAGACCGCGCAGGGTCCGATGCCGGTGCGCGTCCTCTGGCCAGTGGCCGCCCGTTGTGGCACAGTCGCGTACTTGGGACCCCGGGTGTTGTCTTACGTAAAACACGCGTCAGGCATTGGGACCTCGGGGAGTGCTGTATACGCGTCAACGAGACGCGTCAGTTACTGTGTTCGGTGTGTAAGTACTCTAACTCGATCTTGGCGGCGATCTGGGATATAAGTGCTTGTGCACCTCGCTTGGCGGCCAGCTTCCACCGACTGCTCGACGATGGCGACCATCCGGGAGCTGATTCCGTCCATCTACTTCGAGAAGCAGGAGCCCGGCACCGCCCTCTGTGCTCAGCACGCGCTCAATTCCCTCTTGCGTGAGTTACTGTCCCTTTCATCGTTGTCTCCGCCACTGACCTTTTCTTTCCGTTTCTGCAGAGGCACACTATGTGAGCTTGTCTTTGATCCATCGCAATCCAAATCTCCTTGACACCTCTGGGTCAGTATTCCCCCGCAGAACTTGCCGAGATCGCGCACGAACTAGATCAAGACGAGAACCTAGCATTAAATGACGATGCACAAGCAGCCACCAGCAATAACATGGACGACTCTGGTGCGTTTCCTTCGCTGATGCATCCTCTATGTTATTCCTACATCGGTCGTGGCCCAGGCTTCTTCTCCGTGCAAGTCATGCAGAGGGCCCTGCACAATTTCGGGCTCGAGTGCGCATTCACTTTAAATCATTAAATCCCATCCTATGGATCTAACCTCCGTCCTTTTCGTAGCATAGTTCCATGGGAAGCTGAGACCCAGAGGCCCTACCACTCCCATCCCGAGTACGCCACACCCGGTCCTTGTATTGCACAGCGTCGACTGACTCGCATTTCCTATCGCAGGACCCAACTGGCGTTCATCCTGAACCACGACCTCCATTGGTACACGCTACGCCGGTTTGGTAATGTCTCCCTCGATCCCAACCCAGAGGCCGATCCCGGAGGCGGCTTCTGGTTCGACCTCAACTCGATGAACGATACCCCACAACGCATAGGCAACCTCCACCTGGGCATGTTCCTCCATCAAGCCCGCAACAACGGTGCGCCCCATCCTCGTCTCGCGCGGCGTCGCCACAGTTCACTCATTCACTCACTCACTCCATTTTTACAGGTTACACCATCTTCGCGGTCACCCAGAGAGACCCCACGGAGCCGCTCGCCCTCCCCCGCACGGCGGTGGACGAACTGTTCGCGTACGTCGAGGAGCCCACAGGCCACTCCTACGCCGCCGCAGCGGCCACAGGCGCCTCCTCGTCCCAGCCCCACGTCGAAGGCTTCGAGGACGAGGACATGGAGCTCCAAGCCGCGCTCCAAGCCTCCCTGGGGGGCGGCGACTACGGCGACTACCTCCCGCAGCGCTTCGCCCCCTCCTCCTCCTTCTCCTCCTCCTTCGCCCCCTCCATCCCCTCCTCCGTCCCCGGCTCGCTCCCCCGGGCCCCGACACAGCACACGTACACCCGCGACGACGTGATCGAAGTCGACTCGGAGGAGGAAGCCGACGGCGGCGCGGGCATGTTCGTGCACACCCTGCCGCGCGTGCAGGAGCTGCCCGCGCCCGCGGACCAGGTGCTCGCGAGCATGGCGCGCCAGCGCGCCGTCATGGAGGCCATGCGCCGCGAGCAGGAGGTCGCGCTCCAGGAGCAGTACGAGCACGAGATCGCGCGCATCGACGCCGCCGCGCGCGCGAGCCGTGCCGCCGCCGGTGCGAATCCCAATCCCAATCCCAATCCCAATCCCAGCGGGGAACACGAGCACGAGGCCGAGGACGAGGACGAGGACGCGATGCTCCGGCGCGCGCTGGCGGAGAGCGAGGCGATGGCGCAAGACCCCGGCTCCGATCGCGCATTCAGCTTCGGGGACGCACCAGGGGCGGGGGCGGGGGCGCTCGACGACGAGGGCGGGGGCGGGGGCGCGGCGACCCCCCACGGCGCGGGCGCGAACCCGGGCGCGAACCCGGCGTGGCACCAGCACAGGGTGTACGACGACGAGGACGCGGAGTTCCAGGCGGCGCTGCGCGCGTCGCTCGAGACCGTGCCCGCCGGGTTCCGCGTGCCCAGCCCGCCGCCCATACCCACTCCGCCCGCTGCTGCCGGGCCGTCGTCTTCGCAGGAACGGGAACGGGAACGGGAACGGGAACAGGTGCGGTCCAGGGAGGCGGAGGCCCTCGTGCCGCCCCCGGTACCGATACCGATACCGATACAGCGGCAGGCGTCGTCGGACGTCGAGACGGAGACGGAGACGGAGTCGGAGGCGGAGGGCGAGGGGCCGCAGGCGGTGCAGCCGAGCTTGGAGGAGGTCAGGAGGATGCGGCTTGCGAGGTTTGGGGGTTGAGCGTGGACGCGTTGACGGTCCGTGTTTCTGTGGTGTGGCTTGTGTCGGTACGACCGTGCCCTTCAATAACAGACTGTTGAGACGATGGTTTGCGCTGCGTTCATTTGGACCAGGGTTGCGAGGCTTCAGGCTTCAAGCTTCAAGCTCAAGCTTCCGTTCGGGATCAATGTTTTTGGGTGGTGCGTGCAACGTCAACGTCAACGACTCTGTCCTCGTATTCGCGTATGTGGAGTCTGTCTAAAGTGAAGTGAATGAGCCTTGAGGGTTAACTTGATTTTGGATGAGTTTGCATCGGCAGCGATCAGCCCTCCAGGGCGGACATTGTCGGATCATTTGGTCTGTAGAGCTAGGTGTACATACTACGGTCGACTACAGTATCTGGATCAAAACAAACAAAGACAACGTATCGTACAACTATCATACAACGAGTATTCTGACACACAAGGTTTTCGAAGAAACAACTTGGTGACGCCATGTCCTGATGGCTCTGTTTTGTGACGGGAATAAGATCATGCAGACGTCGAATAACGACCTCCCCGTCCGCGCCCGCAAACGAGATTGTCTTCCCATCCGAAGACAAGGCTAGGTGGCTCACCCCGGAAGTCTGAGAACGTTGCGACGCGCGGCCCATCCCTAGTCCTCCAGAGCCGCACCGCGGCGTCTCAATCTTGTGACGCCGACGACACGATGTACCTCCCGCAAGGAGAGAAAAGCGCCGTCGTGACCGGTGCGCCGTGCGCCTTGAGATGGAATACCTGCGCGCCGGTGTGCGAGTCCCAGATCCTCACCGTCCCGTCCTTCATCGCCGCCAATATCAACCGCCCATCGGGTGAGAACGACACCTCGTTCGTCCCGCCGGGGGGCCGGAAAACGAATTGTCCTCCGGGTTGCTCCTCGATGGGGTGGATTTCGACCGCGCCGTCCCAAGACCTGGTGGTGGAGATTGGCAGCGCCGGCCTAAGCGAGGAGGCGCGCGTACTGGCGTCTGTTCGTCTGTGACTGTTGCGGAGATCGAACCGCGACCATCTGGCCAGAGATAACGTCAAGCGGGACAGGACTGCACTCGCCTGTTGTCCTCTGTGGCTGACGCCGTGGTCCCTCCTCCGGAAGGTTTATTCCATCACGTAGAGTGATCTATTCGCCATCGGAGGTGACGGAATTGACAGAGAATCGAGCAACGGACAATTCCTTTGGGATGGAATTTTAAGATTTGCAATAGTTCCGGAGTTGTCGAAACGGAGCGAGCCAAAAAGACGTCAACGGTATAAAGTGGCCCAACGGATTTTGACCTAGTGACCTCTACCGATAAACCGTACATACATTTTGCGCCAGAAATGCGCCTGAGGAAAGAAATTGAACAGCCTCTGGAGGTGGAAGCAGGCTAGGCGCGCGTCCAGCGCCAAGACGAGGTTTCTGCTAATTTCGACATGATTGCTCCGAAAACCCCACCCAGGCCGTGCCTTGAACAAATACCAGACACTATGTTTTATGGAACGTATTCCCGTGGAAGGGAGAGAGTGAAGAGTGGGCCCGAGGCTGGGAGGTGAGTAAGCGCGCGCCCCTTGGCTGACCTCGTCCGTACCCAGGTCGGCTCCGTTTGTGCACCCTTCGACCGGGGATCCATACATCTCTGGGTAGATGGCTGCAGTTTGACTGTAAGGCTCGAACAATTCTCTATGTTCTCGATGATTCTCAATGGTTCACAACTGAGCCCGTGTCATAGGGGAGGATTTATCATAGAAACCCGTCGAGGACCATGCAGGGACCATGCAAGTAGCAGCCAGAGTTTGGAGACTTATCGCTTAGATGAGGGAGGCTGAGTTATCTCTCTTATCCGTCATTGATCCAACAGGTGTGACAGTTACATAAGCTGAACATCGGCTAATGGGCGCTGCCAATCTCCAGTGGTGGCAAGGCGTATACCTTCGGTGTCGAAGGCAACAAACTGATCTGGATACTCGCGCATCAAGTACTCGTTGGACGGAACGAGCCTCCTCAGCGCGCCAGACTTGGCGTCCCAGACGCAGTATTGGGAACGGGACGCGGAACCGAGCCAGCGTCCGTCGCTGGAGAATGTGACCCGGACCTCCTCCCTCCCCCCTTGCTGCCGCAAGGTCTTTTTGGAGTCAAGGACGCGAAGCCGCCTGAACGTGCGCGCCTTCCAAGTCCGCACGATGCCGGCTTGGTCCCCAGACGCAAACAAGGTGCCATCGGGGGACCATCATGATGCGCAACTGAAAATGGTCTCGGTATGCCCCCCGAGCACCGCACTTTTACGCGCGTCCTGGTAGAGATCCCAAATCGCCACTTTTAAGTCACCTTTCCCACTGGAAGCGAGATGTTGGCTGTCCGACGAGAATGCAAGGTCTGCACGGGCTGGTAGCCGTGAGCAACCCATTGATGGGCAATCGTTTCATCTTCGGCGTTCCAAACGATAATGGTAGAGTCGTTAGACCCACCAGTGTTGGCACTTTGGGTCAGACCGGTTAGCAGATACTGACTGATTTGACGTTTTGACCGATTTGACTGCCCGTCTGACCGGTCCGGTCAGACTGGGGGTCAGTCCATGTCCCGTGTTGATGTCGATATTTCGGCGCTTGATGTCCGTCCCAGTTCAGGACTGCGCCACCACCTCTGTCTCTTGTCTGACGTCGGCTAGTAGCTACAACTCCTGCCACGCTCTTGCTACAGACAAAGCAAGCACCTTTTCGCTGCTCAGCCTGCACGTATGGTCTCTCGTACTAGTTTACTTGAATATATCTTCTTCTCTCTCCTCTCCCTGCTCGGACATGACTGGGGGCCGCTCTCGAGGCCCTTGGTGGCGACTCTTCACCTCGAATGGTGTCAAGTACAAGTCAAATACAACTTACCAAGCTGCCTGGTGCAAGTGTTGCATTAAGCACCTGTCACGGTTTTTCGCGCCACGTTTAGTTGCACCAACGTTTGCCCTCCGTTTGTCCCGGGCTAGCACCAAGACCCTAGCATGGGGTTACCCCAATTCGGTTATGATCTTATCAGGGCAAGGTTATCTTATCTTTCTCGTTATCTTATCTCTTCCTTTAGATCGGATCCTCACCTGCAACAGGTCCCGGGACCTGCCCTAAACTCAGGGCGGTCTGTGCGCCGTTGCCATGTAGTATATAAGGGCTGTGATGTGGGGCTATGAACCTTAGATTCTGTCTTCTGTTCATCCCTCCCTTCCACTGTAGGCAGCTTAACAGCCCCTGCCCCACTGCGTCTTCTAGTCTAGACAATCTATCCACTGTTTTCTGTTGTCACCACTTGTGCCCTCCATCAGTGAGCCCTTTGTTTGTTTGTTTGGTGGCACAGTCTATCGGCTGTGACATTAGACAGAATCTAACCCACAGGCCCCTGGCTCAGTGCCCTCACTAGCCAGCCGTCTCTCTTCCCCCCAGGAGTTTTATAAACGTTTATCATCCCCCATCCCCTCCGAGGAGTTTGGTCTCCAGGAGTTTACCCGTCGTCACTTCAAGAGACACGGTCATCTACCCGTCCAGGATCAGATATCCTGTGTACGTGAGGACTGTCTTGAGGATCGCCTTCGCTACCATCACAGGGAGCACGCACCTCTAGTCCCTCATCACAAGGCTCTGCCTCGACCTGTCCCCTATACTCGACCTCTGCCCCTCCCTGCCCGTATCCAGGCCCCACTCCCCAGTCGTCCCTCCACTCCTTCTCTCCCACCTGTCCCTCTCCAATACCGAATCTCAGCTGCGCCGATCCCAGGCTTCACCCGTATCAACACCAGCGACAACCTCGCCATCGCAGAAGCCAAGGTCCACGCCGTGCTCAAACGCCTCCAGGCCGTCTTCGACCGCAAGGTGCTGCTCGACGATTGCCCATACGACCATCGACTAGCCATCCAACGCGTCGGCGACCAGCTCGAGTGGATCAGCGACAACATCGGCCAACACGGAGCCAGCTGGACTCGGAGTCAACAACAGAGCATTGAGTGGTTCTGTAAGGAGTTTGGGAAGATTAAGTTTGCAGGATTAGGACAGAACTTCTTTAGAGTAGCGAACGCAATTGTCGAGTTAAACAAGTTTGGGTACTTAGATTGGGTAGTTCTGCCACAGGTTTAGAATTTGTACAATGGCAACTGGTTCTCGGTATCGAGTACTGGACATGGACACGTTTGGCCCGGAAGGACGATCACACACACCGTCCGAACATGATGATGCCTCGGACTTCGACGATACACCTAGACGCCCTACTCGGCCGCCGTCCCCCACTCCTACTCTAGAGCCCCTCCGGGTTCCAGAAGACTGGACTTTCAATGGGGTGCGATACAACTCATTGGACGATGCGGCAAAGGCAGCTGGAATATTCTACAGTATCGACGAGAAGTACATCGAGTACATCACGGCAATGATCAAGGACTTTACCCGGAAGGAAGTTTTTACGGCCTATAACCAGCTCGGTGACAAAATGTATGAACACCGAAACCAGGTTGCGGCCGATGTCCAAAAGCTTCAGGTCGAAAAGGTCGGCGGAAACGAACACCTCGAGGACATGGAGGATCTCCGAGGCCGGTGCAAAAGGCTAGAGGATGAGAACAACGGGTTGAAGGCAGACATGGACGTCCTCAACCAGAACCACGGCATACTCATCAATGTGATTAAGCAGCTTCAAGCCCAGGTCAACAGCCTTGCTACGCAACCAGCTTCCACACGTGCACACCCGGCCACAACCCATACCCCAACAGCCAGCCGTCCCAAGATCACTGACCCACCCAAGTTTAAAGGCAAGACTCATGAGTTGACGATCGAACAATGGTTCCAGAAGCTCGGTATTTGGTTTAGGTATCAGAACATCACGGCAGATGAGGACAAGGTTACTACGGCTCTACTATTCTTAGAAGGAGGTGCTCAGTCGTACATGGATGACTACGCTCAAAAGGCAGCCGACGGTGTTCCACTTGGAACATGGGCAAACTTTACAGCACGTCTTAGTAGCGGATATCGAGAACTTGCTCCAGAGAAGTCAGCCCAACAGTCACTCGAGAAACACTGTGCCAAGTCCCACTCGTCACTGGCCCTGTTTGCGGAAAACTTCCGCCGTTTTGCTATCAAGTCTGGTTACTCGGATGTCGAACTCATCCGACGCATCGAAGCTCAGTGCAAAGGAGGTGTACGCACCACGATGGTCACCCACCACTCAATGCAGCCGGCGACTGTGCCGACCAAGTGGGAGAACTTCTTAGACTGGGTACTCGGAATCGAGATGAACTACCGAGGAGAGAAGCACCACGCACCATCATCAAGGCCTGCCCGGGACCCGAATGCCATGGACATTGACACAATGCGGAAGCCTGAAAAGCTCTCCAAGGAACAAGAAGAGTGGCTTGCCAAGAAGCTCTGTTTCCGTTGCGGCAAACACCCTTTCAAAACCGGAGTCAAGTGTCGCAACCCGGTGTACAAAGGCTACTATGAACTCCCTGACATGACCAAGGCCAAGGGCTCAGCATCTGGCACTCGACTACGTGCTATGGACGAAGAAGACAAGGGACAAGACCGAATGGAGTTTGTAATCAATGCGCTCAAGGAGTACGACCAAAAGGGCAAAGCTAAGGCCCAGGAACAAGAAACCACAGCACAGATCGTCGAGGCCGACGAGCAGGATTTTCTCCAACGGATGTAACGGAGTCTGGTCGTAACATCCGGTTCATATGTACTAGTAGCGTAAACCACTTAGAGGAGTCTTTTGTACCTAGATCGCATTATATATACCTCACCTCATCTCGCAGGCTGAAGCAATCGCTCGATCTAACGCTCACTCTTAAGCAAGGAATACGTAAAATCCAGACAGAAGGCTTAGTAGACTGTGGAGCCTACTCAAGTTTTGCGCATTATCGGTTTGTCCAGGAACATGGCTTAGAATTACGACGACTATCCAGGGAAATACGGGTGTTTAACGCAGATGCCACGGAGAACAAGAAGGGTCTTATCACTCACTATGTACGCTGTATGGTTACTATCGGGAACCACACTAGTTGGCAGTCCTTCCTAGCTACAGATATTGGGAACCGGGACATCATCATTGGAATGACATTCCTAAGGGAGCACAACCCCGAAATCGATTGGAAGAATGGACAAGTAGACTTTACCCGATGTCCAGGCACTTGTCACCCGGAACAACTGCAAGTCCAAGAAGAGGAGGTACAGGCCATCGAGGAGCCCCGTCTAGAGGAGTTTGCACAAGACCATTACGGACAGCTTAACCCTGAGCCTTGGGGTGATACTGACCAGTTTGTGCATTGGATGGAGTTTTCGGATGATCCGGATGCCCGAGTTCTACGAGCTCGAGTTATGGAGAAGAAAGAGGAAACACAAGGACAACAAGACCGAGAATACTGGTCCAATCATGTCCCAGCACACTATCACCAGTATGGTGACATCCTCTCCAAAACAGCATCGGAACGTATGCCAACACGCAAGGCTTACGACCATCCGATCGAACTAGCAGAAGGTGCAACACTGCCAAAGCCAGCCAAGTTATACCCTCTGAACCCCCAAGAATGGAATTCGCTGGATGGCTGGATCGACAAACAAGAAGCCAAGGGGTACATCCGACGGTCAAAAAGCCCAGCAGCAGCCCCAGTGTTTTTTGTCAAGAAGAAGGATGGAAGTTTACGACTCGTACAGGACTATCGTGCTCTCAATGCCGCCACCAAGAAGGACAAGTTCCCTATCCCTCGGATACCAGACCTAATTGACCGCCTTTCCCAATCGTCCATCTTCACTTCATTAGATCTACGATGGGGATATAACAATGTCCGTATTCGGGAAGGCGACGAGGAAAAGGCTGCATTTATCACCCACCGCGGTCTCTACGAACCAACGGTAATGACATTTGGGCTTTGCAATGCACCCAGCACCTTTCAGGCCATGATGAACGAGGTCCTCAAGGAAGAGATTGCCACAGGACATGTCGTCGTCTACATTGATGACATCCTCATCTTCACAGACGATCTTACCCTACACCGGCAACTTACAGAACGGGTTCTAGAGAAGTTGCGAGCCAACGACCTCTTTGTCAAGCCAGAAAAGTGCAAGTTTGAGCAGCCATCAGTCGAGTTTTTGGGTCTCATCATCTCAAAGGATTCAATTACTATGGATCCTGCCAAGGTCGAAGGTGTCAAAAACTGGCCAACACCGTCCAAGGTTAAGCATGTACAAGCTTTCCTAGGCCTGGCCAATTTCTACCGACGTTTTGTCAAGGACTTCTCCAAGATTTCTCGGCCATTAACAATACTTACCTGCAAGGACGCGCCTTGGAAGTGGGAAGAGGAACAGGAGAATGCTTTTCAAGCCCTCAAAACGGCCTTCACAACAGCCCCAATCCTGAGAATCCCAAGCGACACGGCCCCATTCTGTCTAGAAACAGACTCATCTGATTTCGCAACGGGAGCCGTGCTGGAACAACTAGGAGAGGACAACCTCTGGCACCCCATTGTGTTCTATTCTAAGTCGCTAAATGAACATGAACGCAACTACGAGATCTATGACAAGGAACTGTTGGCAATCATACGGGCACTAGAGGAATATCGACACTACCTCGAAGGGCACCCAATGCCAGTTGAAATATGGTCTGACCACCTCAACCTGACCTACTTCCGACAAGCCCAGAAGTTGACTCGACGACAAGCACGTTGGAGCCTCTTCCTCTCACGTTTCGATTTCAATCTGCGACATCGCCCCGGAAAGACAATGCTTCGTGCAGACCCTCTGTCCAGGAGGCCAGATCATGAAGAGGGGGTAAGCAGTGACAACGTTGGACAAACCCTGTTGAAACCGGAGTTTTTCGCTATCAAGGCAATACAACCAGGCCACGCTTCAGAAGTCGACGATGGACAACTACTCGAAAGGATCAAGAAGGCACTAGAAGATGACACAATGACCAAGGATTACAAGTCACTGCTCAACAGCGGCCCCCGGGAGTTTGGAAAAGCACTACAGGAATGGAACTTCGAGAATGGTTTACTCCTCCGCAGGGGAAAGGTTTACGTCCCAAAGGATAGACAACTGCGACTAGACCTACTCAAGCTCCACCATGACACGCTACTGGCTGGACACCCAGGATGATGGAAAACACAGGAGTTAATCACCCGCAACTACTGGTGGCCAGGGATCACTGTCGACATCAAGAAGTATGTCAAAGGTTGTGATACTTGCCAACGAAACAAGGCCTCATGTGTTCCTCCATATGGCCTACTACAGCCAAACGACGTACCAGCCGGGCCATGGGAAGTCTGGAGTATAGACCTTATCACTCAGCTTCCCGAATCCTATGACAGACATGGCAACACGTACACAGCTATTGCTGTTGTGGTGGACCGATTGACCAAACGGTCCCACTTCTTTGCATGCGATGATCACTTCTCAGCCTCAGACGCAGCCGAGTTGATATACGAACAGATCCTAAAGCTACATGGACTTCCTCGACAGATCATCTCAGATAGGGGAACACAGTTTGCAAGTGCACTTTTCAAGGAGTTTTGCAAAAAGCTGGGCATACGGGCCTCAATGTCGCAAGTGCACTTTTCAAGGAGTTTTGCAAGAAGCTGGGAACAGCATACCACCCTCAGACTGATGGGCAGACCGAACGAGTCAACCAGTCACTGGAACAGTATCTACGGATATTCACTGAACACCGACCTGACGACTGGGCTACCCTACTAGCCACCACGGAGTTTGCATACAACAATGCTGCACACGAATCTACGGGTCTCTCCCCTTTCTTTGTTGAGTACGGCTACCACCCCAGAATGGCCCCAGACATGCACGAAGACCTAGGGTTTCCAAGCCTCGAAGAAGTCTTCAAAAACCGTACTGAAGCTCGAGAACAGGCACAGTCCTCGCTAGCCCTTGCCGCTGAACGGATGAAATGGTACTACGATCAGCACAAGAGTGAAGTCCCATTCAAGGTTGGGGACAAGGTACTTCTCAAGGGAAAAGACCTCAAGATCAAGCAGTCCTCCGCGAAACTATCGGCCAAGAACTTTGGGCCTTACGACATCCTCAAAAGATAGGACCAGCGGATTTCCGACTCCAGTTGCCACACCAGAACAAGGTCCACCCCGTCTTCCATGCCTCAAAACTCATTCCTTACCACGAGGATGAGATCGGTGATCGAAACCCAGCCAAGCCAGACCCCATCGAAGTTGAAGGACATGACGAGTATGAAGTAGAAAAGATACTCGACTCGAGAACCCACCGAGGATATGTCCAGTACCTGGTCAAATGGGAAGGATATGATGTCAGCGATGCAACCTGGGAGCCAGTACGAAACGTCAAACACTGCAAAGAGCTGCTAGACGAGTTCCATGTTGACCACCCAGACGCGCCTCAGCCCATCTCGCTCACCAATCCACGACCGGTACACCAGCAGTTTAATCGACAAATATGGTTTGAACGCTTCGCTGGAGCTCAGGTCTTGAAGAGGGGGTAGTGTCACGGTTTTTCGCGCCACGTTTAGTTGCACCAACGTTTGCCCTCCGTTTGTCCCGGGCTAGCACCAAGACCCTAGCATGGGGTTACCCCAATTCGGTTATGATCTTATCAGGGCAAGGTTATCTTATCTTTCTCATTATCTTATCTCTTCCTTTAGATCGGATCCTCACCTGCAACAGGTCCCGGGACCTGCCCTAAACTCAGGGCGGTCTGTGCGCCGTTGCCATGTAGTATATAAGGGCTGTGATGTGGGGCTATGAACCTTAGATTCTGTCTTCTGTTCATCCCTCCCTTCCACTGTAGGCAGCTTAACAGCCCCTGCCCCACTGCGTCTTCTAGTCTAGACAATCTATCCACTGTTTTCTGTTGTCACCACTTGTGCCCTCCATCAGTGAGCCCTTTGTTTGTTTGTTTGGTGGCACAGTCTATCGGCTGTGACAGCACCACATGTCCAACAACCGACGGACCGATGCAGTGCTGCTAGAGGCTGGAGAGATTACTGCGGTACGGTCAGAACAGGAATTGCAGCGTCTTGGTGAGTCTCAATATTTGGGTGTGGCGTGCATGGCACCAACTGCAGTTGGTGCAGCGTTCGGACGGGTGGGGTATACAGAACTGCAGAACCAGCAGGTTCCATTCACCGATGCAGAGGATGCGAAGGCAGTTGAGCCGGTGTGTGGAAGAGCCGAGTCTATGGCTTCTCATGCCCGCGGATGTGCACATCGGGATCAGGATGAGGTGGACGCGATCGCAGTGGAGCATGCGACCGCAAAGCAAGCACGTTCAGGACGAGCCAACTCCGAGAACACTGCACCCGCTGCTTCTACACCCCGTTCCACGTTGTCTCGCTCAACATCATCATCGACGTCCGGTACCAGTTCGGGGGCAGTCATCCTTCAACCTCCTCTCAAGCATCCTCGGACTTCCGGAGTTGACTCATCACTCGCATACATCAGCGAGCCATTCATTCCTTTATGGGACCGTGACTGCCAGATAGAGTTCGGCGATGACCTTGCCAAGGTCTTTGCCTCGAACTCTATGTCGTGGAATATAGCGGACAACTTCCAGTTTCGTGGATTCTTTCACAAGTGGATCCCATCTGCACGTGTCCCCAGCCGGCGCGCTCTCTCGGGCTCCATCTTAAGCATGCAGCGAAGGAGGCGGACAACAAGGCTGTCGAGAGGCTATCTGGGAGATATGCAATGGGCCAGTGCGACGGCTGGAAGAGCATTGCGAAGACGAGCCTGGTGAGCTCTGTGATGAGTGTTGACTTTGAGGTGTGTTTCTTCGATGCTATATCTCTTATCCACTGATTGCTCATGTATGTTATGACAAAGCCTCATCTTGTAGAAACCCACAATATAAATGGCGAGCTGAAAACAGGTGACCGCATGTTCAAGCTGATCAAAGGGGACATCAAAACCATGGAGGCCAAGTACGACGTCGAGGTCATTGGTTGGTGCACCGATGACGGCCCAGATGGGAAGCGGGCTAGACGGCTGCTCCTCGAGGCGATGTACTGGCTCATTGTCATCTTATGCTGGGCACATCAGATACAGCTGGTTGTAGGCAATCTTTTCAAGCTCTCGGACCTTGCACAGCTTGCTCGCGAAGCTGTCGAGGTGATCAAGTGGTTCACGAGCCATAGAACGGCCCTTGACCTTCTCGGTGCAGAGCAGCGGTTCAACAATCCTACTGTCACTGTTCACGTCTTGATCCTCCCTGCAGCCACTCGATGGGCATCACATTTCCATGCATTTTTACGACTTCTCAATCTACAACCTTTCCTGGATGCCTGCGTCTCGCGACAAGCCCGTCGGCTCCGCGAAATTGCTGGTACAAGCGCCCGCGACGGAGCAGCGAGGGAGAAAGTGGATTGGGTCATACGTACCATCCGTGATGAAAACTTCTGGACACGTCTCGCAAAGTAAGTCAGGTTAGATTTAGCTGCCAGTATCTCTATCTTATTAGGCGCATATCTCAGGCTTAAGGGTTATCTCGAGCCACTCGCTGTGGCATCTAACGTTACCCAAGGCTTGGACACTCGGCTTGATCATGTTCTCCTCACGCTCGGACACCTTCACACAGTGTTTGATGGCCCTGACATTGAGGTGCAGGTCCGAGACAAGGTCCTCGAGAGCCTCGAACGGAGGTGGAAGGCCGCGGACCAAGATGTTTTTATCCTCACCGTCTTTCTCAATCCTTACATACGCCATCACATCTTCAACAAACACGCACTCACTGTTGGTCAGTTGATCGCCATGTCCCGCTACGCATTCAAGCGCTTCTTCAAGGTTGATCCCACTCCTGAATTTACGACGGGACTCATCGACTACGCAAATGGCAGGGCTGAGTTTAGTGCAACGGCTATGTTGCTTGATCACATCCGGACAGAGGTGGTACGGGCAAACAAGGTGCATTCATTCTTATTTGGTGCTGTAGTATGTACTGATGCATATCCTGGTACTATAGCGTGTCAATGTTAAGACCATCTGGGAGTTGGCCAATGCATCAAATGCTGGCGAATCACAGGCAGGCCGTGGAGGGATCGCGCTACTTGCACTTCGCTTGTTCTCGGTTGTAGCCAACTCCGGGGACTGCGAGCGGACCTTTAGCAACTTCGGCAATGTCGTAACAAAACACTGTGTCCACCTCACCCCGAAAAAGGTTCACCTTGCGACACAGGTCAAGTTGCACCTCCAGAAGTGTCATCAGGCTTCTGACATCGGCGAATACATCCGGAAGAAGCGCAAGTTCTCCCAGCGCGAATCCGAGGACAGCGAGTCAGATGCCGAGGCCGAGAATACCCCCACATTGACGGTATCGTCCTCCACAGCCACCACCGTTGCGAACACCAACATCTCATTAAGCCCGTCCTCCGATCATGGGCCCCCCGAGCAGTTCATCGAGGAGGAAGACTTCAATGACATGCTCCAAACCCTCGTCGATCCAGCGGACCAAGCTGGCCACACAGATCACGGCGAAGATGATGGGACGGAGCCTTCGGCGGAGGCCTACTATCAACATCCGGACACGCTGCCCTTCTCAGCTGGGCCTTCTGCAGATGTTTTAGCTCAGTCCCTCCTTCCTGTAAACCTCACGGCACGCCGTACGAAGACCAACATACCTCTTTCCTGCCTCTTCCTCTTCACGGACCCTCTTCCCGCTCCGGGTCAAGCGCCGCCACCGCCGACTGCGCGGTTGAACCTCTTTTGGGAAGGAGGAACTACTGCACTCGAACGGGACAGGGCACTATTTGAACGAATGCAGCCTCATAATCAGTAAAGTGTATACTATTTGTAAACATCTTATTCTGTGTGTACTGTACTATATAACCAGGCGAATGACATCTTTGGTGGATGTTAATGCGCATAGGCGCTGTGGGGACATAATGACTTCAAACATGCCAGGCATGCCGCATAAATTACTAAGGGACACAAATGTTATAGTTGGCTTTCAAATAGTCTACTCTATCATTCCTCAAATTTTCATCTTCTGCACTCCATGGGTTGCATCGGTACAACGCCAACCACTGAGGCACTCCTCGCGCTGCTTGGGCGCCCGAAACCTTGTCTTTAGGCCCCGCCTGGCCTGTAGCGCCTGAGATCTTGAGAGGTCAACTGACCGGTCAGACGGGATCAGTCAGACCTTCCGCTGTTTTGATCGGTCAAAGGGTCTGACCGGTCTGACGAGCGGTCATTGCTCAGTCTGACCCACTAGCCACCCACTTGCCGTCCGGGGAAACGACGAGGGCACCTATGGAGGCATCGTGACCAAGGTCACTTGCTGAACAGGACGCGTACTATGCGATCAGTATACGTCTAACAATAGAATAGTCTCGCAACTCACTTGTCCCGTAATCCAACTTCACCGTTCCGCGTTGAGACAACATGGGGTGCGCCTTTCGAAACTCGCATTCCCAGAACGACTCGCTGTTGACACGAAGGCCAGGAGCCTTCATGATCCACGTGATTCCAGGCTGGGGGAACCGGAGGAGTGCGTGTTGCAACTCCTTGTAGTCGGCAGGAGGGTTATGGCCGGATACTGTTTCAAGGATACGATAGAAAACTGCTCCATGTAACTCAAGTGTAACTTTCTTCAGCGTTGGGATATGGACTTCCTGCAGCCACGGGGGGATGTTGCGAAATTCGTGCGGGCTGTAGATCGGAACGTGCAGCACTAGGGATTGCAGCCGAGACCAGTCTGACTGGTGCAAGACGATATCTGGCCTGGGCACTACGTACGAAGGACGGGATGAATGACATGAGTAACCAGGGAATACTACGAGCATCGACAAACCTACCCCCTAATATTGTGAGGCTCTCCACGATGGATGGCGCCAGCTTGAAGTCTGAATCGAACAGCAAGTCACCCACAGACGCATCACTCTCGTCTACCGGTTTAGCCAGGTAATCAGTCTGCAGACATGGAACCCACCATTCAGCTTCAATACATCGAGGATGATAAAGTGGAGCTACTCACTCTCAGGGTCTTCAACTGCATGTGCTTGGATAGACGTCGCTTGATCAAATCGAGAGGGGCTCGATGGCCCGCCTTTTCGATGCCGACGCCCTGGCAGGTGAGATGTACCACATTTGGGAATGCCAAGAGTACTCGGGCAAGTGGCAGGCACGTCGTAAACGAAATAAAGATGAGGCGTAGAGTTCGGATGTGGGTCCCGAACCGACGACAACAAATGAGAGTGGAGTGGTTCAGGGCAGGGATCGGTTTTTTGAGGTCCCTGGTAAACCCGATTTCCGTAACATTCGACAGCATGGGAAGGAGGGGGAAGGGTCGAAAGATAGACGGATCTCCGGCGGCGATCGAGTGGACGAAGGGCTTCAGGCGAGGATAGTCCCGGAGGAAGTCGACAAATAAGAAAATTTGGTCGGTGGTCTTGAACTTGACCCGAGCAAACGGTAAACACTGGCTGCGAGGACGAAGCTGGCGACATGTGCGGAAGAAGCTGCGAAGCGTCGCGACATGCCCACGAGAGTTCTCAATAACTCGCTCAATAACTTCCCAAGGCAGTCGGGGGAGCTCCATGGTGAGTCGACGAGGAGGGGAAAGCCAAGGAGGAGCGAATATTGCAGCGCAAAACGAGCGACCCGACCTTGAGGGCGATGCTATCTGCACGGGCGCGAGACAGCATGAGGAACGGAGCAATCATGGGGTCATCGTTCACACAGCGATTCAGATATTACTTCTGCGACGAGAATATTCTGATATCGGTACGGCCAGATGCTAACCTGAATGATGCCCTACACAGAATCATGCTTGTCAACGTTCGCACGCACACATACACCTACATAGCACATATGACCGCACTTCTGACGCTTAGTACATGGTGGCCGCAAGCACTTGAAGAAGGCGGAAGTCGCGCGCTGGATAGGTCCCATAGCTAAGACCATTGGTATTGTGTTATTCGCGCCACCTCGCTGTTCCTATCAGATTCTTCCGGGCTGGGAACGGGGACATATGTATCATACGAAGACTGGTGAAGAAGGCTTGAGCTTCGCTCGTCTATCGCCATGTCTGCTACTAGTTAGTCCCTGATGACCGTCATATCAGCCACGAGGAAAACGCACTACGATGATACCATCGAACTGTTGCATGAGCCCTCTTGATCCGATGCTAGAACGTCTTCTGCTTCCTTTTCGCCCAGTGCGGACAGGGATGGCCCATGACCTTGTAGATTGGGCTATGATCTCGCATCGGCGTGGTATTGCACGCGGTAATGGTCGATGTGCTGCCGATGTCGAGCTTGAAGGTAGTCTCTGAAAATTGCTCGAGGATCCCGTTCTGCGGGCGATGACGCGCACCACATGAGCTTCTCGTTGTGACGGAGGTCCGACTGGCGAATGCAGTGATCCATCTTGGAGGTAAGGATGTGATCAGGAAGCAGCGCCGGCCTGTAGTTCCATACAAAAGCCGTCCGAGGGAAGGTTGCTCTCGGGTTTATGATAGCGCAGGAGAAGGATCAATGAGGTGTACCGCGCACAAATGAGGAGACCCGATAGTGGCATAAGGATGTCCGAGTTTCAGGTCTAGAGACCTGACAGCACGAGGGAACTAAGTGATCGACCGGCAGCGGAACAAAGAAGCGACAAGTCAATAGACATACCAGACATTCGCAGAGAAACAGATAACTGAAGGTACATCGATATACAGGCGAAGAAGTGGATAAGTCATCTCTGATCTCCAGAGCAACAAAGCGCAGCCAAACCAGAAAACAGACAGGAGGCAAGAGTCCTTGACGAGAGCCCGAAGAGGTCTGAGGAATGCGCCTTCAATGCGCCACCTGGAGCGGCCGGATCAGAACATTCCCATCGTGCGAGCCGGACGAAAGCGTCGAGCCGTCGGACGCGAACATCACCAACGTGACGTTGTCGTCGTGCTCATTGTACGTCTTCTCGTGCGCCCCGTCCTCCGCCCTCCACAGCCGCACCGTGTTGTCCGACGCCGCGGACGCGATGTACCGCCCGTCGGGCGAGAACTCGACCGCATTGACCATGCCCTCCTGCTCGTGCCCGTCCAGCGACAGCACCCGCTCGCCCGTCCACGAGTCGCAGACCTTCACCGTCGAGTCGCTCGACCCGGACGCGACGCGCCGCCCGTCGGGCGAGAACGCGACCGTCCACACCGGCCCCGCGTGCTCGTGCAGCAGGACGGTCGCCTCGCCCGTGTATGCGTTCCAGATGCGGCTGCTGCTGTCGTCCGACGCGGTGACGATGCGCCTGCCGTCAGGCGAGAACGCAGCGGCGCACACCATGCCGCGGTGGCCCTCGAGCACGCTCAGCGGCTCCCCGTCCGGGTCGAGGAGCCTCGCCGTCTCCCAGACGTAGCACACGTCCTCCGTCCCGCCCGTCGCCATCAGCAGCCCGTCGGACGAGAAGATGATGAACGTGACGACCGTCGCGTTCTTGCTGAGCGTCCGGGCCTCCTCGTACGTCTGCGCGTCCCAGAGGTAGAGCGTCCCGTCGCCCGCGCCGCCGATGAGGTACTGCCCGTCCGGCGTGTACGCGAGCGAGTAGATCCCGCGCCCGGGGCTGATCCGCGTGTGCTCGCGCCCGTTCGCGACCGCCCAGATGACGACCTCCTCGTCGTACGATGCCGACGCGAGGTGGATGTTGTCGCGCGAGAACGCGAGGGCATGAACGGTGTCCGTGTGTCCTTGGTCGCCCTGCTGCGGCACTCTGTGTCGCAGGGCGTTGTTCGGCGCATCCCAGATGACGATCGTCGCGTCTTCGGACCCGCTCGCGACGTACTTCCCGTCCGCCGAGTACGCGAGCGCGGTCACGGACCCGTCGTGCACGCTTGTCGATGCGCCCCAGTCGGGCCGCTTGCCCTGCGCCTTCTCGCTGGGCTCTGTCATCTCCTCGTCCTCATCGCCATTGGTAGCGTCGTCCTCGTCAGTGCGGTCGTCGTTGTCGGTGCCATCATCCTCGCTGTCGCCCTCGTCATCCTCGCTGCCCTCATTGTCGGGCGGAAGGTCTGCTTCTCCGTCAACAGAGAACTCGGATGGATATGTGGCATCGTGGGGCGTCGGTGAGAAACCCTGTGGCGCCAGCTGCGTGCGCGGATGTACGTAAGCGCCCATATCGGCTGGGACGGGCGGCAAGTAATATCCTGTAGTGGCCATGCCCTGATGAGGGATGTAGGCTGGGGGGTACACGGCCGAGCGACCAACGGGGTGCGGGTATTCCATGGTGGGCTGGTACGGGACGTTCTGATGCTGCTGCATCTGTTGTTGCTGGTAGGACATGGTGTGTGCGTACTCCATGCCCGGCGGATAATGCATGCCCCGCTGGTATTGCATCTCTTGTGGGACCTGCGGCGCCTGTGAATAGTACGCTGGATCGCCCATCGCACCGCAGGAAGGCCCGGCGGGCGTCCAGTCACCATAAGCTGAAGCGATGCGTTAGTATCGACAACGTTGCATTAACTGCTCGGCGGCTGACCTTGCGAGGGTTCCGAGGGGTACATATCTTCCTGGTACTTCATACGCTTCTCTTCGCGCGCGAACTCGTTGTGGACCGCTCGTTCATCCCTGTCCTTGCGCTTTCCGATGAACTCGCAGTCGAAGGATATTGTCCCCACTGCAACGACGTCTACTGGTCAACTTCCTTCATGACCGCGAAGATGAGAAGGAGGACAGACCGCCTCTCTCGTCAAGGTCAATATACGGTGACAGCTGCATCAGTGCCCCCGGAATATTGTCAGGAAACTCCATATCCTTGAAAACCAAACACGAAACGAATGTTAGTCCGGGCCCGCCGTCACAAAAACCAATAAATCACTTACTCTGAAGAGCCAGATGAGGTCGAGGTCGGAGGCGATGGCGATGCTTGCTTCTGAACTCTGTATGTATGGCGTTTCAGGTGGCTTCCAGGGGTGGCGAGGCAGTGCATACCTGTAAAATGTAGTCGAGGAGATGGCCGACCGGATCGTACTCCTGTGGACGGTTCACCATGAGCACCAGTGGCCATAGCTCTCAATGAACAATAGCGGAACGTACATTGGCGCATACACGAGCTTGGTTTTCAAACGGGAGTCGGTGGGAGCCAGAAGGGTCTTCCCACATGCGGCGCTTCCCCTTGTAATAATGGACGAAAATGCATTGATCGGGGCGGGGCGGAGCGCTAGCAGACGCGCTTTGGGTAGGATCTGGGAGACAATGAGGACCTGTTCTGCAGTGACTGGCGGGGAGAACCTGATCGGAGACTTGGACGGAGAACTCCAAGTTTCCGTGCGAATCGACGCGTCCGGAGATGTATCCGTCCTTACTGCGAAACGACTCGTCCTGGAATGCAGCAATAGCCCACTGCGTGGTCTTCAATGTCCCACAGATGAAGCTGATGTCTTCGAGCCGAAGGTCCAGGTGGGAAGCATTCGCCGATGTGCGCCAGGAATCGAGGTTGTCGACGATGTAGTTTACCATTCGCCGCCGCGATTGGATATCTTCGGCCACGCCAGGGGAACCGAGCATCATCAACGCACCGGCATCGGACCCAGAGTGGAATCGTAATGCGGGTGCGACATCAGTTGCACTTGGAGGGCGCGCGTCAGACCAGCTCGGAAAGGTCGCAGAATACGACTTACACGCCGTGAGCGGTATTTGCTTGAACTTCGCTCGCTCCGATGCTCCTGCTGAACACCATTTGCTGTGTGATCCTTTTTGTTGTATTGATCAAGAGATTGGGTGGACGGAAGAGCCGAAAGTCCGTTGGGACGTTCAAGCCATGGTTGACAGGATGGTGCGCGTCCTGCATGGAGTTGAAGAAAGCACGAAACTCGCCGTCCTTGAGACATCCTACATCCCCAACGAATAGCTCCCGGCGGTTGGTAGGGCCGGGCTGGGGCTTCCAGAGGGCGTGCCCGAATCCAGCAGGGAAGAGCTCCTTGGCGTAGACGTCCGAGGGTTTGGGAGACATGAGCTATGCGGAAGGGGAAAACAGTCCAGTGGAAGCAGGCTGCAGGAGAAGGTATATATGATTGACATGGCAGTGTGGCCTAGGAAGGGGAGGCTCTCGAGGCTGTACCTAGGAATTCACGATACGTTCAGTGAGGACAGCGTGTGGAAGCCTGGGCTGCGCATCCACATACAGTGTCATACACCTGCGCCGCGGCGCTCGATAACGAAGGTCATGGTCTGCTCATTGTCTTCTAGCTCGATTGGTCGGTTTCCGTTGCTGTAATCGGGAGTTTAAAAGGAAAAAAAAAACGAGGAGGATGCCATTGTCAGGGCACCGGCATAAGTATAGTGCTGGTCGGATAAGGCTCCAACGATTTAATTTATTTACCCTTTATAAACGGTTGTTTACGTTTAGTGTATACCTTTATTTACCGAGGGGGCTGTAAACTGCGGTAAAGGGTTTATAAATGGTAAACAAATGGTTGTATACTGAACGCCAACATGTGGCTCTAATGTCATGGGCAATGCGCATGCAGTGGCGCGGAACTAATCAGCCCGATACTAATTTATCAGCCTGGTTATCAGATGGGTAAGTAATGCAGCCTATCCTGGCTCAGTACAGATGGGTTGCGCTCAGGTCATGGGCCCGTAGTCTATGTTCGTGCCTGGCAGTGGTGCATTGTCAAGGAGTGAATGTGCACCGCGGCGGTTGAAGTCGGCAGAACCAGCGACGAGGAGCCAGTGTCCATTTTTCTCCGTCTCATCACACCCACCACTCTGCCAGTGTCCCGCCGCTGCATTTCTCGACAGTGATCATTGATGTCTGCTCCCGCCAACACCGCTGCACCGCTGTCCACTCCGGCAGTATTCAAGGAAGATCTCGTGCGGATCGTCCAAGAGCTCTCTCGTCTCGCACCGGACCTCCCACACTCCGTTCCGCTTGGGAAGAGCTCTGACGTCCTGTATCAGACAATCTTCAATGTGGCCGGAGAAAGCGAGTGGCATACCTTCAACCGCCAATTTGACGTGTTATTCGGTGAAGACTGTCGGGACAGCGCAGGTCGTCTCCATCACCTACGTCGTGGTGCCCTGGGCCTGGATGCAGTTTGTGTATACTTAGTCAAGTTGCTTTCCATTCCAGACATCGAGACGACTCTACCTTGTGATTTGGTGAAGCTCAAGCTCGATAGGCTCCTGAATGAAGTCAAATATGTCATGTAAGTGCATAAACATATACAATCGGGCCCAGGTTTCGCTCACCTCCAAGCTATAGAGGAGCCAATGTAGCCACCAGCCGACCGCTGACCCTCAAACTTCCGGCGCACGGTGCAGTTAGTAGCTCTCAGGGCCCCGACTCGGAGAATGTGCAGATTGATCCCTCCGACGGTGCGAATCAGCTTAAAGGCCCGCCAAAGGACTTGGATACGGTGCCAGGGCCCAGCACGACGGCTTCGAAAGGAAAACCAACCAAGAAAAAGGCCAAGATGCTGCTGCTGGATGAGGTGATAAAAGGCATGCCAGTTCCCGGTGAGAGTACTGCATGATCGGGGTATAGCTGATGTGACTCACATATATTGACGTTAGATCTTCCAAGCGATGTGGACGAGGACAAGGACAAGACATGGAAGCCTCGTCGCAAGGCCGCTGAGGAGCCGCCATCACCGATCCAGATCTTCGACGAGAATGGGAATGAGATAATCGAAGACACAGAACCTGAGTCGCCTGTAAGCCAACAGAACTTTTGTACTGTGCGTAAGTTAACACTTACGGCTGCTATGTTGGATGCGATGGTCCTATCGTCACTGGGTGGTACTATGCCTGGGTACAGCGGACACGCAAGACGGACAAGCTGGGCGGAGACGGCAAAGGCGTGCCCAGCAATGCATCGCCAACGGCCGCTGGTGGAACTGCTGGAGAGGCTTCAGCAAAACGGGCGACGGCGAAACGTTTATGCCCACTGAGTGCAGATCCATCCAGTTCGAAGAAGGCACGGACAACATCTGCAAATGGACATTACAAGCGTCCACCGGTGAGCGTCAGGACATTTGAATCATTGATGTATTGGCTTACTAGTATATTCTGAATCATTGCTGCAGCGTCCCAAGAAGACGGATGGAGACATTGCCAGTGGAGAGGAGTCGGATGGCCAATGCGCACAGCGTAAAGTTGACGCTCGGGAGGCAGGTCGCAGCACAAAGCGGGGCCCGAAGAACCAGACGCTAAGGCACTGGCATGAGCCGGTTCCTATCATCACGCCGGAGAAGGGTGCTCGATGGGAGTTTAGATGCAAGTATTGTGCCATGTACGTAGAGTGAAAACTCACTATCATGAAGGCGTGCATACTCATTAGCATCTGCCATCTTCCTACTAGGATCCGAACAGTCTCTAGGACGGTCCAGGGCGACAAGCCAGACTTTGCCGATGAGTCGCCGCAGCCGTATGTCGGAAACCTCGCAACACACATCACCAAAGCCCATCCAACCATAGCAGACAACGAGCCCGCCTCGGCCTCCACTGGTGCTGCCACGAAAGAAGGTGGTGGGGCGGCACCGTCGTCTGAAGCCAAGCCTAATCATGGTATTACGCTCACAAGCGCTAAGCTTATGGAGGCGTTCGTTAAGAATGGCGCCTTGAACCCTGCTTTAACCGCCACACAGAAGGGGTTCAATCGTATCTTTGCGGCATGGATTTTTGAGGATGACTTACCTTTCACAACTGGAGAGTCCTCCGGCCTCGCGCGACTGTTCCAGTACCTAAAGGTGAACTTCATCCTTCCCAGTGACACCACGGTGCGGAATGCCCTCGCCAAGATCTTCATTGATCTTCATGCAACTGTTGTCCGAGAGCTCGCGGTGAGTGGAGCCTTGTTGTGAGGATGATAACACATGGGAACCTGAATGGATGGTTGTTACTAGGCTGTCAAAACGAAGATTGCATACTCGACCAACACATGGACGACCCGGCAGATGGTTTTCACCTTTGCCGGCACACTCGCACACTTTATCGACGACGACTGGAATCTGATAGAAAGACTGATAGACTTCTACCACCTCCAGGACGATGACCACAAGGGAGAGCAGGCCGCCCGCGCGTTTGTCAAGT
This sequence comes from Ganoderma lingzhi, assembly GCA_026283605.1. Classification (NCBI taxonomy): domain Eukaryota; kingdom Fungi; phylum Basidiomycota; class Agaricomycetes; order Polyporales; family Polyporaceae; genus Ganoderma; species Ganoderma lingzhi. Next base: position 760,613 of record JAPJYM010000019.1, read on the forward strand.
CCGGGGTCAAGCGTGGTAGCCTCAATAAGATGTGTTCTCCCGTATCATTGTAATGCGGACACTGCAGACGTACTGACAATATGGTGTCTCCACATTCTTAGCCTGACCATGGACAACGCATCCGTGAACGACGCGCTCGTGCGTGAGCTTGCCCGGCTGCTTCTCAAGTGCTACGGGATCTCATTTGTTCCAATGAACGCTCAGATCCACTGCATCGCCCATGTGGTGAATCTCGTCGTCCAGCAGATCCTCAGCAATATCCTCGACATCGACGACCCCACACTCGCAGACTATTACGAATTGTACAACAAACACTTACCATTCCACTATGAAGTTGCAGACGATGAGGACTTGCAGCAATGGGAGGCCGAAGGAAACAAGGCCGAAAAAGGAGTAGGTGACTCAGAGGATGAGAATGACGGAGGGATCGAGGAGGTCGAGGATGGCGACGAGATTGACAAAGAGCTGGCAGAAATGCTGGCTGGCAACCTCGGAAATGGTGGGAAGGCAGCAGTCGAGAAGGTGCGTCTACTCGGGCATTGCCTGCGGGTTCTGAACCTTAACTTTATCCTACCTTTGCCAGCTCCGCCTCATTGTCAAGAAGATTGTATCTTCTCCTCAGCGTCGCGCTCGTTTTCGCCACACTGCGGGGCGGGTATACCCTGATGCCACCGACGAGCACATCCGATTGCGATCTCTCATGGTCGTTCGTGATGTCGTGACTCGGTGGAACTACACACATGCCATGATCGAGCGGGCATTGCTCCTACGGAAGGCACGCTCAGATTCTGAGTTGCTGTACATGTTCAGATACGAGCTAACTTCGGAATCCACAGGCAATCCACCACTGGGTGCTGGATAGCGACGAGACGACCCAGCTTCTCTTCCTTACGGTGCAGGAATGGGAGTTATTGGCCAAGATCGGGTCGCTTCTTGGGGTGCGTCCATCAACTCCATTTTAATTGCCTGCGTTATCTCATCCATTCGACTGCAGGTCTTCATCAAGGTCACGAAGAAAATGTCACGGTCACGCACACCAACACTCCCGTATGTGCTCCCCATGTACGAGCACATGTTCAAGAACTTGGATGCATATGCAAGAGATGAGAAGATTTCACCGGACCTCTGTAACGCTGCCGCCACCGGCCTCCGCAAGTTGAACGAGTACTACAACCTTGCAAAGGCATCGCAGTTCACGCTGCTAGCTACAAGTACGTTGCTACATTGTACAGCGCATATGTGCTGATCTTCTCTGTAGTGCTCCACCCCTCCCTGCGACTGAAATGGCTTACGAGTAAGTATGGTAACAGCTGCAGGGACGGCTACCGTGCACTCTTCGAGCACGTGTATAGCGACTACGCTGCGTCCGTCCAGGCCCAGGGTCAAGTTGCCACCTCGGAGCTCTCTCATGAGCTAAGCAGCAACGACTTCCTCAGCGAGGTTTGTGCCATTCCAGTGGGCGCGGATGGACCGGATCGCAACTCGGCCGCCCCGGCCGCCAAGGATGAAGTCGAGAGGTACCTGCGTGGTGAAGGGAGCCCTGCAAGTTTTCATGAGCCTCTCCAGTGGTGGAAGGTGCGGTTTTTTATCCGTTCATCAACGAAAATCCCTGACAAGACGTACATTTGGCTAGAACAACCATAGTTCGTTTCCTATCATTGCGCGTATGGCCAGGGACTTTTTGGCTATTCCAGCGACTAGTGTCGCTGTCGAACGCTTGTTTTCGAGTTCCCGGCATCTCTGCACCGATGTCCGCGCGTCTTTCAAGGCAGAGACTATCACTGAGGCGATGTGTGTTAAGTATTGGTTGCGTAACGGCTTGCTAGATCTTCGCTCGCTCGCGTCGTCTGGTACATCATAGTCCTCGGGATGTAACCATTTGTTTACTGTATATAAACACTTTATAAACATTTGTTATCTGTATCTATTTATTTACCTATTCTGAGTAAACATAAAGTAAATCGTTGGAGCCTTATGGTCGGAGGTCAAGCCTTCAAGGTGCTTCAGTGATCACAGCCGTGCGTTTGTGGGCGCTAGTATGATATTGCGATTCTGGACCGGGATTCGCCACACGAGGCTCGCGCCGAGTCGCGGGTCGCGGGCTGGTCAGAACATGCAATCCATTGGATGGCCAACCATCCGCCATCTCCGCCACACTCATTCGCTGGGCTTGTCTTCCTCGCGCACGTCTACCGTTACTGTCTGCTGTCGTGCTACTGGTTCCTACAAGACACTCGCCAGAAAACCGAGACCAGTGGACCCAATATTTACGAGACCTGCATCCCGGTACGAAGGCCGACCCCTCTCCCCCTCCAGATCGGCTATGGCTACACAGGCGGAAATCATTGCAAAGTTACCGGATAATTTTGAGAAGGCGCGCTCTGCGGGAGATCTACTATTCTTCCCGTCGACTTTGCACACTCACGCTGAGAACGGTGTCCAGGTACGTTCTCCACTCATCCTCATTTCACTCCCATCGTGTTCACGATACCTGCGTCACGCCCGAATCCGTATATGTGCTGGCCATGGGTCTTTACCACCGTAGTTTCAAATAAGACTATGCCCAGCTCTGCAGAACAAGCCTCGCCTCCCTACACCCGATTTCAGCCCTGACGCCCCGTCGCCTGAGGAGCAGGAGAAGAAGCGCCACGACCCATTCGCCCCACCATATAACCCGAATCTACTCCTAGGAGAAGTGCGCGATGAGGCAGAGGGTAGCGAGTACGTTATCTTGGTTAGTGTGCCGCTACGTTGCGCGAGTAGAGGGCTGGACGGCGATTGACGAGGGACGTTGCCCTTCCTCTATGCATTGACTGCGCGTGGGGGTGCAGTTCAACAAGTTCTCCGTAGTGCCGCACCACTTTATGGTAGTCACCAAAGGTATGCGTTCTCGAGCTTGTGTCATGCCTGCTCTAAGCGAGCTGACGGTCCCCAGAGTTCCGGTCGCAGACGTCGCCGCTCCTACCTGCGGACCTCGTGCAGACATATCTCTTCCTCGTCGCGGCTAAGAAAGCGGGCAGGAAGTTATTCGCGTTCTACAACTGTATGTCGGTTTCGTATGCGCATATATTCACCTTATTCACCTCCTTGATGGTTTTGTAGGTGGAGACTTGAGCGGCGCGAGCCAGCCACACAAGCACGTCCAACTGCTACCCATAGACGATGATGGTCCCCCAGTAGAGACGCTTGCGCGGAACACCAAGCTCGACCAAGAGAGTGCGTCAATTCCTCCATCTTACCAAGACTCACAGATCTGCTGACCCTCGTCCGCCCCAGGTCGCCCATTCAGCATCACCACGCTCCCCTACGCGAACCACGTCCGCCGCCTCCCGTCCTCCCTCCCCTTCTCTTCCCCAGACGAGCTCGAGCCCGTCCTCGCCGACGCCTTCCTCTCCACGCTCGACCTCGCGATCCAGACCGTCAGGCACGACCCCACGTACCCCGCCGGCTCGCCCTCGTACAACGTCCTCCTCACGCTCGAGCACATCCACGTCGTGCCGCGGCGGCGCGAGACGCACGTGCTCGCGGGCACGGGCGAGAAGCTGAGCGTGAACGCGCTGGGCTTCGCGGGCATGCTGCTCGTGAAGAGCGAGCAGGAGCTCGGAGCGGTCAAGGAGGAGGGCGTGGGCAATATTCTGAGGGGCGTCGCGCTCGAGGGCGGGCTTGAGGCGACGACGGACTCGCATCGGGTCGCGGATGATCAGGTCGAGGAAAGTAGGCTTTAGAAGGCGCGTATGTGGTGTGGCATGACATTTGAACAAGACGCTGTGAACAAACGTGCGCCATACACTATATTGGCTCTGGCACTGCGGAGGATGGATGATCACCTCATGTCGGCGGGAAACATGCTTAGGGAAGGGGGAGGTCACCCTTGGCGTTGTCTTTGTCTGAGACGAAAGAGGCCTGCATACGGCATACGTTCCAACAATATCTACATCTAGACACACTGAAGACGACGCCACTCATCAGGAGGCCTGGTAGATGGCCGGGCCCGCGACGATGTGGTCGTTCAGCATCGAGACGTTGTGCGGCGTGATGACCGGGTCGGCGTCCACGACGGCGACGAACATCGTGCCGTTGATCACGCCGTCCGCCGCCGGCTGCACCGTCGTGCCCGAGCGCTCGCCCGTCAGGTCGAGCTTCGTGTACGTCGTGTTGAGCTGCGAGACCCACGCGACGAACGCGGGCGCCCCCGCGGACGTGCTCGTCGTGTACAGGCCGTCGGGCCCGACGGTCTTGCCGGGTGCCTCCCACTCGAGGGAGACGACGAAGCCGGGGTAGGAGAGCGGCCGCGCGCGGTCGTGCGTGATCGCGGGCCCGTTCTCTTGCAGGCTGATCAGGGTCGACGCGTTTGGGTTGTTCTGATCCGCAAGAACGTGAGCCGTGCGACTCGACGGGCTGAGACAGCTACGAAGAGAAGCCGACGACGTACCGTGATGGTCAAAGCAGGGAAGTTCTGCCAGGCGATGCGGGTGTTGTTCGCGGGGCAGCTCGTGATGTACGGCGCGAGGAGCGTCCAGGCCATGCTCTGCGAGATGCCGGGCTCGAAGAAGACGGGCATGGGGAACAGGCCCTCGAACTGGCGGAAGACCATCTGCTGGCGGGCCTCGGTCGTGATCGACTCGAGCAGCAGGTTCGCGGCGGCGCGCGAGTCGAGGTGCTCGAGGAAGCCGTACACGCCGGACTCGCCGAAGCGGGTGAGCTTCTGGCAGAAGTCGACGAAGTCGCGCACGGTCTGGAAGGGGTAGGAGTAGGTGCACCGCTGCGCGGCGACGCCCTCTATATGGACATTCGTCAGTGCGGCGAAACGGGGTGGGTGGTAACACTGAGGAGGTGGAGGACGTACGGCCAATGATGTTCGTGATGAGCTTGGCATGGGCGACCTCCTGGTCAGCCATGAACTGGATGAGGAAGCGGTCGTCGGCGTTGAGGCCGGCGGCCTCGAACTCTGCGTCGGAGAACGTGGCAAGACCGTATTCGAAAAGGTCGAGCTCGATGTACTCTTGATAGAGCGCCACGGTCTACGAAGTTCGACGCAAATGAGCAACATTGGATAGCTCGATGAAACGCTCAGGACATACGAAAGACTGGAAGTCGAAGTCCGACATGGGCCGGTATACTGGCGTCGTGTTGGTCCCTAGACCGCCGTCAGGCGTGAAGGGCTTCACCTCGGGAACTGTGGTCGCCGCGGGCGGGGCGGGGGGTTCGTAGGTCGTCCAAGGAGCTAATGCATATGAGATCAGGGAAGCCGTAGACAAAAGAGCGGGTGACGTACTGCCTGAGTCTGTGGAGACTGTAGGTGGGATTGGGGAGGCCGATTGTTCTAGAGAAGCAGATGCCTGCGGGGCAGGCACGCCGAGCACGCTGAGAGCGAGAGAGGACACGAGGATCTGTAGAGCGAAGCCGGACATGTTGGAGCGCAGTGGTCACGACCGTTTGTTTACTTCCACCGTCGTAGATTTATAGAGGTCCCAGGTCGCCTCTTTGGTACTGCTCCATGTATGCGGCCGCCGTGAAAGGGGTCTAGGTTTGTTGCACGATAGTGCGGGCGCGGGCGCAGCGGGGCAACGCACGGTACGCCACCTTCCCCGTCAGGCGAAGGAGGAGTAACGTACGTGAAGCGGATGCAAAAAGCAAAAAAGGGGGCGTAAACAAAGCGTCATGGTTGGAGCAATAGGCAGATTGATTCACAGAAAGATGCATTAGATCGAGCAGGGCTTCGGATATTGACGAGGTGATGGAGACATTGTTGGTCTGAAATATACAAACCCCTAAGAGCGGTAACTTTGGAAGAGAACGATATAAACGTACTCGCGCCTACGCGGTGCCGTAAGTCGTCGTCAGCGTTCAGAATAGTCAATTCAGACTTCGAAAGTTAGAGAAATCTAGGCACTTTGAGTTTAAAATGTACTCACGCGTTTATGTCCAAGGCGAGCATTCTAGAGGGAACCAGCAGAGAACCCTTCTACCAGGTCTCCCTCGAGCGACCTCAGCCTCGATAAAGCCTTAGAAACTCAGTGCAGTTAGACCATGACTCTGCATGTCATTTCATGCCTGGGGGCTGGGGCGAGCGAGGGACGGTCCAATTCTGTGGCTGAGACGCGCCCCGCAGATTGGCGCAAACGAGGTAAGTATATTTACGCACGAGTCGGTTAGGTGCGTGCATGTATACCTATATGCGCGATATTAGCGTGTGGCAATAGCCACAAGTATGAAACAGCAAGAGGATAGAACTATTAGTACCCACCGCATGTCAGTCGTCCGATGGCGAAGGCGCACGCCGTCAAGTGATCCTCTCAGCCCATTTTCTGAGGTAAATTTGGCGAGTCTATCACGCATGATTCCAAGGATACTTAGTGAGTGAAGCATGCGCAGGGCCGACGAGCTAAGTTCCCCGGCGTAGAGGTGTTGGAGACGGAGCTACATCAGCCTGAGCAGAGGTTCTGCCGGGTTCCAAAAATAATTATCAGCCTACACACGCACAGAAGTGAATTCAGCACGCTCTGAATAAAATGTGGGCTGAGATGCTTACCCTGAATGCTGCAAACCGTCCTTATCCAGTATCCTTGTACATGACGGTGCGCGGTTGGGAGGTTGTGCAACGTTGGCGCCGTCCAGCGCTTGCAATGGTGTCGGCCCCCGTCCGGCGCCTCAGCTCGCCGCCGCGGAACGCCCCGGCTGTGTTTTCGGAGGTTGGTTCGTCAACGTCGCGTCAACGTTCAACCCACGCGAGATCTTAGACTATCCTCGCAATCCTGACGCTTCTTTCCTCAGCGAGACCGACTGGGTATGTTTGGGGTATATTTCACATCTCCATACTCTGCGACCCTCACTGTTCATGCAAAGACCAGGTTCAAGTTGGCAGTACACCGTGAGCCCGCACTGGCAATGGGCGCGGACCATTGAGCATTATCGAAAGCCCGAGGTGCAGCCGTGCCAGTGGTAGGTATGGAATACCCGCCAGTTGGCCAATGGCCATGCTGCCGTTTTTTATCCTCAAACCTGATGACCAGCTTCACCTCATCCGGTTGTTTACGCGTAGGAGAGCCGTAAGGCAACTTACTCATGTCTTACGAATACCCCCATTTATTGTCGGCCGCCTTCAAAAACCCGGACCTAATTTGGGTGATCATATGTCTAGGTGTGTGGGATTTTGTCGCTGTGGCTGGTACGCGGATTTGATTCCGTCCACTTTCAAACACCGGCTCGCTACGGTATCGAACTTTTCTTCCAAGATAGGCTCATTACACATACCATATCATCGTCCACATTCTCCAAGATGTTTCACGTCATCCAAATACCTTGTCAGCCTTGAGTCGGCATGTCATCGAGGACACGCAGTTGAGACGTGCTCTAGAAAGTTCCTGTTAGTATAAAAGCTTCGTATGTGTTCCATTCGGACCCAAGACATTGCATTCCACCTTTCACTATATCGCCACCGACTCCGCAACACACTCTCGACCTCATCAGCAACGATAGGATGTCCGCTAGTTCAGCTGCCTCTGCGCTCTTCTCCCCCATTCAGGTCGGCGACATAACACTTGGACATCGGGTTGTTCTTGCACCCCTTACTCGCTTCCGGAACGACGATGCGCACGTCCCCACCGACCTTGGCCCCGAGTACTACAAGCAGCGGGCCTCCGTCCCCGGCACGCTCCTCATCACCGAGGCGACCTTCATCTCGCCCGAGGCGTCCGGAGTGCCCAACGCGCCTGGCATCTGGAATGACGCCCAGATTTCTGCCTGGAAAAAGGTACGATCATCTACGCTCTTCTCAATGCCGCTGAATTAATGCGGATTTTCTGAGCTAGGTAGTAGAGGCCGTCCACGCTCAAGGGTCGTACATCTACCTCCAGCTGTGGGCCATGGGCCGTACCGCCCGCCCCGAAATCCTGCACAAGGAGTTCCCCGGCGTGCCGTTCGTGGCCCCCTCCCCGATCCCGATGGGCACGCAGGCTGAATCCGTCCCTCGCGAGCTCACAGAAGACGGTGCGCGTTATTCGATGCCGTTGAGCATCTGGCGGTTCGTAAGTGCTGACGAGCGCGTTACCCGCAGAGATCAAGCAGTATGTTCGCTGGCACGCGATCGCCGCTAAGAACGCTGTCGAAGGGGCGGGCTTCGACGGTGTGGAAGTGCACGGCGCGAACGGCTACCTCGTCGACCAGTTCCTCCAGGACGTCTCCAACAAGCGTACGGATGAGTACGGTGGCTCGATCGAGAACCGTGCACGATTCGCCCTCGAGGTCATGGACGCCATCGCCGCGGCCGTCGGGGAGACGAAAGCCGCGATCCGCCTGAGCCCGTGGTCTCTGTACCAGGACATGCACATGGAGGACCCGATCCCTCAATTCACGTATCTCGTCGACCAGCTGAAGCAGCGGCACCCGAACCTAGCGTTCCTCCACGTCGTCTCCCCCGGTGTGCCAGGGAGCATTGGGCCGAAGGACGAGTCGGTTCGTGCCTCCCATAACTGGATTTGTTAGGTTACAGCTCACGAAACCTCGTGTGCAGCAAACCCTCTTCATCCACAAGCTCTGGGCCCCCCGCCCGGTGATTACCACCGGCGGATACACTCGCGAGTCCGGGCTCAAGGTGGCAGAAGAGACTGGGCAGCTCGTCGGATATGGTTCCTTGTTCTTGGCAAACGTATGTCACGTCGTTTTCGCCTAAGCTTCGAAGTCTCCGGTGGTCTGACGTGTTTGTTTTCGTGCAGCCCGACCTTCCATTCCGCCTCCGCGAGAACCTGCCGCTGAACGTTCCTGACCCATCGACGTTCTACACACGCCTGTCTGCGAAGGGCTACACCGACTATCCCTTCTCGGAGGAGTTCCTGAAGTCGCAGGCTTGAGTCTCTCGAAGTGAGGCTAGCTATTCATCTCTAAACTTACTACTCCTCGGACGTAGATCTCTGACGGACTAATGGAAATACTATAATTAATGGTTCATGACTTTTTTCTTCGTAGTGGCTGCAGGAATGGACGTGCAGAAGCCTGTAAGGAAGTCCGACATCTCGCTCTACTTAATTGACAATGCAGAGACGGAGAAACGAGGGTTTGCGGTGGACGTATACTCTCATGCCCGCGCTGCTTGACCTGGCCTCCTCGGAGACACCTGCGCATTGCATGGGCTGAGAGCCTTGTGGCCGTCGCCGCAGAAGTAAAGTACCGGACATGTATAAATCTTCTTCAAAAAGCAGCCATTACCGGGGTTTCAAGAAATTGAGAAGGGTCAAGGCAGCCATGGGGGGAGGAGGGAGAACCTAAGGAGCTTAAATACCGTTCCCGGGCCGCCGAGCCCTTTCCAGTTGGCGTCAGAGTTGCCCGGGCCGTGTCACGATCAACGCGTGCGCGCCTAAACATTCGTCACGTAACAGTAGCACTGTAGGTAACGCCGGTGTTCACTGATCTCTACCTCTTCTGATCCTGCCCCTACCACCGTAACCCATTCCGATGAGATTGTTTCTTCTCGATCAACTTCCGATCACAAAGGGTGCCAAATGGTTGAATTGATGACCGGTATGTTTTCTTTTGTATTGGCTTACTCGCAATTGTCCCCCCAGCCTCATGATGAAATGCCCTCGGACATTACACAGTGTTAATTTAAAACGTTGTAGGCGAAATCGTTGTTTTACAGGACTCATCCGGAATCAAGCCTCATAACGCTTCACTGGCGCATCCATACATCCATGGTATTAGTGGGCCCAGCTATTTGTATATCATATATCACCGTGTGGATGCAACCGGATGTACGTACAGCTCTAGCATTGCGCAAAGTTACTCACGCCTTACAAATCCCTGTATTTATCAGCCTCCGCCTTCGGAGAACCCGTCCTGTTTGGATGACAATATGTCTGTGCGTGTGGATTTTCCTTGCTTCTTCTTCTACGCAGAATCCTCACCGACACACTAGTCTACATGTGTCATCCACATTTTACAAAGTGCTTTTATGGCGTCTACACATGGGGCTCGTATGGTATAAAAGCTCACCGTCATCCTCCACCCAGAGCCCAAAACAGTGCTCGCCGTGATCGTAACGGGCCTTTCACTTCATCGGCAACAACAGTGTGCAAGAATGTCGACTACCACCACCCCTGCCCTCTTCTCCCCCATCCAGATCGGCGACGTAAAGCTCGGCCATCGCGTCGTCCTTGCCCCCCTTACCCGCTTCCGAGCCAGCGACGCGCATGTCCCAACCGATCTCCTCGTCGAGTACTATAAGCAGCGGGCCTCCGTCCCCGGCACGCTCCTCATTACCGAGGCGACGTACATCTCTCCCGAGGCTTCCGGCATGTCTAATGCGCCTGGAATCTGGAACGAGGACCAGATTGCTGCGTGGAAGAAGGTGAGCTAATCTATCCCCTTTTGATCCTACATCCACGATCGCTGAGCTGCGCTGCATCAGGTGGTTGATACCATCCATGAGAAAGGCTCATACGTCTACCTCCAACTGTGGGCTTTGGGCCGCATCGCCCGACCCGACATCCTCCACAAGCTTTTCCCGGACGCGCCGTATGTGGCGCCCTCTCCGATCGCCTTGACCACGCAGCCCGATCACGTTCCTCGCGAACTCACCAAGGATGGTGCGCGCTCTTGGTATCAGTCACTATGTCTGCCGGCATTGATTGGCCCACTTTTTCTACATCTACAGAGATCAAACAGTACGTCCAGTGGTACGCGACCGCCGCCAAGAACGCGGTCGAGGGTGCAGGCTTCGACGGCGTAGAAGTGCACGGCGCGAACGGCTACCTCGTCGACCAGTTCCTCCAGGACGTCTCCAACAAGCGTACGGACGAGTACGGTGGTTCGGTCGAGAACCGTGCGCGGTTCGCGCTCGAGGTCATGGACGCCATCGCTGGGGCCGTCGGGGAGACGAAGGCCGCGATCCGCCTGAGCCCGTGGGCTCTGCACCACGATATGCGCATGGACGACCCGATCCCTCAGTTCACGTACCTCGTCGAGCAGCTGAAGAAGCGGCACCCGAAACTGGCGTTCCTCCATGTCATCACTTCCGGTATTCCATACAGTGTTGGGCCCAAGGACGAGTCGGTGCGTATCTGTCGCGACTGTACTTGCCGGCATATGGCTGACGAGCGGAGGTGCCATGCGGTTACGTATAGCAAACCCACTTCATTAACAAGCTCTGGGCTCCCCGTCCGGTGATTACCGCCGGTGGATACGACCGCGAATCCGGACTCAAGCTTGCCCAAGAGACCGGAGAGATCATCGGTTACGGCACCCTGTTTCTAGCTAACGTACGTCCCATTCTTTTGAGACCGACCTCTCTGATTAGCGTGACTCACGTGCTTTCATGCAGCCCGACCTTCCATTCCGTCTGCGCGAGAACCTGTCGCTGAACGCGCCCGACGACTCTACGTTCTACACGCGCCTCTCTGCGAAGGGATACACGGACTATCCGTTCTCTGAGGAATTTTTGAAGTCGCAGGCTTGACTTCCAAGGGGTGACTCCGGAGCCTGATGGTAGAACCGCTAATTAGAAGCGTATTAACGAACGATACTATTTCATCGTCGTAATTTTGGCTACTAGTAAGGCGTGTCAGCACTCAGATCAGTTCATTTTAAGCTCCCTCCTTGCCTCGCACCCGGCATGCACGAAAAGACGGTGGGGTGCTAGATACTTACTGCTAGCCCATCATCATGGGGCGAAGCTCTGGGCGGATAAGCGCGGCCGGGTTTAACGAGCGTCTACCTTACCTTTTTGGGAGACCTTGTGGCGACCAATTGCAGCTTCAGCACCAACTTCGTCGCCATCCTGCAGCAGATTCCTGCTTCTTCTCGTCGTCCTCATCCCCTCCGTCGTCTTCGTTGCCTTTGTGCTCATTACCAATCTAATCTTCATCATCGTCCGACTGGTCTTTGTCGCCGGATTCATCGTAGTTATCGTCGCTGCAGTCGTCGCCGCGGCCGGAATCGTCCCTTACTCTCAGCTGCACCATCGCCCCTCCTTCAGTATTCAAGCGTCCAATCCCCCCCCCCTCGGGACCTTCTGCAATACGCATCCAATATGTTTTAGCTTTGCATCCTAGCCTCAAGAAGTAATTCCAATTCGATTAAACGGATGTCCAATTGGCGGAAGGGCATTCCACGATACGTGGACGCGTGTCATCGGTGCGGTGCGTTCTTGGTTTAACTTATCCGGACCCTCCAAGCTCTCCAGTGAACATATGTCTCAACCATTGAGGCTCTCTGAGCCCCCCAAATGCAGTCAAGGCGTGCACGCTCTTGGCGTTCGTCATCTTCACAAGACGATCTTGACTTTCAGTCACTATCAGCAACGTATTAAGGTCACCATCACATCTCCCCGGTCGTGAATCTGGATATTGAAGGTCCGTACTACTTATCTTTAAGTCACCAACAAGCTCAATGTCTCATTAGGGATAAGCATGGTACGCAAGGTTCTGTGGCACTGGCAGACGGGCGAAGCGGACAGCTATCAGGCGGCCGTTGTGCGATATTTCGTTGTGTTCGGACTGCAGGTGAGCTATTCACACTAAATTGCGCATATACCCAGTTCCGACACCGTCATGTGGTCGGACAAAGGTGTGGGCGTAACAATCCGAGAGCCTTTCCGAGGTTCAAGCGATTCAACAAGACCCGCCCCCGCGCTCTCAAATAGTACCTGTCAGTTAAGCTATTCCAGACCGAATTAGTCCTGTCTACAGAAAGACCGCCGCTGGCACTCACGTATTAGGTCGTGCAAGTCGACACTACGTCTGGAAGCGGGCTGCAACTCAATCAGTACGGCTACACTCCCTCAGGCAGGGAGTTGAAAAGGGCTTCGCCGAGGGCCGGCATAACTCTATTGGATCGAATCAGGTGGTGTTGCGTGCGTACTTACGCCTTCATCGAGTACTAAGCGCTGATAGCCCGTTCTCATGTCATTTTGCATGTACGTACGCCCGCGTCCCCGTGGCTCTCTACACCTGCGAGCAGCTTCCGGACTTGTGTACCTCCTTCACGGAACCATAATCTTCCGACGGCTTCAGGAGAAGATACCGAGCGCGTCCGTCATGTGCCATTGTCACAGACATCGCCAACTCGACCTCGGTGGTCATTGCCAATTGACCATCGAGCGACAAGGAACTGTCCGTACTCCTTTTGCAGGTTCTTTGCCCGTCCCCCTGGCCTTCGACGCACAGCCGCATCACAGGTGCCATGCAGCCATTGGCAGGGGTAGACCTCCGAGATGCAGAAGAAGCGCCACCGCACACATGCAACCTCCCGAGAGCGACGATCCTGTGTACGAACCATCACACGGTCGATGATTCCTCGGTTTCGCTTTGACCCTCCGTATGCTGTAAGGAGGTGCCCCTCGCTCATTTGGACCTCGTTCTGCACGTGTCGCCCTAGTTCGGTTCCTCCGCGCGGCTGACACATGAAAGGAAAGTGTTCGCTTCAGCACCAGGCGAGGGGCTAACCTAGGGTACGCCAGGATGTCAACCTCTCGTACAGGTCCTATAAAGACAATGCGGCCAGCACTGCGAGGCTAATGTGACCACGCCCCAGCTCTGTCAGCTCTACCCGTCCTCACGACATCTCCTGAGATGCGCGCACCGTCTTTGCACCATGTTTTCCTTCCGCTCCTCGCTGTTCTCGCTATGGGTGCTTTCGTCTCTGCTTTGGGCACGTCGTGCACTGCGCCAGTGACCAGTGGTACCGCTGCCCCCACCGCGCCGTTCTGGATGGAGCAGATTCGGCACCAAGGGTCTGCGCCGTTCAATCCCAACCCGAGCGGCTACCAAGTCTTCCGTAACGTCAAGGTATTTTTTTTCTCGCCGTCTGGATCTCCTGATTCGCGGGGGCTGACTCCCTGTTTCAGGACTTCGGAGCCAAGGGCGACGGCGTCACCGATGATACTGCGGCGATCAAGTGCGATTTCCCCCCCTCTTACGTGCATCCCTTGTTCATGTTCATGCGATACATAGTGCTGCTATTTCCTCCGGCAACCGTTGCGGGAGTGGATGTGGCCAATCATCGTAGGAGCATCATCTCGTTCGTGGGGATCCTTCTTACCTTTGACGTGTAGCGTCTCGCCGGCGGCTGTCTACTTCCCTGCGGGGTAAATCGATCTTACTTCGCTCCCGTGTCGTTGCTGAAAAGTCGTTCTTAGAACTTATCTTGTCTCTTCGCCGATCATCTCCTACTATTACACACAGATTATCGGAGACGCCAAGAACATGCCCTCCCTCGTCGCCACCCCAAACTTCCAGGGCATCGCCGTCATTGGTAAGCGTTGTCGTCTCTCTCCTTATGCTATAGCCTGCTGACAGAGCTCCCTAGATGCGGATCCTGGCTGGTATGTGAACCAGAACAACTTGTAGGTCCTTCCAGGAAGCCTGCCGGAACACATGTCCGCTGACTTGAAGTTAGCTATCACACCATTCGGAACTTCAGGATCGACACGACACGCATGTCTCCCTCTGCCTTCGGCACGGGTATCCACTGGCAGGTCTCGCAGGCTACTTCCCTGACTAACATCGTCTTCGACCTGTCCGTTGTCCCGGGGAATCAGCACCAAGGTTCGTGCCGGCCGTCAGTTTCGTGCGGTTTATTTCGAACTTCTCTAACGAGCCTTCATCAGGCATATGGATGGAGAACGGAAGGTGCGACAACGCTTTGTTCATTTCCCTCCGCGTATTAAGCTGACCTAACCGTGTCAGTGGCGGTTTCATGGGTGGTAAGTTTGGGGACGCGATGTTCATTAACATGATCTTCATCCGCCTTCGACAGATCTCGTTTTCAATGGCGGCAAGTTTGCCATGTGGGTCGGCAACCAACAGTAAGCATCCCCTTGATTCAGCCCTTTATCGGTCACGGCTGAATCTCAAAGGTTTACTGTTCGTAATGTCACTATCAACAACGCCCAGACTGGTACGTCAGCCCGTTTATGTGCAGACTAATATTTACTAACTAGTCACGTTACAGCCGTAAGTTTCCCCTTGCTACGCCAGCGGCTGTGAAAGCTCAACGCGCACGTGTAGGTATTCGCCTTGTGGAACTGGGGATGGACCTTCCAGGGTACGTTTACAAGTTTTCGTGGCCCTTACACTTCCTCATACGAGCATGCTTCCCAGGCATCAACATCAACAATTGCCAGTTCGGCTTCCAAATTACCACTGGCGGTACAACGCAAGATAACCAAGGCGCTGGCGGCGAAGCGATCATCGATGCCGTCGTGGTCAACACCCCCACCTTCATCCAGAACTCACAACCCAGCAACGGAAGCCTGCTTGGCGCCCTCGTTTTGAACCACATCCAGCTCAATAATGTCGCCACCGCTGTGGGCGTCGCGGACGGAACGGTGCTCCTGAGCGGCGTTCCTGGCGGCTTCATGACCATCGACTCGTGGGCACAAGGCAACGTCTACACCGGGACGAACCCCAACGGTCGCTTCGTTCAGTCTGGCATCCCTTCTATCCACAAGGATCCGAGTTTGCTCGATTCGCAGGGCAGGATTTTCGGAAGGGGGCACCCACAATATGAGAACTACGCGCCTGATCAGTTCGTCAGCGTCAAGTCGCAGGGCGCGAGAGGTGATGGTCAGACGGACGATACTGCCGCCATCCAGGCCGTGCTCAACCAGGTTCGTCTCGGGTCCCCATTCTAAATCTGACACGATTGGACGATGACGATCGGACGCCCCATAGTTCTCGGGCTGCAAAATCATCTTCTTCGATGCGGGCGTTTACCTCGTCACGAACACCATCAACATCCCCGCGGGTACTCAAATCGTAGGAGAGGCCTGGTCGACTATCCTCGGTACCGGCGCTGTTTTCGCTGACTACAACAACCGTGAGTGACCTTGCATGGCGTCCGCAGCGTAGGACTCATGGGGATATCCAGCTCAAGTCATGGTTCGCGCTGGCGAGCCTGGTTCCACTGGTGTGTTAGAGATCACTGACATGATCTTCTCTACCCGCGGCCCCAGTACGTGCGCGCAGTTCTCGAAGTTGACCGTGAGCCCATATCAGTTTCAAAACAGCCGCCGGAGCCATAGTCGTCGAATGGAACGTCCATGAGCCCGTCGGCCAACACGGCGCTGCCGGAACCTGGGACACCCATATCATCCTTGGCGGAAGTACGTCTTCCCACGACGATATCACCTCGACTTTTCTTACTCACAATGTTCCACAGAGGCCGGAACGAACCTACAGTCGGGCCAGTGTCCGACATCTGGTGTCGGCGGCAACGATTGTTTTGCAGCGTTCATGGCTCTCCACCTGACCCCGCTTTCTAGCGCATACATCGAGGTCGGTGGTTCATATCAGTGGGAGGGGATGTATATTCACCTGCGGGTTACAGGGCTTGTGGGCGTGGACCGCGGATCACGACCTCGACGGCGGTCCGCAGGTCAGCCTTTGGACTGGCCGCGGAATCATGACCGAGTCGCAGGGTCCCGTCTGGATGGTCGGGACGGCCAGTGAGTCGTTATCATACTCAAATACCCCGCATGCCACTGAGAGTTGGGCAGGCGAGCATGCTATCATTTACGAGTACTACTGCCTAAACGCCAGGAACCACTACATGGGCCTGATCCAGACCGAGACGGTACGTCCCGATGACGACGTCGACGCGCTTCTTGTGCCCCTGACCCCGTCTCTGGCAGCCGTACTTCCAACCCTCCCCAGCACCGTCTGCGCCGTTTATCAACAGCACGCTATACAACGATCCAGATGTCGGTCCGGGTGCCGCGTGGGGGCTCACGGTCAACAACTGCCAGAACATCCTCGTCTACGGTACGCGCTCCGGCCTTGCGATCCCCATCTGACCGAGGAGTCGTCATCTAAAGCCATCTAACTTCTGTCCCGCTCCCGCTCCCAGGCGCCGGACTGTACAGCTTCTTCCAGGTGAGCTTCGCGCGTCCCGCGTATCCGATGCAGATGCATCTCAGACTAGGACTGATCGCCTGGTGCACGCCGCGCTCTGCTCGACCCCACACAGGACTACACGCAGAACTGCCTGAGCACGTTCAACTGCCAGCAGCAGATCCTCAACATCGACTCGGCCTCGAGCGTCGCCATCTACCTGCTCTCGACGGTCGCGAGCCAGGCCATGCTGAGCGTCAACGGCCAGGGCATCGTCCCGAACTCGGCGAACAGGAACGGCTTCGCAGAGACGCTCAGCTCGTGGACGCGCACGTAGCTGCGACCACGGCCCCGGTCATGCGGCGTTGCACCCGCGGAGGACGGCTCGAGCCTCGGAGCGGAGGAGAGGGGGAGATGGGCGGGGGGGGGGGGCTGCGAGCTGTCTGACGAGGTGCGGCACCCGATCGTGGCTGCGGTCGATCGGGGGTTCAGTTGCGTCTTCTGCTTTCTCTGGAGTTCTTACGCTTACGTCCTCGCATGGCTTCACGGATCACGGGTGCTTGGGTTTATCGACGTCATCGGCGGCGGCAGCGCGCGGTACTTACAGCTTTTTGGGATCTTCGTTTTCGTTCTCGTTCTCGTTCTTGTTCTCGTTCTCGCTCTCGCTCTCGGTGCGGCATCGGCTACGTCTTGGGTTATGCATGTTCTGTATTTGCATCGTGTTGTCGAACAAAGTATCGGACTGCAGTACCGGCTTCGTCATTCGTTATCTCTCGACTTGCTTTCTTCGACGTCTCCGTTGTCCCATGTGTTACGTTCGTCTTCGCAACGACAGGTAGTGTTCGATATGCGTCTTCGCGGAGTGAAACTTTCAACGCCACCGGGGCATTCGGCGCGTAGGTGTCGTATGCGCAAACCTACCGAAGTCTCCTCTTGCAGAGGTTGGCTGTTTGGCGGAGCGAAGCCTGAGGTTGTGAGGTGAAAGCTGCGTCGATGGGATACCTACACGGAAGGGGAGCTTTCAAGCGTCCCGTCGAGCATGGAACTTCAAGTAGATCGAGCTCTGAATGGCGCAACGCCCTTACGTAGTCAGATGTCGACCGTAAGGTGTTTGTATAAGAGCACGCTCCTTGAGAACGCATATCCAGCCGTCGTGAAGAGAAGTTGAAGAGGGCGGGCGCCGACACACGCACGGTGCGTGAAAGGCACGCTCTTGGCCCTCTCATTTTCCTACTCGTTTCCGTTCTGAATCGAGCCCCAAGACATCTACAGTAGTAGCGGGACTCGACTCGACAGACTGGGTTTTGGGGTTTCGATCAGCCGACGAAGGCGACGAATGGTCACATATACAGTACGTACTGGAAGGCAGGCGGACGTCGACCGAGCAGTCCACGGCCCCCTTCCGGAGGCGGCAACAACACGGCGCGTGGCAAAAGCGGCGCTGAGACATCCTCTCGTGCAACTCTCGTGTGCGATACCCGGATGGTCGGCAAGCGGACTTTCGACAATTTGAATCGATGGGCCGTCGACACGCCTTCGGAGTGGACGGATCCGCATGAAGCCAAGAAGCAAGATGCCTGTTTGGCAGCGTGGGCGGAGAGGACGCGCGCGACTCGCGAGAGAGGGGGGGCTGAGAGAGGCTGAGAGAGGCAGCAAAGAAAGGATGGAAAACATGCCTTGTGCGCTGTCTCACGTCCGTGCGTGGATCACGATCCCAAGTTCCAACGTACTCCCAGTGCCACTGGCAGCCGCGGAACGACAGATATCGCGATACCGGGACAATCGCGATTGGAGAAGTCGATGGTCGCCTGCGCTAAGACAAACGAGGAAGACCGCCCCTGGTGCTGCCACAATACAACGAAGCACCCGGAGCGGCCACGAGTGGGACGCCTGCACGGAGGCACGGTTTTCTTGTGCGTCTCCGAGTCGCCGACCGACCGTGCTACTGCCTTGTGCGTCGCAAGTGCGCCGTGAGACGGCCCATCGTTTTTCCAGTCCTGTGGCGACTGGAGTCTTGTTGAAACGTCACGCCGTCTGCGACGCCGGAGCTACGAGTGCATATCCATATCCATTCATGGCCCGAGCGGTGCGCTGGGTTCGCTAGAGAGGCAGGAGGATAGCCAGCACGGACGAGGGTCCCGGGATAGAATCGGTGGGCACCCGAGATGAAAGACTGGCTTCCGTTGCCCAGCGAACCGGAAGAGGCGAGGCTTCTGTCATTTCCGTGCGCCCTGCTTCTTGAATGTTGAGGGTTGAGGCCTTGAGGGAGCGCGCGAAGATCTGCCTGATGAAGGACTGGTCGCGGGGAGAGTTTGGCTTAAAGAGCGCGGTCTTGGCGATGGCAGCGAGCAGCCGGCGTTGGCGGTAGACCGGGAGGACGGGGACGGGGACGGGGATGGGACGCAGCAGTCGACTCAAAGATCGATCCGATGTCCCCAGAGACCGGGTTGCGCGGAAGCACTCCCCCCGTGGGAACTCCCGCCTGCCTTATAAGATGCTGGCAATTTTGCTCTTCTGCCAAGGACCACATCCTTCTCCCCAGTCATCGTTTGACAGTGACACAACGCACTCTTCTCCTGCGGTAACTCCTCAATCTATATGGTACACTCGCCTGCCTGGTGCGTCCTTCATGTGCGTTCACCATCCGGGCTAGGCTCATCTTCCTTTGCCACAGTGTTCCACATCGGACGACCAACATTCACTTCCGACCCCTTGGCCTTCCCCTTGTCGACACAGACCGTCCTCCTTAGAACCACTTGCTCTAAGCCTCTCGTCACCCTGGTATAACTCTATCATCCCTATGGGCTAAATTCACCGGTACTTGCCATCGGATCCAGGTCGCCTGCTCCGTCGTAACAAGATTCACTTCCAACTCTTCCATACTCCCGCATATATAGACAACTAGACTCGCACACCTCTGCCGCTGCTCAACCCCACCAGCACTCCCTACACGACATCTCGCGACCTCTGATCCATCTTCTACACAATGTACGCCCTCAAGCCGACGTCGTTCTTCCGGCCCTCCAGCCGCCCCACCTCCCCTGTTCCCGCTCCTCGTCAGGAAGCCCAGGTGGGTGCCGAGCGGGCCCCGCGTCCCTTGTCCAAGCTCTCTTTGTCCAACTTCCGCAAGCCATCCTCCTCCCCTGTCTCTGATGTGGCGGTCGCCGGCCCCACCGTCGTCCAGGACGGCTCCTTCATGGAAGTCCTCAGTTTGAAGCTCAGCGAGGCAGTCTCCAGGGCCCTCGCACAGCCCGCAGGTCCCGCAGCACCCGGAGAGCTGCTGGCGGGAAGGCGGCCAATACCCCCTGGCCGTGGGCGCATCCTCGGTGCCCTCATTGTCTCGTGAGTACCCTCTGCCGCAGCGTTCGACCCCTCCGTCGTTGACGTCGGGAAATCGGCAGCGAAACCAAGGCATCCCAAGGGAACCCCCACGTATACCGTGCAGTCATCCGCACCCTCCAACGTCCCCTTTCCGTGCTCTTGACCAACCTCTCCAGCAACCTCGTTGCTCTCATTTCCACCCCTGCATTCACCAGCCCCGCCCCACTCAACACCCAGTACCCGGAGCTTAATCCTACGCAGCTTCATGCGATCGCTCTCGCCACGTTTGCAGGAGAACTCCTGGAGTCGTTCGATGAGATCGGTCTCGGGGTGGAGGTTGACACCAGGGGCGAGAGCCTTCGGACCATCCGTGAAGGCCTCGTTTCGATCGTCAACCGAGTCATCGACCCCCTCATGGCACGCATCAAGAGCGAGCTGCTGCCTGTCCTCCAGGCTCTCGAAACCGTGCCACCGGCCTCGGCGGCTAGCACCGGTACCGTTGGGAAGGCAGCCGGGGCGATCAAGTCTCCGGTCCCCCACCCCTCAATCATGACGTTGCAGGTCATCATGCCCATTAATGCCCGTGCGCTGTCGCGCATCGTCGGTTCGGCGTACGCAGAGAACGCCCTTGCTTCGCTTGTCATCTCGCTCATCTGGCACGGTATGGTGGCGCTGACTCATCGTCCGACCCCGGTGTCCCCGCCTGCCTCACCCCCCTTGGGTGCAGTTGCACTCAGGACCAAGGATTCCAAGAAGAACCTTGCCACCCCACCCGCTACGCCCCCAGCGAGCCGATTCACGCTTAAGCTTCCGCCGTCCCGCCCCCCAAGCCCGCCTTCCCTAGCTTCTTCTCGCGGCCCGACCGTAGCAGCGGATGCTCGCACGCTCTACAACCTATTTAGCCAGCTTCCGAAGCCGTCCGCAACCAAGAAGCAGACGCGCCTCGCGCGCGAAGTTGTGGACGAGGCGTTCGACGGCCTCAGCGCGCTCATCGCGCTCCTCGAGTCCATCCAGGTGCACACCTCGACTCCGATCGCCCGCTCCTCCAGCACCGGCCCCAGCGCGGGCAGCGCGAGCACGAGCCCGAAGGCGGCGCCGCTCGCCGAGCTTGAGGCGGACCTCGACATCCTCACGGCGGACATCCCGATTGTCATCGCGCTGCCACTCCTCCTGCGCACGTACCTTCCCTCTGAGCGCACCGTCCCCGCGATCCTCGGCATGGGCGAGGACGCGTACCGGCGCAACTGCCTGAGCGGGTTCGGGCGCGCGGAGGAGTGTGGGGTGCCCGTGGGCCAGCGCGTGCTGGACGTGCTCCGCGCGGACCGCGAGAGGGCGGAGGGGGGCGCGGAGCCGCTGTTGAGGTGGCTGGAGCGGGAGCTGAGGCTTGCGCGCGAGGAGAGGGCGGAGGAGGGAAGCGTGGTCGTGCACGAGCATTGACTATATGGCCGTGGCCGTGGGTCTCTGTTCGGGTTCGGGTTCGGGTTCGGGGTCTGTTTTCGTTCTCGCTTTATTGGTGTACGCGCGCACCCTGCGCTTGGGGTCGTCGTCATTAGTTCGAGTTGGGTGTCGCTCGGTGAGATAGGGGAGGCGTTCAGATGGTGCCCGGTGTGTTTCGCATACGTCACTATCTTTATTAATGCATTTCTATTCGTTGAACAAGCTATGTCAGTGTGTGGTCGTCTGGAAAGTAAGCTGGTGCATTATATTTCGCAGCCTTCATTGCTAGGAAAATATGGTGAGACTCAAAATAATATTTAATTGAAAATGTGCGCACGGCGCACGCTGACTAATCCGTCGGCTGGAGGCTCGGCCCGTCGTTGGCCAGTGAGCGTCTCAGTTGCCGGAATGGGTTCCGGGATTTGCCGGAAAGAGCTGTATAGCTGTTCCCAAGCCACCGGATGGCCTTGCGGCCGTACTGGGAATTATCGAGCACACCGACAACACCGACGACGACAGCGACAAGACCCACGCTGCACTCAAGATGGTCCGTCTCGTAGCCTCTCGCTGCTATATCGTTGGCTAAACTATGCTGGGACTCTGCAGGCCGAACAAAAGACGACCCCCACGAACCCCATGAAGGAGCTTCGCATTGACAAGCTCGTCATTAGTACGTCCTCTATGCCTGCTCGTCTTGTCCCCCTCAGCGGCCTGACCATGCCATTGTCATTTTTTTCCACATCCCCGTCCTCCCACTGTAGACATTTCCGTCGGTGAATCCGGCGATCGTCTGACGCGGGCGTCGAAGGTGCTGGAGCAGCTCACCGGGCAGACCCCCGTGACCTCGAAGGCGCGGTACACGGTGCGCCAGTTCGGGATCCGGCGCAACGAGAAGATCGCGGCGCACGTCACGATCCGGGGCCCGAAGGCGGAGGAGATCCTCGAGCGCGGGCTCAAGGTGAAGGAGTACGAGCTCAAGCGCGGCAACTTCTCCGAGACGGGCAACTTTGGGTTCGGCATCCAGGAGCACATCGACCTGGGGGCGCGGTACGACCCCACGATCGGCATCTTCGGCATGGACTTTTACGTCGTCATGGGCCGCCCGGGGGCGCGCGTCGCGCGGAGGAAGCACAAGACGGCGCGGGTGGGCTTCCAGCACAGGATCAGGAAGGAGGACACGATGGGCTGGTTCAAGCAGCGGTTCGACGGTATCATCTTGGTGCGTCTTACTGGCCTGTGTCTTGTTGTCGTTGCTCGGGTGCTGACTGGGGCCCTTGTGGTGGACAGGCGAAGTAGAGGTCTTGTATCATCAATTTCTATGTTGTCGTATCCTTCGCTATGACCCTATTGCACGTCATGTATTCCACCGCATGCACCAAAAAGCATACTCCCATCCATTTTTCCTCCAGGATCGTGCTGATGTATGTCAATTCTCTCGTGCGTAAACCCAGTTGGAGGTCACAGCGAGATGCCCTCACTGCTCGTATGGGGGGCCGTATATGCTCGAAGACTCTTGACTGGGCAACCCGGGATTCTATCTATGAGCACGCGAGAGACCGTTGTCGATGCGCAAGTTTGACTTCATTACTCAGATGCGAATTGTAAACTGAAGAGAAGGTCTAGCTATGCTCGTTTGTGAGTGTGTTCGTAAATGTGACATGACATCTAGTTTATCATTCGCTTACCTTGACATGGCGTCTTACATAAGGTACTTAAAATAATAGACTGCCTGTGCAGCGCCACGGAGGGCGTATCTGGACAGACACACCCTCGTTTGTATGCTGTGAGTTCTTGTGAGTTGCCGTCTTTGTACTCCGTAACCTCCCCTCCCCTCACGTAGCTAACTCATGCTAAAACTTGGGACATCTAAGCTCACGAGCTCTTCCCTCTTGGGCACGGCCATCCCCTCTGGGTACCCGAGTCGAACTCGACCAGCGGCCGGGAGGTCCTCATCGTCGACGTGGGATGGCTTAAAGAAGAAGGCGAGTTTCATGCCCTCTTCAAGTAGAGGAGGACGACCCCATCAACCTGTACCTCGAGACTGTCCAGATCTGACGCCTCAGGAGTCAGGCCTCAGGCGTCACGCTTCTACACGGATTTGAATGTAGGCTCTTCACAACGTCGATTTCTTTCGCGACCTCAGACTCTTGGCACCTCTGCGCTGTGCGACTAGGGAGTCGGACGGCAATTGACGGCAGCCTCTCCAATTAGGTCCCTACCGTCCATCCTTGCGACTTTCGGGGTGCTTCGCCTCAAACGACTGTACTCCGTCTTGGAATACATATAACATGTCAATTACTTCTTCACTTCTACAACAGTGCAGTAAGTACACGGTGTCCTGGGCAACAGAATCAACGATCAACTGTGAACCAAACAGGGAAGGAGTTCATAGCAGACAGGATACTTATCGGATAAGCCTTCCATTTCGCGCACACAGATCTCGCGCATCGTAATGTCATCTAGTCGAGAACATTATTAAGGTAGTAGCCAAGGCACGGGCTGACCGGGATCGCATACTCGTTTCGTCCGCTACTTCGCTCAGAAGTAGATTGTGACTCTGTGAGCGCATGTATTATATATTGCTTCTTCTCTTATGCCTTTGCGCAGGTCTTGGGGCGAAGAGCTCCCTTCCTACACGGCCCTTCACTCCACCGGGCTCTCAAAGCCACCCGAAAGCTTTCCAACAATTTTAGGCTCCGTCTGGGAATGCATTACAGACGAGCTTACAGCTGTTTTCATAACGATAGGCCCCTAAGACGCGTTTTACGCGCACACGAGCGGTGATATCCGAAAGTCGGCAGCGTCAGGTGAGGGACTCGAATGGAGCGCCGCCCCCCGGGACATTGCGCAACGAATCGGAACTGCTCACTGCCGTCGCCTGAGTCGAACCGAATGTCCGCCCATGTGTGTAAAATGCGCCCGAGGGGCCTATCGTTATGAAAACAGCTGTAAAGTCAATGATAAGATAAGAGGCGTCAGCCGCGACTCGCGTCTGATTTGATCACAATGCAACTTCCGCAATAAATCTAGCCCGAGCCCCATGTACCGCTCTGTAGCAGGTCCTATATCATACTCAGAACCGATCCCGCAACATGCACGCATCAAGTTGGATGAAGTCTGACTAGTGTCCATGAGCACCCAGCTCAGAGTCTAACACCATAGGTCAAATATTTAATGCTAGAACCAACCATCAGCCTGAGGTTGGCCGTACTCCATCCAGGATCCCTGCTATCGTCTAGAAAGAGGTCAAGGGGTAGGTGATATTAAGAAGCCGTCCGATTCGATTCCCCGGAGCTCAGTCCTGAGATTTCGAGAACTCCTCCGAGAAAGGATAGTCGGTATAACCCTTCGCCGAGAGGCGCGCGAAGAACGTAGCGAAGTCGGGTGCGTTCAGCGGCAGGTTCTCGCGAAGGCGGAACGGAAGGTCGGGCTATACGAAAACAAACACACTCGTCAGACCACTTTAGAGGGGGGAGGGACAAAGGTGGGACGTACATTAGCCAGGAACCGAGTGCCGTAACCAACGAGTTGCCCGGTCTCCTCCGCCATCTTGAGTCCAGATTCACGGTCGTATCCGCCGGTAGTAATCAGCGGACGAGGGGCCCAAAGCTTGTGGATGAAATGGGTTGGCTATACACCACGATGTCCACCCGTGAGCTTTACATAGCTCAGCAAATCTGGCCACGAGAAACACGCACCGACTCGTCCTTCGGCCCCATGCTGCCCTGGACACCGGGGGTGACGACGTGAAGGTACGCCAAGTTCGGGTGCCGCTGCTTCAGCTGGTCGACGAGGTACGTGTACTGCGGGATCGGGTCCTCCATGCGCATGTCCTGGTAGAGCGACCACGGGCTCAGGCGGATCGCAGCCTTCGTCTCGCCGACGGCCGCGACGATCGCGTCCACGACCTCGAGCGCGAACCGCGCACGGTTCTCGATCGAGCCGCCGTACTCGTCCGTGCGCTTGTTGGAGACGTCCTGGAGGAACTGGTCGACGAGGTAGCCGGTCGCGCCGTGCACTTCCACGCCGTCGAAACCTGCGCCCTCGACGGCGTTCTTGGCGGCGGCTGCGTACCACTGGATGTACTGCTTGATCTCTGCCAACCAAGCGACAAGCGACTAGTCAGTAACTGCGGCAGAAATGTCGGACACTGGACGCCGAGTTGCGCACCGTCATCCGTCAGCTCGCGAGGAACGGAGTCGGGCTGCGTGCTCAAAGCGATCGGAGACGGCGCCACATACGGCGCGTCGGGGAACTCCTTGTGGAGGATGTCAGGCCGAGCCGCACGGCCCATGGCCCACAGCTGGAGGTAGACGTGCGAGCCTTTAGCGTGGACGGCATCGACCACCTGATGCAGCGAAAATCAGCAGCTCAGCTACAGACGCAGCATGGAAGGGGGGGGTCGCACACCTTCTTCCAAGCGGCAATTTGGGCTTCGTTCCAGATTCCCGGCGCGTTGGGGATTCCGGATGCCTCCGGTGAGATGAAGGTCGCCTCCGTGACGAGGAGCGTGCCGGGAACGGAGGCGCGTTGCTTGTAGTACTCGAGGACGAGATCGGTTGGGACGTGCGCATCGTCGTTTCGGTTACGGGTGAGGGGTGCGAGGACGACGCGATGTCCGAGCTTCATATCACCGACTTGGATGGGGGAGAAGAGCGTGGGGGTAGCGTTAGTGGACATGCTTCTAACCGGGCGTTGCTGATGAAGCTTCGAGTGGGTTACGGGCCCGACGGGGACAAACGCATGCGCCGTCTCAGTGTCTGGATGGGGAACATACCAAGGTCTGATGCTCGTCGACCCCGTCGCTGGACGGTTGAAGTAGAGCATTTTAGAGGCCTTCTGCCATAGTGTACGCGCGCCGTCGGCCAGGATAGTGTACGCGTACAGTCAGCTTGTCCTCGAAGGAAAGGGCCGGTCCCAGACTGAACCTGTCGCCATCTGCCAATCAGCAGGAAAATTTGCGTAAGAGGATTGACGCAGGTAATGCAATCCTACTCACTTAGACTATATGATCCTCCAAATCAGGGCTGGTTCTTTAAGGGCGGCCTATGATAAATGGAAAGATTGGTAAGGCGTGAGTAAGTCGCCGTTGTCGGAAGCGCGGTAGGCTCGTCACAATCCCCTCCCACATAAACGCGCTGACACGCGGACGGTCTTGGTCGAGACTTGGAAGCGCAGAAGGCTACGAGCTATAGCTCTACTGCGTTACCCGGTTCCATCGGAATGGCGACGCACTGAAATTGACGGCATGTAACCACACCAGTCACGGTAACGGAGCGATTATTAGACCTGTAAGTGGGGAAAATACACTCACCGTTATACAGCTACACTGGGGGTACGTATGAGCTCTCAGCACCCGGATGCATGTGCTCGTGACGAGAACAGCGTGAAAGTCGTCCCGTACTGGGATTTAGAATGGACTGTAGCCTGTATGGAGCTTAACCAAGCTCCAACTTCTGCACTGTTGTGATGCCACATACCGATTCCGTAGGATCCTCGGTCCATTTGACGATCGAGCTGGCAGACGACTTGAATTACTTACTCAGCACGATCGGCTACCGCCACGTTCATAGATCGGGAAACGCGGACCTTTAAAGCTTGGCTAAGGATGATGTGGAAGACGTTCAAGAGAGCCCAGCGTCAGTGGTTGATTAAGAATGGCAGTGCGCGCATCAATGCGTAAGTAAGTAGTAAGTAAGTACGTCAGGCAATACTTACTTACCTGAGGATACTCACCTTTGCTAGCAAATTAAAATTGAATAACATGTCAACATTAACCGTCGGCATTAATATTGACCACGACCACTATATCAGGCTAACCGTGCATTATAACACAGTTGCTTCACTCATCCTACCCCGGCCTCTACCAGATCATCGTCTCGTTTCTGGCTCACGATGAAGGGTTGCATACCAGAGCCTGGCATAGGGGGATCATTCACCGTTCTAGCAGTCGTTCGAAACCTGGCAACCCTCCGCCGGAAGCTGCAGTTGACAGCCTAAGCCTTCCCAAGCCCCTCAAGTCCCCTAGACTGCCTTGGGAAGTCCTTGAAAGGATAACCAGCTATTGCGGAGATGATCTGGGCACGTGATGCACCCTCTCCCTCACATGTCGCCAACTCCGCCCTCGTAGCCAATGCGTTATCTTCGCCCGAGTCGATCTTACCCGGCCGGAGCAAGGACCGGGGAGTCTTTCCTTTTGTCGCCTTTCTCGAGGCTAACCCCGACCTGAAGACCTTGATCCTGTCCGTAGTCGTCCGTCCGATGGACTTTGGCCCATCTCTCCTCTACCTCCTTCCAAACCTCTCCGCAATCGAGTGTGAGTCTTCGGAACCCAGTGAAGCGTCGGTCCTCCCTCTGCACCGCACCAGTCTTGCGTGCTTGAGGCGACTCGGAGCTCGTGTCCAAACCCTCTGCCTTGTCAACGTTTCCTTTCCGACATCCCTAGCACTTGCCCAATTGCTCTTGGCGTTGGAAGGTATCGCACACCTCGTCTGCACGGACGTCGTCATCAAAACGGAAGGGAAGAAGGGACCTCTGGATGCGGCCAAACGACGTCTATCTGAGAGACTGAGGCTGAGGTCGCTGGCTGTGAGTATCTCGCAGCTTGTAGCGAACGCAACTGTAGCTCAACTACTGATCCGTTGCTTGCAGATCGATTCCCAGTCTCTGGCTGGAGGTGACCGCGACGCGTCTGTGGGTGCGTTGTTGTTCGACTCGGACTTAGCGCCATCCATGTTGGAGAGCTTCCGGTTAATCCGAAGTACGTGTCCTCGGCAATGCAGGTCGTCACCTCCGCTGGTCGTTCACATCACTCACCTGGCCTGTTTGCAGTACCCGGATCTGATACATTCTTACACCGGTCCACCTGGTCCCGTCTGTCATCCCTGGTGCTGCAGCTCCCTTACGACTACGAAGTCGTCGCCAACGCTGCCGAGTTCTTGGAGAATTTCAAAGGCCCAAACCTGAAGGAAGTCGCGCTCGAGCTGGGTCCAGTGCGATCTATCGTGGAAATCACCCGTGATGACCTGTCAACGTACAGCGGCGAGGCTGAACCTCAGTCCAGTGTACACAGTCGGTTAGAACGCACCCTCCTCAGGTTTTCTCTCCCTCGAATCACATGGATCGTCGACACCCCTCTCCACGCTGGCAGAAATGCGTTCTGGATCCGAGAGCTCGGAAAACACTTTCCTGTGTTGTTCCGACAAGGCGCACTGGAACTGAAGGCCCCGAGAAGTGATTTCTCATAGTTCTGGCTACCGTGACCTAGAAGCAAGCTGATCCCCGATCTAGTCACCCCCGCCGGGCACGATGACCGTGTAAAGTCTCTCGTCGTGTCGCCGGATGGCAAATGGGTAGCGAGCGCATCCGACGACTCTACCATCACCCTCTGGGACATCAACAGCAAGACAGCGGTTCAGCAATGGGTCGCCCGCGGATACATGGAAGTCCTGACCCTCGCATTCTCCCCGGACAGTCGATACCTTCTCTCCAACGGCGAAGACGGAAAGGCCGCGATATGGGACCTCAGCGACGGTGTGCGCAGCGTCACGACTCACCACGCTCGAAGGACACGCCTGGCGCGTGTCGAGCTGCGCGTGGTCCCCCGAGGGCAGCATGGTCGCGGCCGGGTACTGGGACGGGACGGTGCGGCTCTGGGACACCCGCACATTCCAGCCCCTCCGCACCGTGATCTGCCAGGGTCCGCGGTCGTGCGGCTGGTCGCCTTCTCGCCCGACGGCCGCTGGCTCCTGTCCGCGTCCCCCCCTTCCAACTACTGCCTCTGGGAGGCGGCGTCGGGCAGGCTGCATCGCGTCCTCCAGAGCCAGCTGCGTGCCGACGGGCCCGCCCGACCTCGAGCCCAGCCCGTGGCGGCTGCCTTCCACCCCGGAAGCATGTGCCTCGCTGCCGCGTCTGGGGTCGGTGTGCCCGAGGTCTGGGACGTCGCCACGGGAGACTCGCGGCTCGCCTTGGGACGCCTAGGCAGGGTGGATGATGTCTCGTTCTCGTCGGACGGGAAGCTCCTGCTGGCGGCATCGGACCGGCGGGTGTTGCTCCGGGACTTGGACGCGGGCAGGACGCGGTTCTCGCTGGCGTCTGCGTCTGGAGGTGGGACCACGGTTCGGAAAGCGTGTTTTTCCCCGTGCGGGAAATACGTCGCGGCGGCGTCGGGGCATACGAGGGTGTGGGTGTGGAGGAGTAGCGACGGATTGGGTGGAGAGATGCTTGAGCATGAGCATAGGGCGGAGCACGTCGCGTTCTCCCCGGACGGGGAGACATCGCTGCTGTCTGGTACGGTCGACGGGACGGTCTTTTTCAATAGTGTCCGTGAGATCCCCATGCCGAGTCCTCGTTCCAAAGCTCAAAAACCACGGCGTTCTCGTCCTATCTTGTCTCGGATCATCCGTCCTTCAGTGCGGGTCCTCGTGTTCGTTTTGCATCGGCTTCACCGTCTCCGGATAGATTGCTGGTTTGACCACGCAGCACAGAGCCCATATGACTCAGATGAAGTATCGCTCGAAACAATCATCTTCCATCAGGGGAGGAGGAGGAGGATCAATATTCAGCACGTATCTACAACAAAAATGTAGCCAATGTCACCAAATAGAGATAGACCTGCCCAAAACACCAACCATCGCGCGCCGAGTGCGCCCACTGGTCCCCGAACCGAGTCGGCTGCCCGCTGTGCCCTGTGCCCCGTGTTCCGACCTCAGGCGACCGCCGCTGTCTATCTTGGCGGTAGTACCGTGACAAGGGCTTGGGCTTTCGCTGCTAGTACTAATTACCTATCCCTGCGATGACGAAGTAGGCCGCACTGCGTGCAATTCGCCCAGTGTGGGGGCCGCCGGTACCGGTTGTCCTGAGCTCCTCGTCCTCAGGCCTCAGGCTCTGTAATGGTAATGGCAGTGCCGGATTCATCGCCACGTCTACGCCGTACGGATCCGCGTTTGTGCCACGCCATCCGACTCCCCGAGTCGACGGCTCCGGCTCCGGCTCCGGCGACGCAAGTAACCGAATTCTATCAACGTCAACCAGACGAGGAAGGACGAGGACAGCGACCCGCGGGACGGTGGATCAAATTTCAAAACGCAATCTGCCTCTGGCAGCCGAATGACATGGCTTACAAAATAGGTCAGTTTGGCACTGTATCAATGTGTTGCGCGAGGACGTTGCACTCACGGAGGAGACAGTGACGGATGAACACGCACAGCCTGATACAGTGGCACTAGTACTGTGACTGACGAGCAACACGGCACTCCATGCGGCTCCCAGGACCCACAGTGCCCGCTTCGAAGAAGCTCGAGAGTCGAAGGCCGACAACGCCGACACCGCTCAGCCAAGCCAGCGACATCGAGCCCGCGACAACCAGTCACCACAACACAGCGCCCCATTCAATTCGGAATGATGCCGAACAGCGTCAGACAAGACGGTGTCCGGTGTCCAGACCCCTCAGCGACATGGGAGCGCGCCGACATGCAATTGCAACTGGAAGCCGGCGCTGCGACCGAGGTGACGAGTGCGCGTACGCGCAAGGTGGAAATAAAACGATGACCATTGACCAAGGTCAAGGCCGTCATCCGAAAGCGGCCGTAATAAAAACGAAGAAAGAAAAAAAAAAGGGGGGGGGGACCATACTAATACTGTACGCGTTACGCGTTGCGCGCACGAGCAGAGCGCAGGTGTCATGGGCCCAGGTAATACACTGTACGGTTACAGTTACAGTAGCGCGCCGGGGGCGCCTCGATTGCTAATACAACAAACAATAAACGGTGTCTGCAGCTGCAGCAGCATCAGCAGCATACGCGGAAGAGCGTCCGGGGCCGGGATTAAACGGGCAGCATATACTCAGGCTCGGAGTCGATGGGATCCAGCTCTAGGCGGTCAGGGCGTCCGCGTGTGAGGATCGGTCGGTCGGTCGGACGGACGGGCGGGCGGACGTCGTGTGTGTGTGGGGACAAGCTGAGCGTGCAGTTGGGAAAGCAAAGAACGACAACAAAAAAAGACAGGAACCGCTGAAGTGTGAAGTCGGGTGCGGAAGAAGAGTGGAGTTGTGGGAGGTAAGAGCGGGAGGTAGGGGAGTTGGGGGGAGGAGAGAAAGGGGAGGGGGGGGGGGAAAGAGGGCGAGTCGGCCAGACGGACCAGCCCGTCTGTCTCCAGTCTACGGAAGATCTCCTCGTACCGTGCCCAGGGGCGAACGCTTGCGCTCAGGCCTTTCCGCCGCCCCGCCCCTTGTTGTCCTTCGCTTCCGGCATGTACTCCCCAAGGAGCTGCGCCCGCACGTAGCAGAGGCCAGCTATGAAGGAGTAGATCGCCGCGTTCGTTCCCTACACATCGCGCGCGCGCGCGAAAACAAGATTCACGTTTCAGCTCGCCGCCCGCACACCGAGGAAACGCAATCCGGAAGAGCGAGAATGTGCAACGCACCTGATAGAACAAGATCGTTAAGAACGTCAGCATGAAGAGCAGCACGATGCGGAGGGGGAAGCTCCGATGGGCTGCTGTATTCTTCAGGAACTGCGCGGGGTAGTCGAGTGCGATGATGCCCAAGGCCAGGACGATGCTCAGGATCTGCACGATGGGCGCCTTGACGATGACGGTAATGAAAATACTGTCGCTCGCGGCCGGCCTAGAAGGAGGGAACCCCGCTGTCAGTAAGCATAAGAACCACGACCAGCCCGGAACGCGTGCGTCTCCCACGCGCGTACCAGGCTCGGAACCGGACGGATAGCCGAGAATACTCCTGGCGACATGAAGCGGCCGACAAGCGTTGACCGTGATACGGCGTTCACGTTCACGACGTGGCCATCGGGAAATGGAGACGGTCGCGCGCGGTGGTTGTCAGAAAAGAAGGACGGCACTCACTGAATACCTCCGGGGGCACGAACGATTCCATTGATGAAGTCGAAGAAGTACTTTCTGTAGAACATTCCCCAGTAGGCCGACCAGACAGCGTCTTGGCGAAGAAAACGAGGTGGAGGGAGTCAGCTGGCCGCTCGGGGGATGTTTGTGGCTCGTTGCGAGGGAGAGGAGGTACTCACAGACGCCAGCCGTCAAGGAGACGTAGCGAGCGTATTCGTGCCACACCAGGTTGCCCATTGCGATAGCTTCGAGATGGAAATGAACTTTGCGGAGGAGGTTGTGTTGCTGAAGGACCTGCGACGACTTGGACCAAGACTGATCAGGGAAGGGGGAGGACTGAACGGGCGAGAGGGAGCGCTGCTCTTGTTCTGAATGAAGGGGAGAACGAGATGCACGGACTGGGCGGGCAGGAGAGGATGAAGGGCCGGTGGTCCAGCGAGCTCAGCTCGACCAAGGAGAAGAGACTGGTGAAAGAGAAAGGAGGAGAAAGGGAGGCGGAGGAAATGCACGCAGCGTTGGCCCACGCCCGTCCCTCTCTTTCCCCCATTCATATAACGCGTGACCGTCACCTTCCCACCGCCCCCGTAACCAAGGCACTCTGCCTTGTCACCCTCCCTCTTTCATCCTCTTCCTTCCTTTCCTACCCCATCCCTCCACCTACTCCACATATGATGGCAAGAATCCACGATTTGGCCGGAATGCTTGGCTTCAATCAGACTGACCTTTCTCCGAGGCCAAGGAGTCTGTTTTGCGTCTACCGGAAAGGCCCCGGTTTGCCCGAGGAAGCTGTGACACGCCGTGACCTCCGAGCCGAAAGTGATGCCGTCCGCCAAGGCCAGCGTTGATGAGAGCTGATCTGACGCTCGTCGCGGAGAACAAGCCGGGGACGCATATAGCACAGCGTCCAGGGACGTCGAGTCCAATCGTCCGCAATTGAGGGCGTGAGATCTCCGTCCGCAGGCCTCTCCCCGCTCGCTCCACCCTTTACCAGAATCCTACGCAGGCCATTCGAGGGCGGCTTCCCGGTGTCGTACGCCCCCCGCGGCGTGAGGGAATCAGCTCGGGAACGAACACCTTCTCTGCGACCGAGCGCGGATGGAGATGGCGACGGGTGACACGGGCGGGGTACCGGTCGCAACAAGAGATTGGGAATGGGCGCGATCCCGGCCCTCCTTAAAGATGCCAGAACAGCGCCACGACGACTCTCTCTCGATCCGCACTCTCGATCCCTGGGCACCAACCGGCCACGGCAACAATCTTCTACAGTAGCGTTTGTCCATATTCATTTATTTTGAGCGCGCCAGCGCCTTTTGCATTCCGACACCGACGATCAAGGACCAAGTTTTCCTCCACCGTAAATACCTCTTGTTCACGGATTCGCATACTTAAGTACGTTGCATCCCCTTCACGCCAATTGAACCAGATATCTAACAAAGCTAGTCGTCGACATCCTTATTGATTCAGACATCATTGGCATATTCAGTTTGGCGCACACGGACGGATTTTATCATGCGATCCCCGTGCATCCTCTCGTAGCCTCATACTGAACATGAACACTCCACCAGCGAGGTGTTCAAGTTCAGTACTCAGCAACTGATGATGCATACCGAGGCACTCCGACTGACTCAAGAAGTGCATAAGTAGAGAATTCAGCCACTTGCGCGTCATCCACCTGCTCTCAGCCATACTGATTAGAACCGATTCAGATTATCCCGCCGGGCCTGGGTCACGGTGCATCTGTCAATGGCCACAGCTCTGATCAAAACATCCCAGACCGGGTATGTCACCAGACTTAACGATCCTCAGATGTCGATGTCGATTCCGACCCGCGTGGACACGGTGGAATTTCGCGATCCTCCCCCTTACATATGTAGTCGCCCTAGGGCGGCGATCCAGTCCCCCTCCCCACTGGCACTTCTGGCCGTCTTCCATCTCGGACGATGGCGATTCCAGCAGCGTGGCCGGAGGCTAGCGTCACCCATGTCGGGGCTGCACCGAGTCTGTGATGTGATGGATGGTCGGGGAAAAAATCGACGTGGCTGGGAAGCTATCACCGAGACCGAGACCGCCTACCACGATGGATCATGGAGATCACCTACTTGCACCTGGCAGCTGGCCCCTGGAAGCATCCTCGTTGTTAAAAAAAAATCCCAGCATTGTATGTAAAGCGAGCGCCACAAATTATTTGTTAATGGCCGGCCGAAGGGAAGGGGAACCCGGGTGTGGATGTGGGCACTGGCAGTGGCTGGCACGGTGAGCACAAAGCAACGACGCACTGGGTGTGCGCGACAAGATTGTAACTTGTGAAAGAAGCTGCCACGCGGGGTCATCGACATAGATGCAGAAACAGCGTATCGTACAATCGACGACGTACAGGCACAATGCATCTGCATTTGGACTTGCACTGCAGCGCCAACAACAACCATCATGACCGGTGTTGTCGTCACTCAACGTCCAGAGTTTGCACGCAGCTTCCCCGCAAGCTGCGCTCACACTCACACGACGCTCAGGCGTAGGTTCGGTGGGCGCGGCGGCCGGGTGGGGACCTAAGCGCAGAGTGTACGCCGCCAGCGGTCAGCACACACATGGCTCTCCTCGACGACAAAACGCGCGAAGGAATAGGACTCACCGTCTTGGAGGATGCGTCCGTGATATACCCATCCTCGCTCGCAAGCGTCGCGGTGTCCGTATTCGAATATACGCTCTCTCGGACGACGGCAGGCGCCATGGGCCTCGGCATGCCCGCATCCTTCATGTAAGGCGTCGTGCGACCCGGTATGGTCTCCCCGGAGGGGAACGAGTTCTGCGGTCCCCGGGAAAGATACGCCTCGCGCATGTCGTTACCGCCAGTGGGGCCCGGGTTGTTCGAGTTGCTGCCGTAGCCGCCAAAGAAGTAGCTCGCGTGGCGCGCGGGGTCCTGGAGGGGTAGCGTAGGCGAGGGCAATCCCGCAGTCATCCTCTTCCGAGCGACGGCGGCGCGACGGCGACGCCGCATGAGACAGAAGAGGAGGGCGATGAGCAACAGGAGAGCGACGGCTACTCCTACACCTATACCGATGATGGCACCGAGAGGTAGGCCCTTCCGGGCATTAGACGTCCCCGCGATCTGCCTGGACACAGACAGAAAAGGGGTGTCAAACGTAATGACGCGATGATAGACGATCTGAGTGGTACTTACGGAGAGTTGGCCTGCTCCGCTTGGCTAACTGATGGCCCCAGAGCGCTGCTCGTGCTCGACAGCGAGGGTCCAGATGTGCCAGGTTGTGCACTGGGTTGCGCATTGGGCTGGGCATTGGGCTGGGCATTGGGTTGCGCAGTCGGTTGTGCGCCTTGGGTAGCTTGAGCATCAGTCTGCGCAGTAGTGTTGGCCTGCCCGTTTGGCTGAGCATTGGGCTGGGATTGCCGTCCACTCGAAGAGGCGGTGGTACTGGAGACATTCGAGGATATAGAAGAGGCCGGAGGAGTCGCAGACGGGCTGGAGGAGGGAGCCGAGGCCGAGGCAGCTTGACTTGGAGCGGACCCGCTCGGACCCTGCGCATGTCTACGCAGCAGTGCAGATCAGTACCACATACACAATGCCGAATGGTAAGCGTGGAACATACGGATTGGCAGAGATGCGATTGCCGCTAGACGAGGATTGGGCAGGGGCCGCCTGGGAGCTTGACGACGATGGGACAGACGTCGTCTGAGAGCTTGACGAGGACGAGACAGACGTTGTCTGAGAGCTTGATGAGGACGAGACGGACGTCGTTTGGGAGATCAACGATGACGAGACGGATGCCGTCTGAGAGCTCGACGAAGACGGGACAGATGCTGTCTGGGAGCTCGACGAAGACGGAACAGATGCTGTCTGGGAGCTCGACGAGGATGGAACAGAGGCTGTCTGGACACCTGAACTGCCACTGCGCGATATCAGGAGCATGGAAGCGTGTCGGGCTGTGTGATCACGCACCTCGCTTGCTTGTTTGTGTTCTCGTACACAATCGCGTCGACGCCCACAGGACCCCCGCCAGCCGCCATAAACACCACCGTGTGCGATGTATCATTCAGACCCGACGCTCCGCCTAAGACCTGGCCGAACTGTGTTTGTGGGGCCGTCGCGTTCGCAAACTCCTGTACCACGTTGTCGAGCAGAACGAGGTACTGGCCGTAACTCGCCTTCTTCGCGCCCATCAACCAGAACCCGGTGCCATTGAATGAAAACTTGCATGTCGCCCCCGAGACGTCGGTCGAGCTAAACGTGGAGTTCACATACGAGTTCGACCCAGCTCCGGCCGTATGATTCCACGCACTTGCGGGCTCGAAGATGAGGAGGGGCGAGGAGTCGTCAACTAGTCGTGTGTAGATAGGATCTTCAATAATCAGCCCGAAGTCCCTGCGGGACGATGGTGAGAAAAAGACGTACCGGTGTCGTTAGAAGCAGCCATCAAGGCTGACCGGGGGTGTTCGATCGTGAATCCGAGACCAGCCGAAAGCAGCGAGAACAACAAAAAGACGGGGGGAATGAACTGGGACCGGCCCAGGGAGAAACGAAAGGATGACGGAGGAGGAGAGGTTGGAACTGGGTCAGAGACCGATGCTCAAGAGACCGAGATGCTTGGAAGCGCGCTCATCTTGTGTGCGGCCGATGCAGCTCGGACCGCAGGGCTGCGCTCCGGGCGATGATGGCAACATGCATGCCGAAGGCATCGCTTGGATGCCGTGCCTGGTTTCAACTCGGTGCACCAAGGCTGCACCGGGTTTGAGACCATTTGAAGCGGCCCGACTTTGAAGCACCAGTCAATCACAAGGACGCAGTGCTCTGGGGAGACGAAGATCACAACGCAACACTCGACTTTCGTAAATGCCCGGCATGCGCTAGGAACCCGGTGGTTGGACTAGCGCACTGCAGCGCACTGCTTGCAATACGTAATCGTCCGCCGTATATGTGGAATTGAGAAGCGTGAGTACGCAAAGCCAGGTAATCTCGCCCTAGGCCTCTGGCGCAGTAAAGAGTAATCTCATGCCCTCACATATGGTCGACTTCAATTGTGCATGAAGCCGAGGAGCCTAGACAGACTCCGACAGAGGCCGTGATCGCAGGTGCTATACCTGGTCCTCACCACCGCGCCTTCGTGAGGCTGCGGAGGCGGGGAACGGGCGGTCGCAGCATCCGACCAGGAAGTATTGAGGTTAGCCGAGCATCGCGCGCCGGTTGTGAATGAGGGGTGGATACCAGGGAGTTAAGCCTGGGGATGGAGTCGGGGGGAGAACATGGCGGTGGATGGGGGAAGAACCTGGATAAGATAGTCGCCAGAGTAGAGGTCGAGTATAGTGTGTATATATATGTATATGCGGGGGAGGCGAACTTTGTGTCCTACTATGATGTCACTGGCAGACACTGGCTGTAGCGCTACGTCACTGTGCAACACGATAAATTCCGTGTCTCGGACTAGGTACCTAACTTGGACTCAGTCGATGTGGGCAGGTTAATCTGTGAAGCTTGAAACCAGTGGTGAGATGATGCAAGAATGGTGCTTAAGGCTTATTATTTCGCTATGCGTTCGAGTTGTGTTTGAGTCTTCAAATTGGATGAGTCGTCGGAGACCGTGACGGTTGCGATGATCGATCAAAGGAAGGGGCGCTAATATTACCGCATCAAGGCGATACGCCACCCCATTGGATTAGGCAGGAGCTTGCCGGTGGACAGTTGCCTTGAGGTCCAGTCTTCTTCCTTTCCTTGTTCCCGCTTGCACAGTACACACCCGCCCACGCCGCTCCCGCAAGGCTGCATACACGATGCCGCCCAAAGCACCGCCAAAGAACAGGCCCAAGTCTGTTCCATCCAGCTCACGCGAGCTCGTGCCCGTTGGGCCCCGAGAAGTCTTCAAGTCTAAGCACCATGGACGGGAGCGCGACGAGAATGGCAACAAGCCACTCACCGCCCGCGCCCTCGTCCTCCGCCATGGCAAGCATGGTGCCATGGGCACCGGAGAGATGGTCCTCGCGACGCGGATGAGTGGACGCGAGAAGTTAGATCTGTTAGCAGGTACGTTCCCACCGATTGACGCGTTGGATGTGCGGTTTCGCTAAATCAGACACCCACAGAGGATCTCATCAAGCAAGCCATTGCCGCTCCCTTCAAGCTCGATGTATGCTTGAGGATCGCAGACTCACAGCTAGGCGGTACATACGATCCGTACTTTGTACATGAACCTAGATTCCTCAACGCATCGATTTCACAGCATATTTGGACGAGCTGAGCGCTCTCCAAGAACCCAGCTTCTTCTACCACAGGATGAAGGATGAAGTCGACTCGCACACCAATCCAACGCGCGCGAAGGTCCTCCTTAATAAGCGGGAGCATGTCGTTCCCATGGTCGCCAGCCAGTGAGTGCACCCCCTATTCTGGTCTTGTAGGACGCCACTCAGGTTTCGTGCGCATGAAGCATCCACAATACGTATATGATGGCCTCCGGCTGGCGAGTCGTTGGCGATCTTATTCGTGAACTCATTGAGGACGGTCTCGATGACACCGTCATCAAGTCTCAGCTTCGTGCGGAGCCGTCTATGCGATCGCGCTTCCTGGTCCTCTACGACACTGTCAATATTCTCGTCCAGGCGGGCCAGAACAACTTTGCCGTCCTTGCCAGCGCTACCCGTACGTGCACTCCTATCTCCTCGTTCTAACAAATATTGGGGAATGGACCTATGTCAAAACCTGTCTTCGCTGTTACTTTTATTATGATCATCAAGGTGTTGAAATGCGCTATCGAGGTATATCTACTTCGATAGCGCCTTTCGATCTGTCCTAATCAGCCGTTTTGGAACATGACCCGGTTTCGAAGACTAGGAGGTACCTCCGGGGAGCGGGTCGTGCTCCAAAACGTCTGGTAAGTTTGGTTTGGATTGCAAACACTCACTCGCGAGTTCATGCGCCCGCGATCGTGATGCGATGTGTCAACATTCAAGCTGTCGTCTTTGCGAATGCCACGGCTCAAACTTCAGCCACGCAGCGGGTCAACCACGCTGCCAGAACCCTCTCTTCGTATCAGTCGGGAGCATTGACTGGCATGGCGACCTGTCGCGATCGAGAAACCCGACCCTGTCCCCTCGGTAAAGGGAGGACTGCTAACGCTGGGTATATGCGCGCCGCAATGCGTGCATATAGCCACGCTTTTCGAATGCAAGTTTCTGCAACAGCAGCGCTCCCAAACTTGGCCACGTAGTGTAAGCCAAAACCTAACGCGAGCCCTTACGCAGGCGTTGGACGCGGAGCTTCTACGTGACGATTTGCACGGCAGAGCGGCCGCCGTTGGTCGACACGAATGATTACTGGACGTTATGTGTCGTTCTCCGGAAAGGTGCGACTGATACAACAACGTAGGGCACTATGGCCAATACTTCAACATCACCAAGGATCCGAAGACCAAGCAAGAGGAGTTTACCTTCGACTGGGGCGCCCTCAAGGCGGTCCACAAGTCGTTCCTCGACTCCCTGATCGTCGAGCTGTGCCTCCCGAATTCGCCGATCCCCAAGCAGGTCTTGTATCAGCTGCTCAACGAGGCGATGGAGGAATCCCCCAAGGACGCGAAGCAGTTCTCGCAGGCAGTCTGGGACGCCGTCGGCGACCTCTCCGTCAGTACCCCCCCCTCGTATCAGGCGTGCACACCGCTCAACCGACAGGTTCGATAGACGATCGTCGAGGTGCAGGCGATGCTCGAGGGCATCCTCTCGGGGCCCGAGGGCGAGAAGTGGAAGCAGGAGCAGCGCAAGATGCCCGAGGCGTACGAGGCGTGGGTCGACGCGCAGATCCACTCCGCGGAGGCGGCCGCGCTGTGGGACGTCTACAGCGACCTGATCTTCCCGCTGGAGGCCACGATGAAGAGGTCGGTCGTCGACCAGTTCTGGACGTACACCCGGAAGGTCCGTTGGGTAGTCGCGCGCATATAGCATGTTGTTTTGGCTGAAAGCTGGCTTGCAGAACTACCAGAACGTCTGCGGCAAGACGCCCGACCAGGTGTGGCACATCGACGACATCAAGAAGGTGAAGCCGATGTGGCACGGGTGGGATCCGAAGTACCGCCGCAAGAACGGCGAGGACGACCTTGCGCTCGTGCCCGGCGGGAAGGGCGGCGGGAAGGGAGGGAAGAAGAAGCCGCTGGCCATCACCAACGGCGACGACAGCGACGACTCCATGCCTTCGCTCCAGACAGTCTCTGACTCGTCCGACGAAGACGACGAAGAGCCTGACGATGATGACGATTACGACGTGGACGACGACGACAGCGACGGCTCTGAGGACTACGATACGGACGAAGAGGACGAGCTTCGCGACTGGTTGCGCGAGGCGATGGACACCGCGGTCGCTTCGTCGGACTTCTACGGTCATGGTCCCGCCCCGGAGTTCGATTCCCTCGCAGAGGAGCGCAAGGGGAACCCGTTCCTCAAGCTCCTTGGGTCGTTGAGAGGTGCGTTGTATAGGACGGTCGGATTTGTGCAGTGTTCTTATGTGTCGTACAGGCCGTATGTTCTCGGCGAACCCGACGCTCAAGACCGCTACTCGCGATAAACCCCGCAAGCCTTACACGGGGCCAAGGATCCCCGTGACCAAGGCCCATGGCGCAGCCCCCTCCAAGCCGACCATCCCATCTGCGAAGCCTTCGAGTGGTCCCTGTAAGTCCATATCCTCCCTCTCCGGCCGTCACCGCCTGATCGGACAACCCCGCCAGCGGCTCAACGCCCTCACCAGACCACGGTCGAGGAAGTTGAGGACGAAGAGGCGCTCTCCGGCGCGGCCAAGAAAAAGAAGAAGAAGCCAAAGAAGAAGAAGAAGCCTGCTGCTGCAACCGCAGACGGCGGGGTGCCGTCATCCCCGCCGATGGCCCCTGCGACCCCGGCCGCCGCGGCCCCTCCTCCTCAAACGACAAGCCCGAAGCCGGCGGCCGCCACCCCGCCCGTCACGCCCAAGAAGGCCCCGGCCTCCGCGAAGAGCAAGTCGCCGCCGCCTCAGCCGCGTGCGCCTTCGCTCGGCTCGGTGACGTCCCTTCCGTTCGGCGCGTCGACGACGTCGCTGCAGACGGAGCAGTCCGCGCAGTCCGCGCACAAGTACCTGCAGACCGAGGGCCTGGCGGGCGGGAAGCAGAAGGTGAAGACGCGCGGCGCGGTGGGCAACCTCGGGAACCTGGACGGGATCCCGGAGAAGGGGAAGAAGAACCGGTTCTGGAGCGCGTTCGCGAAGAAGGACAAGGGGCAGGACGTGAAGAACATCGAGGAGAGCGACGACGAGGACGAGGAGAGCGAGGAGGCGAAGAGGGAGAGGAAGAAGGGCGTGTTCGCGGGCCTGAGCAGGCGCACGTCCGAGCTGATGCACCAGCTGCTCCGGACGTCGGAGGACAAGAAGCAGGGCTTGGCGGACATGCGTTGGGAGAAGTTCGTGAAGGTGCGTGCGCGTGTGTGCGCGGTTGTGTGCGCTGCTGTGGGTGGCTTCAATTGGGGGCTGATGGGGATACATTGGTTTGCTAGCTCATGGAGGATATGGGCTTCACGTATGTCCCGAGCACGGCCGGCTCGAGGGTGCGGTTCGACCCGCCGAACCCGAGGGATCGCGTAAGTCTTGTTCGACTAGTTTTCTGCATTGAAGCTGATCTTGTATCGGGGGTTTATCAGTCGATTAGTTTCCATAAGCGTACGTTGGCCCGCGTTTCTTACGGCGCGTTGCGTAGTGTCTCACGATGTCTGGACAGCGCACCCGGATCCGACGATCCATCCCATGAAACTGAAGGATTTCGCGAAGAAGCTGAAGGAATACTACGGCTGGAACGAGGAAGAGTTCTTGAAGTCGACGCAGCGCGGCGATTGAGTCTCTGCTGTTTAGCGACAAACGTGAAGTTGAAACCAAAGTTGAAGCTGAAGCCGAACGATTATACCAGTAACGTCATCTGTGATCCGTTCTCACGAAGTGTAAACAGAGTCTTAACAAATATACGTGTTGTGGTTTGTGGTACTGTGCACATGCCGTAATGGTGCTCGTCACACGTTTCCTAACATTTCCAAGGCACCTGGATACCGCTCGAACGAAGCCTGGCACTCTGCAGGCAATATGGCTGCG
Organism: Ganoderma lingzhi; assembly: GCA_026283605.1. Classification (NCBI taxonomy): domain Eukaryota; kingdom Fungi; phylum Basidiomycota; class Agaricomycetes; order Polyporales; family Polyporaceae; genus Ganoderma; species Ganoderma lingzhi. Next base: position 803,141 of record JAPJYM010000019.1, read on the forward strand.
AAAACTCTCTGAAACCAATCATTGACTTCCAGCCCGAAGCAAAGAGCCCTCCCTTAGCCCCAAAGCACCTCGTATCTGCCCAATCCTCAAAAGGGGGGCGGACGTCGCGGTGGTGAGCCTGCAGCGGCTGATTCTGCTATCAACACTCGATCCTCAAAACGAGCATTACAGGATAACGAACCCTCCGAGATTGACACATTATCCGTGCGTGGTTCCGAAGATGGAACAATGATGGCACATCTCCTTCCGAAGCTTCCTCGAGTTCCCGTACACCATTACTTACCGGTAGACCTTTAAGCTTTAAGGTTGGTATCATTCATGGAGTACAGTACGACCCCGTCAACCTTACAACCCGATGTAGCAAGAGAGGGCTTGCCAAGGATCTGGAAGGGCGACCCTCCAGGCGTAACAGCGGTGAGCCGGTGTTGGTCGTTCAGTCGCAGGTGCGTGATGGGGTAATACCCTTGGGCCATCTCGCAACTCCTTACGCCGCCATCCAATTCAAGTTACAACGGGAGAAAACTTCGCAGTGAATAGTAATGCACCCACCTTATCGTATCCAAGTGGCAATACTCATTACTCAGGCAGCATGTCGTGACTCACTGCGTTTAACTTTGTGTCATGCTACTTATGTGGCCAAGATATGTAACTTCACATCTTATATACCACTGGCAGGATGATACCCATGCGCTGACCTACTCTTATCCAATGCGGGCGATCACGAGGTTCTTTCGAACCTGGTCATATCTTCGGCTCAAAACGAACGTATGCACTGTGGCGCAGCACGCGTTACACAAAAGTATTTACAAGCGACGCTAGAAGAAACCCCGCGAACGACGACAACGTTCAAGACTCAAGTACGCCAATCGCGTCCGCCCCAGCTCTTTCCCCTTCAGCGGGTGAAGTGGATGCCGTAGTGCACGCCCCCGTAAATCGCGTTACCATTGTCGATCTCGTTCACAACGATCCCTACATCGCGAATGTCCGTCAACCGCACCATCCGATATAACTATTGATGAAGGACTCGATCGGACGACTTACCGTAATAGCCGTCCTGGATCTCGTCCGGCACGGTCAGCGAAGCATTCGCCTGGGTGTAGTCCGGCGTTAGGAAGTGGACATCGGAGACGAACAGACGGTGGGTCAGGTTGTAGAAGTAGACCTCGAGGTAAGAGGTGTCGCCCGGGTTGCGCGTCTGCACGAGGCGGCGAAAGGTGTGTGTCAGTATCAGGACACTGAGTGGGGAGACTCAGGAGTGCGGCGGGGGGGGGGTAAAGGTACTGACCGTATCCGCGAACGCGAAGTCGAACGGAGACCCGACGGACGTCTGCTCCGCGGGCACCTCAATCGTGTGGTGGCCGGTGTCGCGCGCCTCCAAAGAGGGGCGCGCAGCGACGAGGCAGGCGGAAACGAGGAGGGTGGCAAGGGAAAAACGCATCTTGTCTGTGTGGGTCTGGGCAGACGAAGGGAGGCTCCGCGGAAATGAAGGGGGACGGGGAGTGCAGGAGCATTGTGCATACACTGCAGTATATATAATCTTCGTCAAAAATCACGATGTTCCGTAGTTGTTCAGTGGTGCTAGGCCGACCCGGGCGAGCTGCGGTCAGGTATTGTATTTTGACGAGGAGGAGCAGGGAGGAGCTCGCCAGTGGTTTCAATTAGCACGGCGATTTACATCACCGCACGAGGATACAATCACGGCACAATCAAAATGACGAGGGTTTCGTGCACATGGCATAAGGTGGATGTTATAAAAGGCCTACAGTGGAATGTTGACGGATAAGCCCTTTTCCGCCGCCTCTGCCAACCAAAGCAGATCTCACCGTTATGGCATCATCGTTCAAAACATTGAAACATGGCCAACACCTTTTTGTTAATATGATACCTTCCTCCTTGTTAGGTTCCGGAGAATAGCACGAAGGATCGAGACATCATCATCCAATCATCCTTCGGTTGGCATTGCTGTGGACAAACTTTCGTATGAGACAGTGAAGGTCAGATCTCAGAGTACACACGATACGTGCCTTGAGTCACTCGATACGCAAGCTCAGGTCGGCATGTTGTGATTGTAATTTCATTTCAAGAGAAAGGACCTCATGTTCGCCTTGAGAGAATCCTTCCGTCTTCGTCTCTAGTAGTGGAGCGATCTTGTGTGATGATGTGGCATAGGTTGCTGGCCACACAGCATGGAGCGCGCCGTATGCTTATTTGGCGCGATAGCGAGATACATTTGTGACTTGTCGAGGGGTCGATCACTGTCAAATCATGGCTAATCATGGGTGTTGGCCACCCACCTGGTTGTCCGAGATCTCAGGCACGTAGATCATACAGCGCTCACGCTGACCTTGGAGCATAGTTCCATTGGCGCCTCTCGGCGGCGTCACGGTCGAACGCCTTGGACATTACGAACGCGCTCGAGAGTCGAAGGGTCGAAGAGCTTAACACGTGTGTTATAGATGAGTTTTGAAGCTAGTGAGGTAGTTCGGTGCGTTAGAGGCGACCACTTATCTCTGACAAGGGCCCAATTTCTGAGCGGAGAGTTGGTCAGTGCTTCCCACAGTGGCAAGAGAAAATTCGGAGACGCACAGTCGAGGCTACAATAGCTATGAGAAGGACCCTGGACCCCGCTATCTAGATTATGCGCGTCTGTAGATACGATTGGACAGCAAATATCGCGCTTGCGTCCCTGCTATCCTGCGTAAATAGCGAATCTCTCAGTTACTTAAACATGGTAATGACACTCACTAACCATCCTCTAATCTCATCAAGACTTGCATACGACCTTCGACAAATTTCCTCTCGGAAGTAGCGGCTGGTCGGTGAGGCTGACTGCCCCCACGCGCCGTGATCAGCGAGCTGCGATTGTGCGAGTCGCGAGCTCGTTTCGACTCATCAGCAAGGGCCACGGTGCATGTCGCTTGTCCCCAGGCAATACGGATGAGTAGGACTAGGATTGCAGTGAGAGACTTGTCTGTACTCTGACTCAACCCTGTGAGGACTCAGGACCGTCGACAGGACGCTCTCCATCCCGATTCGAGCTACAATCTTTCCCACCTGCCCCGCCCGCCGGCCCACGTGGCTTTCTGACCCGTCATTGACCCGTCTAATGACCCGTCAACAGAGGTCAAGTCAACTGACCTGACTGACCCCCTTTGACCTTTGACCTGACCTCTGCCATCACTGGGCGACAGGTATTGAAGGTCGGCACCGCAACCCGGGTAGACGCACAGCAAGCGACACCACCGCTTGGGATTTGCCGTCCCCGACCTTGTGCATTGAAGCACCGCCAAGGGGGCAGTCGTACTTATGTGATCTGCTCTTCCACCAAAGTCTACCCTACACATGTTACTAAGTAAATGCTACTGTGATAACAGGCGCGCTACAGCGCGATGACGTACCTGTTCAAGTCAGCCTGACCTTGAAGCTTGACGCCGTGGCTAAAGCAGAGAAAGCTTGCGCGCTGGACCGCGGAGATTGTGCAGTGTAGCGAAAGGCCGGGTATGAGGCACGCAGGGGATGTTAAAATAGGTCAAAAAGATGTTTGGTCATTAGTGACATCAACTCCGCGCACAACTACCACTGCCGGCGGCTGCAAACACTTTCACTCAAGCCGGGCTCTGCGACAGCAGCTCAAGGTCGTTCACCTCGCCGGTATAGATAATGCTGTCCCCCCCGACAGTCTCCTCGACCACGAGATCTGCGTCGCGGATGTCCGTCAGCTGGACGAGCCACTAAACGCAACAAAGAACCGTTGAAATACTTACCGTATAGCCCCGGAACGAATTCGTGTGGGACAGTCAACAACGCGGAGGCCCGGTCGGGAGAGGTGCTCGAGAACGCTAGCTTGTCAGCGATCACAGCCGAGTAGGTGGCGTTCTGGAGGGTAATGTGTAGCGTCGACACGCTGTCCGCCGTGCGGCTCTGAAAACGAGGCATGAATGCGTTTCAGTCTCGCGGACTTGGGCATGGCATGGAAGTCGGAAACCGACCTCGTCCGCGAACTCAAACTCGAAAGGAGAGCCGAAGGGATCCCCCGAGAGAGGCAAGATGATCGTTTGGTCGGCGCGCAAGTTCAAAGCTGAGGGAAATTGGACGATTAGCTTCACTGGAACGAATGTTCAGCGGGAACAAGCTCACACGTTGCACTGGTGAGGCCAGCGGCAGCGAGGACGGTGGCGACGAAGGAGAGGGTGGAGAAACGCATCTTGTCAACTTCAGTAGAGAGGCGGGTCGAAAGAGGTGACAAGTTGACGTAGGACATCGGTGCATATATCAGTATATATACGCAAGACCGACGTTCGACAACCTCTGCATCAACGCCTCAGCGCGATCCGGACAACGATGACCGTAAGCAGCTCCAGCATGAGACCGGAGGTCTGTAGACGCGTACAAATGAACCCCGATGAAACAGAACGGGATTAAGTAGGCCTTTCATTGCCGCCACTTGGGCCAAGAGACGGCTCCTCTAGAAGACCAATGAGCACATATCAGACGGAGACGGGCATGGTAAATCATACCCGTCTATGAGCATCCCTATCCGTATCGTGAGACCGACTGTAATCCTTCGAGGCCGCCGCGAAGACATGCTATAGGTTGTCTGTCAGCCTAGAAATCATCTGATCCTTGTCTATGCGCCTGCGTGTGGTGGAAAAGCGTGCTTGGCGAGCGGTATACCATTCCCGCATGTTCGTGTGTCGTATTCGATTCAGCACAGGCCTACCAGCGGACACGTAAACAAAATCCGGTCCATGTAGAGCTCACGAACTTCGACGCCACTCGTCTATGTAACCGTCCGGCCAAGGACGGACTGTAAAAATCCACTGGGACCAAGCCATTTCTACACACCCGCCTTAGCCTGACTCATGTCCCCCGAATCTTGACACAATAATTAACACACCTCATAGCACGCCGGGGCGCTCGCTGGCGGTGAATAGACGTGGACAGCAGCGATATTCTTGAGAATTTAGAGTACAAGGTGGCGTACATTTGAGGCGCAAAAAATGGCATCAGGAATGAAAAGTCAATGCATATAGGAGGGCCCTGGCCGGAGAGTTCAGACTTGGTGGTGGATGGGTGAAGAGGAGTGATCCTGCCAGTGACCGAGTATGGGCACTCAAGCGCCCGTAGGAGGTCGAGTGGACTGTGGAGAACAGGATCTTCAACGTCGACGGCGAGATGACGGCTCGCCCTCCTCCTGCCCGTCCTCACATCGGCCTCAATCCTACCAACAAGTTCTCTTCTTATGCGATAAACGACTGGGGCGAAGATGATGCCTGGGACAGTGCATCTGATTCCGAGTCGACGAGCAAACCCGACTGGAAGCGTTCTGCAAATGCCCGTGCATCCTCTTCGACAACCGCGCCGAAACCCGTACCAAGGCCTGCGCTAAATACCTCATCCTCTACACTAGCTTTCTCTTATACACATGTGGCCGCACCGAGCTCGTACCCGCCCAAAGGAGAGCAGCCCGGCAAGAACGGATGGACGATCGTCCGGACGTCTACAGACCGCGGCAGTGTCGAGAGCCGTGAATCCAACCACCTCGCTAACAGCACAGGCTACGATGAGCTCGAGGCGGACATGGTCATCGGGGAGCTAGAGTCGGAGGTTGACGACCAGACGACCGTGCTTAGTGCGAAGCCGCGGTACGGCCGGGGCGTGTTGAGGGACGATGTGCAGGAGATTGTTGATGGTGCGCCCATACGGATCGTGTATTCTCATTGACATCTCATCCAACGCTCAGATCCTCTTCGCCTGATCGACCGCCAGCCCGCTGAGCCCGTCCCCGGCGATTCGGAGAAGCTCACACGCGAACAGTCCATCCGTACGAACAGGCGGAGCAAGTTCATCGAGAGTATCACTCGAGAAGACGTCGATATCGGTATGTGGCGGTTTTGTGGCTTGGAGGGTTGGCCCGTGTTCACCTCTGGCAGCCCAACTGCGCAAGCTGGCGTGGAATGGAGTACCAGACGAGCTGCGTCCGCTCGTTTGGCCCTTACTCTTAGGGTACCTGCCGCTCCCCAAACCCACACGAACATCTACTCTGGCGAGAAAACGACGGGAATATGCATCCTTGGTCGAGACGACATTCTCGCGAGGTCGGGATGGCCTTGACCAGCAGATCTGGCATCAAATTGAGATCGACGTCCCTCGCACACGCCCTGGCGTGCAATTATGGATGCAGGCATCTACGCAAAGAGTGAGTCTCTGTTCGCCCCTTTCAGCTGTTTTCGTGTTTCTGACCAAATCTCAAGAGTCTGGAGCGAATACTCTACGTCTGGGCGATCCGCCATCCAGCGAGTGGGTACGTGCAGGGCATCAACGACCTCGCAACTCCGTTCTTTCAGGTGTTCCTTTCCGCATACATCAGTACGTTCTTGCTAGTATCGATGTATGCGCCGCCATGCTCACCACCGCACCCCCAAGACTCAGATCCAGAAGAGTTTGACACCGGGATCCTACCCGACAACATCCGCACAGCTGTAGAAGCGGACACCTTCTGGTGCTTGTCTCGCCTCCTAGACGGTATCCAAGACAACTACATCGCCGGTCAGCCGGGCATCCACAGGAGCGTGAAGCGCATGGCAGAACTCGTCGCTCGAATAGATTGTGCGTCCGCTCCCATCCCTGTACGCGTGTGCACCAGCTGAAGGTAATCTGTCCGCAGCCCCTCTGGCCGCGCATCTGGAAGCGGAGAACGTCGAGTTCATGCAGTTCGCGTTCCGGTGGATGAACTGCCTGCTGATGCGGGAGATCAGCGTGCAAAATACCGTTCGGATGTGGGATACCTACCTCGTGCGTCCCATCGTCGTTCTTTCCATTCTTCCTCAGTCGCTCTGACACGCGCATATACCCACCCAGGCGGAGGGCACCGACGCGTTCTCACAATTCCACCTGTACGTCTGCTCGGCGTTCTTGGTACAGTGGAGCAAGAAGCTGCAGGCAATGGACTTCCAGGTGCGCCGTGAGATACACGTGTGCCTCATAGACGTGTTTCGTTGACGATTTGTTGACGTAGGGCATCATCATGTTCCTGCAATCACTTCCCACTCAAGACTGGACGGACCACGATATCGAGATGCTCCTCAGCGAGGCGTTCGTGCACTACTCGACGTGGCATAACGCCCAGAGCCATTTCGGGGGCAAATGATGATATCCGTCTTGCCCGCACGGCGTCTTACGCGTGCATTCATTGGGGTCCATCACTCCGGATCCTTGGGGACGGGATGAGGAGTCTGGGGATGTCAGCATACGTGTCCTTGGCCTCAACTTGGCGTCATCGTGGCATCGTGTTTGTGGGAGTGGGCTGACGTGGAAGGTAGAACGACTGGGCAAATGCAGAGAGACGTATTTATTGCATGTACAATAATCGTGTGGTTCGAGGCGCAGTGCCTGAACTGCATGAGGCAGTTACATCATACTGCGTACGTATTAGAATATCATCAACAGGGACAGGATGTTGCAGTATACGCGCATATACCTATGCAGTCTACATGCGAGCGGAGGCAGGCCCCAGGGTACAGCTGGTGATAACATTGTAGGAAGCGCTCATGGTTCATGGTTTATGTGCCTTTGTTCTTTACGAGCTCGAGCTCGCGGTCGAGTGCTGCCTTGAGCTCCTTAGCCTGATCGGCTGTCTTGCAGCGTATCCGATACGGCGTCGATGCGCCGTCGCTGTGTCCCATGAACGACACGACCTTGTCGGCCACAGCGGGGTTCATGCCGAGATGCACCAAGAAGTTCTACCCCGCACGACCCCAGTCAGTCCCGCTCGTATACTCGAGAAAACAAACCGAACAAGGCACGCACGATAATGATCTTGCCCGTACCGCTGTTCCTCAGCAGCACCCGCCGCACGTCCGTCGTCTTGTGCCGCTTGAGCCGGAGCATGCCCACGCCGAGGTCGCCCCACTGCGCCTTGCCCTCCTTGTCCTTCGTCATCTTAAACACCTTGCTCCGGATCTCGTGCGTCGTCTCCTCGTCCTCCTCGCCCTCGCCCTCGAGGTCGTGCACCGACGACGACGCGATGAGCGGTGGGGGCTGCGCCTGCGCCTGCGACCCCTCCCCGAATGCGGGCGCGGGCGTGCCCTCCCCGGACCCAGACGAGCCCTCCTTCTTGTCCTCCCCAGACGAGGACGCGGACGGAGCGCCGAACGTGAACGCAGAGGCCTTGGGCGCCCCAAAGGAGAACGGCAAGGACTTGACGGGCCCGCCGGCGCTGCCCCCGCTCCCGCTCCCGCTCCCGCCGTCGATGTCGGGCGTCCTGGGCGGGCTCCCGAAGCCGAACCCGACGGGGTTCCCGATGCTGCCCGCCTTGGCGGTGCCGAACGCGCTGAAGAGCGAGGGCTTGCCGGGGGACGCGGACCCGAACGCGAACGGGTTCGTCCCGGACGCGGCCGTATCCTTTTCCTTGTCCTTGTCCTTGTCCTTCTCGGGGGTCGTCGTGCCGGTGCCGGTGCCCGCGGAGGAGGACGTGCCTGCGCCGAAGGGCGTGGACGCGCCGGAGCCGGGGGTGGAGAAGGTGAAAGGGGTGGGCTTCGTGTCGTCCCTGTCCTTGCCGAGGTCCTTCTCCTTCTCGTCGTCGGCGTCGTTGGAGGAGTCGGTTGCGAGGGGCTTCGCTCCGAACGTGGAGCTGCTGCCGAAGATGGAGGAGGACGAGGAGGACGCGCCGAAGACGGACGTTGAGGATGTGGAGGGCGCGAACAAGGACGTGGAGGAGGTTGATGTGGGGGCCTTGCCGCCGAAAATGGAGGTGCTGCTGGACGAGCTCGGCACGCCGAACGCGAAGGAGGGCCCTGAGGTGGATGTTGTGGGACCGGAGGTAGAGGTCGTGGAGCCGAAGGAGAACGCGGATTTTGGAGGCTCGGAGGGAGTGGATGACCCAACTGCTGGCTTGGACGCACCAAAAGAGAATGGGCTGCCTAGTGACGACCCAGTGCTGCTGCTATCGATCTTGGGTACGAAGCCACCGCCAGTGGGTGGGGACGTAGAGGTTGTGCTTGAAGTCACAGGTGGTTTAAAGCCTGCATAACTCGCGGGGGGAACGGGCATCGAGAATGTGGAGGGGGGTTTCGGTGCCTCTGCAGGCTTTGACTCAGTAAACGAGGGGCCAGAGGGTGCTTTACTTGGAGACTTCGCGTTCTCGTCAAAGTCGGACTTGACGGAGACACGCAGAGATTTATATCGCTCCAGTAGGTCCGCAACATCCACGAATGGGTCTGACTCGATAGCTCTGGAGACAGCGGAGAGGAAGGAGATGTTCAAACCGCGAAGAGCCTTGTAGTAATCGACCTCTCTCTGATCGTCGGCCAATGGCGGAGGGACAGTGGACTCTGCGGAGGAACCAACGATGGACGCAAACGCCTTGGTGGCAGGAGACGCCGAAGAGGACACAGGTGGGCCTCCAAAAAGAGATGATTGGGATGTGGTGGTAGAGAAGGGGAAGGGCGAGGCAGCAGGGATGGCCGGAGTAAGCTTTGGTGCTGCGGGAGGTGCAGTCGCAGAGGATGAGGCGAAAGAGAAAGGCGTGGACGCAGTGGTTGACGTGCCGAACCCCGAGAAACCTGCGAATTTGCTAGGTGGTGCAGACTGTGTGGTAGGTGTGGGCTGAAGACCTTCATGACGACGACGTATGCTCGAACATACCTCAGCAGTGGTTGCACTCGGAACTGGGATACTGGCTGCTTTTGACACTCCACCAGCACGTTTTGGTAACCCTCTTATCCTGTTCCGTGGCCTCAATAATTGATAAGTCGTCAGTACTTGTGATAGGTACGCACGGTCTTTCGGCGAGGGTGGACTCGTCTGCCTTTTTGAAACCGTTGCTCGAGACTTCCTGGCGTATTATTCGTGAGCCATTCGGTTCACTTTTGTGGCGACACGTACCTCGACCTCCTCGTCGTCGTCGTCACCATCCTTGATCAACTGCTTTTCCGCTGCTCTCTTCATTGTTGTCTATGGCGTTGAGGGGTGAGGGAGAGAATCAGAGGAAACACTGTCTCAGAGACGAAGTGGCTACGGTGGTGGACTCGATGAACTTGCACGCGTCGAGGCACGTGTGCCTGTGGTTAGGCGTCTATATCGGACTCCAAATTATTCAAGCGGAGCTTGATTGCCCTGCACCCCAGGAGGCTCTTGAGATGAAAATATTGGCACAGAGGTATTCCGGTTCTGAATGCATATGCATATATCGCAGGAGTACTTACGGCTCACAGACGAGGAGGTGCGGGAAGCCGCTGCCAACGTGGAATAGGGGGATCGCTGCGTTGGGGTGCGGACCGGGAACGGAATATCAGAGATCGCTTACATAAGGAAGCCCCGTCGGCATAGGGGCCATGTTGCACCGGCTGGGCGAGTCCCGCTCATTCTCTTTCTGTCGTCACCATCCTCCGAGTCCCCAATGTCGTCCTCGTCGACGACCGCTTGCTCGAGGTCTCCCTCGCTCTCGCCCACGACTCCCGAGGCTTCCGACATCATCGACCCCATCATGAGCCAGGAGGACCTTTCTGCCTGGTGCAAGTCGCTCCCGAACGCCGAATTTCTCATCAACGGCCAGCTGCCCTTTGGAGATCCTCCACGCAAGGTCGACGATCGACCTGCATTGAACCTGGAGGATCTGTTGCAGGAACACATGTATGAGGAGTGAGTCACGTTCCGACCATTGTTATCGGTCTGAGCTGCACCTTACGCCTCGCAGCGCTACCCCGGTCGCTCTGGACATTCCTGCAGACTCCATGTTCTGCCCCGTTACCAGTCCGGTCTCTCCGAACACCTCCATCGCCATCACGAAACCGATACCCCCTCCGGCGCAAATTCGCAAAGACCCCCCGGCGCTACAACGCGTCGTGTTCCCAGAGAAGGAGTCATGTGCAAAGTGAGTGTCCTCGTTCTTAAGCATCCTCCCGAACTATACGGCCGAGGTCGTACATATATCCCCCTTCTCCACCGTGGATGGCCGCCCTTAGCTTCAAGTATCGGTCTGCTTCTGAAGCTTGTCCGAAGCATGTCCGCCGATACCTCTTTTTTGGACATACGGACCCCAAGTGGAGGATCGCTCGGCAGCGTTTTGTCTTCCCCGGTGAATAGATCGCATAACGTGCGGGCCCGTACCGAATTTTGGTCTCCTCGACCTCTGTTATCATTCGACCTCTGCTTATCACCCTCTAGTCTTCCAATTATGTTTCCAAGCCTGCCGGAGGGCGGCACGAAGTCCCGAGTCGAGACGCAAATACGTCTCACGGTCGACTTGGCTCATGCTAGTTCCTCGTCCGGCGAGCCACTCAAGTACGACAAAGTCGGAAGCTGGAAGTGGTTGAGATTACCCAAGGGTACGACAACGAAGAAGAGGACCCGCAAGGAGGGCAAAGTCGGTCAGTTGTTCGCGTCCTTTCACCTTCCTTCGCATAACCTCTTCCTAGATGCCCCAACGGAAGACTCCCTCTATCTCACAACGGACATTACGTGCGCGACGCCCCCCCATACTCGGGTGGCCGTCTGTTCTAGCTGCCAAACGCGCGAGGTACGTGCCCCTCATTGTAGCAGGAACGTCAGCGGAGTTGGTTCACACGACGATAGGCCAAACGTGTCGCACGCAAGATCGCCTCTCGTATTCGCCCTGCGCGCTCCGATTCGGATTCACAGGAGGAACCCCTTATGATTCCCGGCAAGGGCAAGCATGAAGACACATCTAACATCCTTCAGTTCAATTGTCCAGAAGTGCTCGACTTCTCCTCAGGCTCGGTCATCCTTCCAGTTCGGATCACATGCTACTGCCGACATCATCGCGAGAAGGTAGGCTTCAACCTGCACCTTACGATGCTCGACCATGCTGGTCGTATCATCGGCACTGGCACAACAAAGCCCATCATGATCACGGACGACCACAAGAGCACCGGTGTCAACGCACAGAAACCGACTAACGAATTTGGTGCAAAGCTCGACTGGACTGTTACTGGCACAGACTCCCAGGAAGGTGCCCCAAAGCGGAAGAAGGTGGCGAGTCCTGGAGAACGCAAGAAGCGTCCGAGGCGTCCGAAGCCATATGATACCGATACGAGAGTGTTGAAGCTTTATCGACAGAGCAGCAGCGGCAGCCTTCACTCGCCGTCCGAAATGACCTCCCCGTTCGCCACCAGAGCTTCGTCTCCGTTGCAACGGACAGCGCAGTCCCCCTCCCTGCACGTTGTCACCTCCGCTGCCTCCTCTCCTCCGTCGAGTTTCAGCTTCAACGAGCCGTCTCATTCCTCTGTTTCTGTCACCTCCGATGTCTTCGACAGTGCGTCTTCGACTGCAGTCGCTAGTCCGCACCCATCTGCCTTCGACTCTAATGCCTCCATAGCCGACTTCATGAACACCAACTTCGACGTTGACGTCACGATGCCTGACTGCCACGAACTCGAACCTCCCGTCCCGCCGTTCCAAGACCCCTCGCATTCCCCCTTCGCACACCACCCACCACCGTCCATCCCAGCACCTCCGCCAGCGGTCGAGCCGATGAACCTGGCTGTTCCTGTACCGGCTCCCGCTGTCCCCATGCCGTACATGCTGTTCAAGCATGACCCTCCACCGCCTATCACTCTTCCCCTTCCCCGTATTCACCGACTCATTCCTGCTGCAGGACCCACTTTCGGCGGTATCGAGGTCACGGTTCTCGGCGCCAACTTCCACCCTTCCATGCAGCTCAACTGTGTCTTCGGTTCCACGCCATCGACATCGACCCAACGCTGGAGCGACAACACGCTTGTCTGTATCCTGCCCCCGAGCGTGACTCCCGGGCAAGTCCACGTCTGGTTCGAAGGTCTGCAGAAGGAGGATGACGGCACTCCGCCGTGTCTGTTCACGTACACAGATGAGACAGACAGAGCTTTGTGAGTGCTCTACCGTAGTTTTGAGTCGTTCGCTTTTCTTATCAACCATACCAAGGATGGAATTGGCCTTGCAGGTCGTTGGCTTGAAGATGACCGGCAAGATAGAGGACGCGAGGCACATTGCCCTACGGATCGTCGGCAACACTGGCGGTCCCGAGCCAGAACCCCACAATGGCATGACAGCAGGCGGCGCGATGCAGCTGTCGTCACACCTGCTTCTCGGTCGTGCAGGAGATAACAGTGACTTCGAGAAGGTGCTTCTCGACTTCCTCGCGCTCAACATTCCCACCGTCCACGCCGCGATCCCCAACGAAAGTTTTATCTCGAAGCAGACTCCAAGCGGGCAGACGCTCCTCCACCTCGCGACACTGGCCAAGTTCCCCTCCCTTGTCACGTTCCTCCTCGCTCAGGGCATAGACGTCGACGCGCGCGACAACAACGGATGCACGGCACTCTTCCTCTCCGCGCTCACCGGCTCCGCGGAATGTGCTCGCGCACTCGTTGATGCTGGTGCCGCGCTCGACGTTGTGAACGCTGCCGGCAAGACACCCGCGGAGGTCGGACCGGCGGGATTCTTCGACTTCGTGTCGTCCGAAAGCGAACCCTCATCCGAAGATAGCGAGCGCGAGTCGGATGAAGGCGCATGGGGCGACGTGGACGAAGAGTCTGACAGCCCGTCCGAGCGCCAGGTCACATTGGGGCGAAGAAGGGGGCGTAAGCTTGGCCGCGTGTTCAAGCCGCGTGGCGTTGCTACCTCCACCACTCTCGAGGTTTCGTCGTCCCCCGAGCCCGACCACAAGCTTCCGTCGGCGGCAGCAGAGAAGAAGGCCATCGAAGCGGGACTCACTGCTGCTGACGAGAAGCAAGCGGCGACATTCATCGAGATGTTCCAGCGCACGCTCGCGCAGCTTCAGAACCCGCAAGGCATGATCCCCAATATTCCCAACATCCCGTACCTGCACATGCCGAACCTCCCGGGCATGCCCAACTGGGGCGTACTTCCACAGATACCAGCTGTCTTCCCCATCCTCGTGCCGATTCCGTACCTCTGGGGTGACCGTCGCGCGCGCGGCACTGACGGCAAGGACGGGGCGGAGCCGAAGTTCGGGTTCGCCACTGCGGTCGACTTTAAGTCGTTCTGGGAGAAGCGCATGCAGCAGATGACGCGCGCCGACGACGGCCACGACAACCCGCCCCCGGCCTATACCCCACGTGGCACGGAGGTCGACCTCGCGACATTCGACCCCGATGCGAAGCCGGCGATCCCTGAGTCCCAGCCGTCGGTGGTGCCCCCTCAGCCTGAAGTTGAGGCTGTGGCTGTGGCTGAGGCTGAGACTCGGCCTGTCGCTCCCGCACCGCGTCCGGTAGGCTATGACGAGGCCGCGGTCCCGGAGGAGGAAGTTCAGTTGTACGGCTACAGGCCGGCGCGCAAGACGCCTCGGTGGGCGCAGAAGAAACGTACGTGCCGATTCAGTTGAATTTTCGAGCTGCTTGCGACCGTCACTTACCATCCGTCGCTCTTCTTGTAGATGACCGAATGCTCGTGCTCTTTTGGATTCCGATCTTGATTATCAGCTTCGCCTGGGCATTCGTGCATGCGCTGAAGATCGCCCTCCACGCCACGAAGGCGCTCGTCATGCTCAAGGTTGGCCTCCAGGCATGAGCGAGTTGGTTCCGCAAGCAAGCAGCCTGTAAGTATCAATGAATGCCAAGAAACGCAGCGCGTTGTAGGATACAGCCGGTTAATGGACTCGTGAATATCGATAGTACCCTTAGCATCGTATAAAATCTCCTGTTTCCGTTCGTTTCCCTCTTTCGTCTCCTTGCCTTTACTGGACTCGGAAATCTTTGCAAAGCCGTCGCTGGCGCTTCCTTTCCTTGCGTTACTCGTCCCGCGTTCGCATCCTGTTTACGCCGACCGTCTTCTTTCCTTTCGCTGCCGCCGTCCGTCTGTCTGGTGTCTCCCCCTCCCCCCGTCTGTCTCTATTTTATGCCAACCCTCCGTCCGTCCGATGTCTTCATAGAATCCGTGTATTAGACGTATGCCCGTCGATAATTCAACTATGCAGCTTTGCAACGTATGGCCCCTCTCGGGGAGCGGCAGCAAGATTCGGGACTCGGGACGTAACCTCAGTAAGGTAGCGCTAGCCTGCCATCGGATTTTTTCGCGTTCGACTGTATATACGGTGAGACACCCGCTTGTGTCCTACATACCCTTCTCATGTCTCATCTGCAGAGCTTCTCTTCGTCTATCAGACTAAGCAGGATGTGTTATTGTATCTCATTTGACACGCCGCCGGCCTCGTCGGCGCCACTGGTGGGTTTGGTTTGAGTCTGCTAGATCACCGTTCCGGCGATGCTGACCATCAAACGTCCTCCAGTTATTGAGAAGCGCAATATGTATCGGCCACCACTCGCCTTCGACGTGCAGTCATCGTCGCTCGCTGCGTTTTTCAATGCCCTCCGCGCTACAATGCGAAACCTAACATGTACGACCAAAGAGGCACGACATAACTAAAGTACAAGTACACACGAGGTCAATTCACAGCCAGATACTATGCACTTGGATCCCTATCGTCCACTGGAATAATCCCATCCATACACCGGATAATCACTGTCCCATCCTCATCCCCCGAAGACAGTGTCCTCCCATCCGGAGAGAAAGCTAGGTGACTCACCCCCGACTGGTGCTCCGAGAATGTTGCCACACAACACCCATCTCTCATTCTCCACAACCGAACCGTTCGGTCCGCCGACGCCGACGCGACGTACTCTCCGCATGGGGAGAAACGCGCCTCCCAGACTACATCCGTGTGGCCCTTGAGCTGCAGCAGCTCGACACCGCTGGACGCATCCCAGACGTGCATGTACGCGGGTCCCTTGTCCAGCGCCACCAGCACCAGCTTCCCATCCGGAGAGAACTGGATATCCAATGCATATCCTAGGCTTTGATCCCCCAAAACGAGTAGCGTTTCTCCCGTCTCAACATCCCAGAGAGTGACCGGACCTCGCCCCGTAGCGAGACGCTTGCTTCCAGGGTCAAAGGTAAACCCGGCACGGGCTGGCTTCCTGGATACGAAAAGTGAGTCGAGGGGGTGCGGACCGTGATCAATGGACTTGTGCAGCCTGATGGAAGCGACATCCATGATGCCATACGCGCAAACTTCGAAGCCGTGCGCCAGCCAGCGTCCATCAGGGGAAAACGCGATACAGTCGGCCCTCGGTGTGAAGGTTTGGGACCCTCCGAGCAGTTGGAATGTGTGTGCGTCCCAGAACGCCACGGTCCCGAGATAGGATGTGGTTACAATGACGCTTCCGTCGGGTGACCACGCGCAAGAGACATCAGTGTCCAGGTACCGTGGTTGGAACCACAATGGCAGCACTGCTACTTCCTGTACGGGATCGCTGAGATTCCAAACCGCCATTTTAACGTTTGTACCACATGAAGCGAGATGCCGGCTGTCTGGGGAAAATGCAAGTGACTTGACTGTCGTATAACCGTGGGCGACCCATTGCTGGACTATTGATCCATCACTGGAGTCCCAGAGGATGACAGTCGAATCTGCCGACCCCGTCGTGATCCACTTGCTGTCCGGAGAAGCTACAAGACAGCAGACGCCGCAGTCATGGCCGGCAGGGAGGACTGGGCGGCTGGTCAGTTCATCTCAAGCGGCAAGGACGTGTCGGAAATCACCTGTTTCAGGTGTCAGCGTGAGTGCGCTGCGCTGAGATAGCATAGGCATGTACTCTCCCAGCTCATGGAGCCAGAATGAGGCGCTTTGA
This sequence comes from Ganoderma lingzhi, assembly GCA_026283605.1. Lineage (NCBI taxonomy): Eukaryota > Fungi > Basidiomycota > Agaricomycetes > Polyporales > Polyporaceae > Ganoderma > Ganoderma lingzhi. The sequence goes on from JAPJYM010000019.1 coordinate 819,790, forward strand.
GCATGCAAGGAGTGCTTAATGAGGTATTTGATTCTGGGTTGGGGGAACTTGAGCAAGGCGCGCTCCAACTTCTCGTAGGACGGGTGCTGCGCGGGACGCGACAGGTCTCGAGCGACCTCTATGATAGAGGTTGCTTGCAGCTCTATAATAACTTCCCTCAACGTTGGCCAACTATTCGGAAGGGGAGCCGTTAAGGCATTGACTGCGGCGTCGATTTCATAGACCCTCCACTTCAGCACCAGCGATCGCAGCCGAGACCAATCATGGGCTGAGTGCTGACGGAGTTGAGAGAATGCTACAATCGGCCAGATGATAGATGAGCAGTCAGAGAGTTTGGAGGCCAGCGCAGACTCATAACAAACTTACACGGATATATCAGCTCTAGGGTTTCCACAGTAGATGTTGCGAGAACTGAATTAATTAGGAAGGCGAGATAACCTGCGACATGACGTTCAACGCTTGGGCCGCCTGTGCGCTGACCACCGATCTGACAGGATGTAATCCGCAATTCAGCTTTGACAATTGCACAGCATGATGGAATGTACTCGTACAGTCAGAGTCTTCAACCGTATTTGCTCTGAGATGCGTCGCCAGATAACTTCTAGAGGTGCCCCATTGCATTCTCGAGTCGGCATAGTAATCCTTTTGCATGTGAGATTAATGACTCTAGGGAATGCCAAGAGTACTCGGCCAAATAGGAGAGGCGTGGCAAAGGAGAGGTCGGAGAGACACAGAGTTCGTATGTTGGCTCCGAATCGCTGGAGACAAATGAGACTGGACTGATGGATGCGAATGGTGGGATGTTCGGATCGCTTCGATAATTCGGCCCGTTTCTTCACCGAGGTGAACTTGATTTCAGAGACATTGGGGAGGGTGTGAACTAGGGGGAAGGGCGCAAAGTCGTCGAGATGGAAGGTTATCGAGTGGACGAACGGCTTCAGGTGGGGATTGTCCTGCAAGAACTCGACGAAGGCGAAGGCCTGGCCGCCGCTCGTGAGAGAGACACGCGCAAACATCACGCAGCGGCTGTGAGAATGGAGCTGGCGGCACGTAAGGGAGAAGCTGCGCAATGTGTTTGTATGGTCGCGAGATTGGTCGATGACCCGCTCGATGACCTCCCAAGGCATTCGGAGGGTCTCCATGGTTCGAGGACGGCTCGCCAGAGCTTTGAGAGGGACCAAGCAATGAAGGATGATCGAAGGCGATTCGAGAGGCCTCGTCTGTTAGTTATGTTACTCAGTCCACGCCGAGACGATAACGGGCGCGAGGTCGCGTGATGAAAGTCGAAAACGTCGTTCACACACCATGATGCTATCTGATTATCCCTTCAGATCGTCGCCGGGGACATTGTGATGTGGAAGGGCTGAATGGCGAGGACACCGTCAAGACGCCCTGGAAGACAGTCAACTTTCGCATGCGCACACAAAGCATGACCGCACCTTCTTCCCGCCCGCACACTGGCAGCAATTGACTCTCTCTAGTTCCTGTCCTGTGTCCAGGCCCGCCTACCACCGTCTGCAATGCCATTCGCCCTTGCTCTGTGCGCGGTTACGAATCTCCCGGTCGATGCGGAAATCACTCGGGGGCTGGATGCCAGCGGGACAGCTGACTCTCGGACGGAACCGCTCGCTAGGTATGTGGATCGACGCGTGTGATCTCGCCGCCGACCAGCCAGTTGAACGAAGGGCGCGATTCCGATTCCGACGCAGTCCGCGTTCGCTCTGCCATAGTGTCTGAACAAATTTCTTGTGTAATTAGCGGAGGATACACCTCAATGTTAAGGTATAAGGGGAAGCACGCTCAATCCCTCCCGGAGAGGTCGGTAGCACCTTGGACTCGACCGACGACGTCCACAGATTTGACTCCAGCGAAGAGCTCCACGTCGTCGTCGATGGCGCACACTTTGGGGTTCGAGGAGGTACAAGAGGGCAGCTGTTTGTGACCATGGATCAGCCAATCACAGAAGACGGGGGCACGAAACCAGATAGGGCACACACCGTTCCGTCGTTGAGGTACGCCTTGACGATGTCGGTCACGCAAGCGGAGGATTGGTAGATCGACGTGTGCTGGGGTGCAAAATTTATCAGAGCTGGCGAGAGGAGGCACATTTGGTCTAAGTATATGCGTACCCCGAACCCATTCTGCTTCACGAGTGCGGCTTGGTCGCCGAGGACCTCAGCCAGGTGGGCTGCCTCCTTGAAGGGGGTCGCGTTGTCATACTGTCGCGTTTCCGATTCGAGTTAATAATCGGACCGCATATAGCTGACTGCATAACATACCGTGTTACCGATGAGGAGGACCTTGTTCTTGAACGTGCCGTTGAAGGGGCCCTGGAAGCGCTCCGGAGCACGGACGGGCCAGTACGAGCACCGCTGCCAGGGGACGGGGAACAAGGCGCCAACTGGCCGCGGAGCAAAAATATCGGTGAACGTGTCAGGAAAGGCACGGCTGAGGACTCACATGAAGGAGATACGGTCCGAATGACGTCGACGAGGTTGTCGAAGACGACGGTCGTGTTCACCGACGGGTCGGCGTCCACGCTGTCCGCGCAGACGACGGCAGGTTCAGTGTAGCTGTTTTGGGTGTAAACAGCATCCCTTCTGCGTGAAAGACAAAGTTAGGTGGGTAAGCGAGGTAAGGCGGGACGACACAGACCTAGTCACGGCGGCCGTGGAGCCAGCAGATGCGTTCTGTATGGTTGCGATCGTCTGTGGGAGGAGCTCGTTGCCGTACTGAACCCATTGCTGTGGCTGGTAAAGACCGCTGTACATGGTCGCTGTGACCCGAGTTCGTGTCAGGCTTCGGCGTGATATGCATGTAACGGCCCGGGATAGAACGGACCTCGAAGAACAGTCAGATGGTTCCCAACGGGGTGGTCATGCCCAAGCTAATTTTCACATAGAAGTTGTGAAGAAGTCGAATTGAGGCTATAAAGCGAGGCCTACTTTGGCTGCCTGGTTAAGAACGTCCACGACATCCTGAGCGGAGCTGTTCATTGATGGGGCAAGCTTGCAGTTATCGGGTCCCGCAAGTGCGCAGGCGGTGGCGAAGCCGGTGTACTCATCTTCGGCCGCCCCAATTTGGTCGCTCCAGAGCTAGAAGAAGGAATCAGCATATATGCACTCCATGCGACCAGACCCTAATCCCGGTGATACATGCCTGGTACGACTGGGTGGAAGCGACCCTGGTGGCATCGAGGACGCCGTCAAGGATAACACGGCCGACGCGATCGGGGAACACTGGATAGTACGTGTTAGCCCGAGCCCCACCACACCTGTTCCTGCCAAGGGATGACCCACTGTTGATGAACCACGCGCCGACGAGCGTGCCGTACGAGAGGCCCCAATAGTTGATCGTGCTGTTCTGCCCCACGATGGCATCCGCGAGCCCGACCAGGTCGCGCACCGTCGCCGCCGTGCCGATGTAGCCGAGCGTCGTGCCGTTGGGCCCGGACAAGCAGCGGTCGCCGAGCTCCTTCCACTTCGTGTCGAGGATCGGGGCCTGCGAGTAGAGGGCTTGGATGTCGGTCTGGTTCGTGAAGTTGCCGATTTCGTTGATGCCCGTGCCCTCGATGGTGCCGTTCCAGAAGCTCGCATACTCGTCGTCAGGGATGCAGAACACGTCTCCGGGGCTAGCATTGCAAGTCAGCGAGTCGCCGGTTGAGACGCGGCTACAAACGGCGTACTAGGTGTACGGACCGACGCCGCGGGGGTCCCAGCTGATGAAATCGTAAGCACCGCCGGTGCGGTTCATCAACGCCTCCGCGTCCGTAGCCAAGGACGAGAGGCCAGACACACCGGGGCCACCTGTCAATGACGGCGGAGGGTCGGTAAACAAATCGATAATTCGGGATAGTCATCGTCGTATGCCAGCTCACCGGGGTTTAGGAAGATAGTGCCCTTGTGCTCGCTGGTGGCATTTGCCTTGACAACGAGGAGCTGCCCGTTACCAGCAGAGGCGTTGTGGTAGTCCAGCGGGATGTCAAAGTACGCGCAGGACAGGTTGCTGAATTGCGGGCAGGGAGCCCATTCTGACAGCGCTGCGCGCGCGGTCATCATTTGGCCTGCGAGCCCAACTGTGAGCAGGATCGCTCCTCCGGCTTTCAACATGGTGTGGTACGTTGTGCTGTACGTCAGTGGTAGCAAAAGGAATGAACAGGTAAGGAGGGGTTGGGATGGGATGGAAGAGAAATTGTGAAGTGGCTAGAACTGATGTCCCGTTCAGGGCGAGTATGTTATATATATATACTGGTCGGGATGAAGCGGCAGCACTTACGGAATTAGGTGTACGGATTGAATTTGCTTCTGGGAGTTCTTACTCCACTCTGCGTGTCGCCATGGGGGTGGCCCAACTCAATTCTAAATTCTAATAGTTTAGTCGGCCTCCAACTGCGTGCACTGAGACCAAATCCGTCTGCTCGCACCAAATAATTAATAATTAAGGAGCTCCGTAGCTGATGCGGGTGATGGAGCTTCGAGGCCGCCGCAGTCGCGCTGAGTGCGGGTTGGTTGGCCGCCGTCCCCCGCCTTGCCATGAACTGGGTACCTCAAGCGGCGTTGTTTCCACCCAAATATCGAAAACAAAGCGAAACGGTTAGGAACCACGGGAGATAAGGGGAGATATGGGGTGTGCAAGGGTGGGCCTTCGGGATCGGCGGCAAAGGTCACGGTGCCAAGAAATCGAGCCCTGATAGGCCCTGATCGAGTTATTAGAATTGAGCTGGGCTCCGTAGTGACCGGATCAGGACCGGATAGTGGCCGAGTCTGCCAACATGGTCCTCGGCGAGGCCATGCCGGTGTACTGTAAGACGATGTGTGTAAACGTTGCCGTATACTTAGTACACGCGCCTAGATCGAAACTGAAAAACCTACAACATCATCATAATTCTAACTTACAGATGTGTGTTGTCCTATCCTCAAACTCCGTCATATGTAGGTAGGCCCGACAGAGCTCATAGAAAAAGGTCGGAAAGAGTGCAAGACTGAGAGGAAAGGCGAGTGTTTGGCAGGAATGACGGTGGCGGGTGTACTAATATCACGTGCACTCCGCTAACTCGTGGTCGATCGTGACGAGCTGCGATGTCACGGCAGGGATTCCGCCCTTTTCGACGGGAGAAAAGGCAATAAAAAGGGATTACCCGTGAAAGACTTTTCTCTGCACGTGACAGAATTGGAGAGAAGTGGCACAAAAGTCTCCCAAAAGGATAACTTTCTTCCCCTTTTGGCTCGACTTTTCTCCTTTTCGTCACGTGCAAAAGAAAAGTTAATCGCGAGTAATGCCTTTTCGTTCACTTTTCTGCCGTCAAAAATCTGGACATCCCCGCCGTGTGTCCGAGAAGAGGCTTGCCTCGCATCCACATGCGATGTGTCTCGGACGCAGCATCGTCAATCCTTCTGCACTTGCACTGGCACTTGAAACTGCAGGAGAATGTGAATACGTTTCTCACTCCAACGCTTCTAGATCATTACTCGGGGATGTAGTTGGTAGAGCCTCTACCGCGGCTCATCACCGGGCGTCCTGGGAGCTTGAAACGCGGCTACTCCATGACAGTGTGGGACCGATGCTCTGTCATAGTGCAGTAAGTACTCCGAGTCGGGACAGGTCGGGAACACGTTGAACGCACGTTGTGCGAGTGCAACATGCATGGAGTGGACTCCTTGTACGTTGTCTGCAAACGTATTATGTCCGTTTGTACCTAGGGACAAGTACTTTCGACACACATGTCGGATTGCCCACAGGACTGTGAATAGTGATCACGAAGTTGGGGTTACTGCGTGCGACGCTACAGAATATACACTGCGGTAGCGGCGGTACGCCTATGTTACGATGAGTGTGCCGGATGCAACGTATCCACCCGGCGGCGCAGCACATAGAAACTGTGCGCCGATGGAAATATAGAGGAGCTTGCGAAGTTCTGATCTGTTCACAGGTTACGCCAGGTGCATACACTGATACAGTCCTCGCACGACACACATAACTTAGTAAGGAGCAGGTCGCTCAAAGAAGAGTACCACACTGGCATTTCTTGCCCACATCGAACGATCGCTCACACGCGGCTAGAGCAGCTCTGTAGGAGCGCCTTAGTAAGGCTTAGATTTCCTGGGGAATGAAGAGGGTATATAAGAGGGGAGCAGGACCTCATCGACATCAGTTCAGAAAAGCACCAGTACAGTCCTTGCTTTACACTGCATACCCACCCAAGAAACCAAAGATGACAACCGGTGGGTAGCCCGTGTATGACAGCCATAAAACACTATCTCACCGAATATCCGTTACAGAGGGTTCCGTCTCGAAGATCGGGGTTGTTGTCTTTCCCGGCTTCGAACTCCTCGACACCTTTGGGCCGCTGGAAGCACTCTATGGGCTCTCTGGTGCCCATAAGATCGATCTCTACGTTATCGCCGCGACGCTCGACCCCGTATACTCTGGAACGAGCAACCCCCTGATCAGCCAGAAGGGCTCTCACTTCGGGGTGAACGTCGTCCCGACGCACACCCACGAAAACGTCCCCGACGATCTCGAGATGATCCTGATCCCCGGCGGGATCGGCGTCATCGAGGACACGGTCAAGCCCACGGTGGAGTTCGTGAAGAAGACGTACCCGAAGCTCAAGTACATCATCACCGTCTGCAACGGGGCGTCCATCGCCGCGATGGCGGGCGTGCTCGACGGGAAGCGCGCGACGACGAACAAGGCGGCCTGGAAGGCGGCGACCTCCGTGGGCCCGAACGTGAACTGGGTGAAGACCGCGCGATACGTCGTCGATGGGAACTGCTGGACGAGCTCGGGCGTGAGCGCAGGGATAGACATTACCTTGGCCTGGATCGCGAAGATCTATGGGCAGGAGACGGCGCGGATGATATCCAACGGGATGGAGTACGAGTGGAGGGACGATCCGAACTGGGACCCGTTCGCGTTTATGTTCGGCGAGGGAGAGTTCTTGGCGTGACGACTCCAGTTGAGGACGGGCACGCTGTAATACTTGGGTCAGGAGGCTTGTACAGAAACCAATTCATGATCAGTCCAGACGTACCCATGCGACTCCCCGTGTACAGGCCATCTACTATTACTCTTCGCAAAGTGCAGCTTGACAAAATCCTGCGATTGGCCATAAGTTTGTTGATACAGAGACATTGTTTCTCCGCTAGTATGGCGACTAAGTACTAAAGCGGGCGGGAAGGAAAGAGGCTGAGGTGAGCTGAGGTGGCGGGGAAGGGTGAAGCGCCCATTTAGGGTAGAATTCAAGTGTTCGGGAATCTCCGGACCGGTACTGCACGACCCCAGATTCCGGCGTATTTACGCACTTGCTCTCTTCAGTCACCGTCACTTGTCCAGCCAGGTCTTGCCTTCAATATCATACACCACTGCAACGATGTCTTTGCAAGGTCTCATCTCTGGTGCAGAATGCGCGGTGCCCTTCAACCCACTCTCGCAAGTCCTAAAGCACACCGAGGGAGATCGCAGCCTGCAGCAGGTGCGTCCTCGGTTTTGTCAGGCTTTTACGGACTCGTATGCTGAACATTTACTAGGACAGGATTGCGGGACCCTCGGGTTCGCGAGTGAGTATTGTGAAGCGTGCCGCCCTCTCGCGCCCCTCTCACGCTCTCTGAATTCTAGCTTCACCACCTCCCCACTTCCTCCGCCGCACCTGGATCTCAGCAAGATCTTGCCATGGCCCGCCAGTTCTTCGACGGCGGGGCACAACAGGCAGGCGCACCCCCCGCGTTCGCCATGCCCCGCCACGTTATGCCCCCTGAGCCCGAGCGTTTCGCGAGTGCGCCCCCCCAGGCGGGACACGACCTGAACAAGGCCTGGAACGGGATGCAGGCGGGACACGGCGCGCCGGCAGAGATGCTGCGCGCTCACTCAGCCAACGGGGGAGGATGGAGCGCGGAGTTCGACGGAGTTGCGCAGATCGCTCAGCCGTCGGGTCAGCAGAACATGCCTATGCAGTCCAATTGTGAGTGTTTCTCTGAATTTCGTCTTCTCTCTTGCGTCTGTATGCTGTACGCGACCATCGAGACAAGCCGTCTACGGCCATTGAATGCGCATATATTGAGTGCAGTCACTTGACGCACCCATATATGCGCTGTTGTGTGGCCGTGTGCGTACTTGCGGATGTGGAACGCCTTCGGAGTGCCGGATTTCCGGCGAGCCGCCGAGGTGTAAAAGCATTGCCGCTGGTGCTCCCCGCACTATTGCGTGCTTCCATTATCTTTTGATAATCCTTGGGCTCTCCTCACCGCGCAAATGGTGTCAATTCGGGCTCTCGTTGGGAGGATCACCCATGCTTGGCGCATTGGTGGGTATGCATAGTCCCAACGCAAGGTACATCTAGAACCGCAGCATCTCAACGCGAGAGGGATGAAGCGCGAGTGTTCGCGGCTCCGTTGATGACAAATGCGTCGCATCCGTCACACCTTGGTGGTTTTGTCGAAGTACCAGATTCCAGATTGGAGGCACAGACGTTTGGCGACATCCCTCCCCTCCCAAACCATAGAACCTCGTATTGGAGTGACAATCGCACTAATCGCTGTCGTTACAGTCAGCCAGGCGCCTTATATGCAGTCCGGATTGTATGGTCGGAGCATGCCACTTGGAATGTCGTCGTACGGCATGAGTATGGGCATGCCCCAGATGGGCATGAACCAGGGCAAGGGCAAGGGGCGGGAGATCGACTTCGACGCGGCGTTCGCTCAGGTGCACGCCTCGCTCGCGGACCAAACACAAGGCGCGCGGATAACGGAGGTCACGGACGACGAGGCGGAGCAACTTGCGAAGACCCTCGAGTCGGTGAGCTTGGAGAAGGAGAAGGGAAAGGGGAAGGCCGGCGAGGAAATTGAAGGGGCGAACTTCAAGGAGTGTGTATCGCCTCATTGTATGCGCGTCCTTTTGGTTTTGTGCTAACTATATGCGCGCGTACAGGGTCTGGGAGCAGCTGCAGAACTCTGATCTGCCACCGCCGGAGGAGGACGTGGGCAAATGGGAGGCGCAGTTCAACCAGCTGATGAACTCGCAGCGCGAGGACTTCGACTATGGTGGGATGATGCAGAACGCTTGGGATGGCATGAACTCTACCGACTTCTCGCCGGAGCCGCCGCTTCAGTTCGATGACCAGGGTATCCCTACCCTCGGTGATTATGTGTTCGGTGCGTGCTCCTTATATGCGCTCTTACGGTGGTCCTCACGCGCATGTATGCTACAGAGAAGGACAACCAGTACCTCGATCCGAGCCACTCGATGTCATCGTTGCAGCAGGCGAAAGACCTGCTCGCACAGAATGGATCGCTTTCTGAGGCAGCACTGCTTTTGGAAGCTGCGATTCAACATGGAGATTTGGGCGAGGGCGGTTACGAGGCCTGGATCCTGCTTGGTGAGACGAGGAGCATGGATGAACGTGACGATGCTGCGATGCGCGCCCTCAACGAAGGCGTGAAGCGAGCAGAGGCTGCCGGTGCCGCTGGGCAGGGTATGCTCGTAAGTTCTCGTTTTCGCAAGTTTTCATCCTTTCCTGGTTGCTTATCGCCGCCCTCCAGTCTCTTGCCGTCGCATATACCAACGAAAATCTGGAGAGGGCGTCACACGCGATGCTCCTGCGCTGGCTGCACGCCCGGTACCCCGACGCCAAGATCACGGAGGAACAGTGGAAGTCGCTGAACCTGTCAGCCTGGCACTCCCAGGAGCAGGTCACGGAGGCGTACCTCGGGGTCGCTCGCGGACAGTACGAAACCGGCAACCTTGATCCGGACGTTCAGATCGGCTTGGGGGTCCTGTTCTACACGAATAGCGACTTCGACCGCGCGAAGGACTGCTTCGAGGCCGCTCTGAGCATGAGGCCGAAGGACTACCTGCTATGGAACCGGCTGGGCTCGTGTCTTTCCAACGGTAACAAGCCCGAGGAGGCTCTGGGTGCATATCGTGAAGCACTTCAGCTTCGGCCGACGTACACCCGTGCCATCTACAATGTCGGCGTAGCCTGTGAGTGTCGCCCATCTGACTGTGCTTCGTAAATTCCCTTCACCTCGCTCGTCTGCTGACTCGGCTTAAAATGATTAGGCTTGAACATCGGCGCGCACAAGGAAGCGATAGAGCACTTCCTCAGCGCACTTGGGCTACAGGAGTCATCTGGCGGCGAGAAGAGCGAGCAGCTGTGGACGACGCTTCGGCGCGCATTCCAGGCCATGGTAAGCGTGTTTTCGGATGCTCGCCACTTCACAGTCATGGGCTCACTGCGCGTCGTCACAGGACCGGCAGGACCTGGCCGATATGGCGCGGCCGGGGACGAAGCTGGAGGCCTTCCGTGAAGTGGGCTTCGACTTCTGACTGGAGGAGGACTCCGAGGAGTTTGTTGGTTTCGTCCGCTACGCTTCGCTGAGTCGTAAAGTCCTTCGCTGTGCCATGTACCCTGTATTCTAAGCTGACCAGCGTAGGGACTGTGACAGTGTATAGTGTAGAAGTAAGTTATGAATACCGCAAGATAGATCAGCCTATAGAAAACAGCGGATTTGACCCCTGTTTGAGGTCCAGCGGTGGGAGCCAATGGTGATGGGGGCATTCGATAAGATGAAGAGGATGATATCGCAATTGCGTGCTGAAGATCGATCTGACGCGAATCCCAACGGTCCGGCGAGTCACCAGCTCTCATCGAGGGCGGTCATCTGTTGCAGCCTGCAAATATTTCAGGCCTGGTTTTGCTCGACGAAGAGCTGACCACGTTCGCGATCCCAGGCCGCGGACCGTTTCACTCGGACTGGGGCTTCCGACTCTTTGCTTCTTGACACTTTACCACCACCATCGCCATCATGTCTGCCGACGCAGGAGACGTTCAGATGTACGTGCGCTCCCTCGACCTCGTCTTTCGCGGGAGCGTCGCGCTCACTGGCACCTACTGCCGCCATCCGCGATTCGGATCGAGACAGCCACTCGGTCAAGCCGCCCTCGCCCACCAGCAGCGGCGCGAAGCTTAACAAACACTCATGTTACCTCACCCAGGACAAGGTGCGCCGCCCCCCGTAGTTTGCGGTTTGTGTTCCATGACGTCGTCGCTTAACAGCTTTCTATCAGAGGCGCGGAGGCGCTCAGGCGATGCGTACGTTAACGTTGCCCTTCATTTCGGCTGTTCGCGATTGGTTCACGAGGTGGCGTGGCGAAACCATACAGTGCACGCCGTGGGCGTCACGGTGGAGGACTTGGACAAGCCTCAGGTACGTGCGTCAGTCCGAACGCATCTAAATATCCGAACTTCGAAGGCCCGAAGCTCATCCCGATGGCGGCGCGGGGTGGTTGCTCTTAGATCGGTATTTCTCCGATCTGGTGGGAGGGTGAGTGGGGTCGTTCATAGAGAGCGTTATGATGGCGTCTTATGCCTGAACAGGCAACCCTTGCAACAACCACCTCGTGAGTGTCTGATGCTGATCCGGCGAGAGAGGCGGATATATGCGTGCTGAACGGCTCGTCGCTTTATCAGCTTGACCTTGCTAGGCACGTAAAGGAGGGATGCACGCAGGAGGGCCTTGTGGGCCTGACGTTCAGCACAATCGGTGTCAGGTGAGGTAGTTTGGTACGGAGAGGTCTGGATAATTGTTGACGACTCCCAGTGATGGTATTACTATGGGCACCGAGGGAATGCGCTACTCGTATGTCACTTGATCCTTGGCTTTGTATATGTATCTGACGTAATTTTTCTCAAGGTTGCCAAGTCGTGATCTCATCGCGGACTCTATCGAGACTGTTGTTTTGGTTAGTTCTGGGCTATCCTTTTCAGCTTTATGCAGTTTATGAACTTCGCCCCAGGCGCAACATTACGATGGTAACATCTCAATTCCAGGGTACGCTGGCCATCCCGTCGTATCGCAATCCATACTTATAGAGCGTGCTTTAGATGCGACAAGAACATGCCTGGTTGCGTCATGGCTGCTGCTCGCCACAACCGTCCCACAGTCATCGTCTACGGTGGTACGATCCAGCCCGGTGTTCGCAAAGTTGATTGCCCAAACATGGGCTTCAAGGCTGGCGAGAACATGAACATTGCTGACGCTTTCGAGTCTTATGGTGCGTTTGCTACCGGTAAGATCACCGAGGAGCAGCGGCTGGATGTTGTCCGTCATTCTTGCCCTGGTCCTGGTGCCTGTGGTGGTATGTTCACGTAAGTTTCTTGTCATCGCGGCCGTACCGAAAGATCTGCGGGACGGCTGATAACCTTTCGCCCCGTAGTGCGAACACCATGTCGTCCGTTCTCGAGGTCCTCGGTCTTTCCCTCCCCTACTCCGCAAGTACACCTGCGACCTACGCCGAGAAGAAGCAAGAGTGTATCAAGGCTGCGGGTTACCTCAAGCGCCTCCTCGAACTCGATCTGAAGCCCAAGTACGGCTCTTTGATATGCGCCCTTGTACCTTGCTAATCGTTATATAGGGACATTCTCACTCGCAACTCGTTCTTGAACGCCATTACTATCGTCAACGTCATCGGCGGATCCACCAACGCTGTCCTCCATATCCTCGCCATGGCACGCTCGGCGGACGTAGACATCACCATCGACGACTTCCAGACAATCGCCAACAAGACCCCCTACCTTGCCGACGTCAAGTGCGTCCCCCCTCTCCCTCACTTCTTCTCGTCAACTAACAACCATCTTGCAGGCCATCTGGCAAGTACGTCATGGAGGACCTGCACAGAGTGGGCGGCATCCCCGCAGTGCTCAAGTACCTCCTCAAGCACACCGACCTCATCGACGGCACGCAGCTCACCGTGACCGGCAAGACGCTCGCGGAGAACCTCGAGGACGTGCCCGAGCTCACGTTCGACGACCAGGACGTCGTCCGCCCGCTGAGCAACCCGATCAAGGAGACCGGCCATCTCACCATCCTCCGGGGGAACCTCGCGCCCGACACCGCCGTCGCGAAGATCACAGGCAAGGAGGGCTTGCAGTTCAGGGGCATCGCGAAGTGCTTCGACAGGTCGGTCGCGTGTCATACGTCGGGGGAAAAGGAGGAGCTGACGACGCGATGGGGTGCGATGTGCGCAGCATCCCGCCGTTCTTCGACGCCCTTGAGCGCGGTGAGGTCACCGCCGGTATGGTCGTTATCTTCCGGTACCAGGGCCCCAAGGGCGCACCCGGAATGCCGGAGGTGCGTATCCGGACTCTTTACCGATAAAAAGCGAACGAGGGCTGAACGCGGCGCACCGCACTGCAGATGCTGGGGCAGACCGCCGCGCTCATGGGCGCCGGGCTGGGCGGGAAGACCGCGCTCATCACAGACGGCCGCTTCTCCGGGGCCTCGCGCGGCTTCATCATCGGTGAGAGCACCGAGCACCTTTGAGCTGCGCATGTACGTGTACATACTGAGGAGCTCGTACTTGCGTCCCAGGCCACGTCGTCCCGGAGGCGTTCGTCGGGGGCCCGATTGCGCTCGTCGAGGACGGCGACGAGATCGTGATCGACGCGGTGGGGCGGACGATCGACTGGCTCGTGGACGAGGAGGAGCAGAAGCGCAGGCGCGAGAAGTGGGTCCGGCGCGAGTACCGCGAGAAGCGGGGGGTGCTGTACCGCTATGCGCGCGACGTCGCCGTGAGTGATTTTTTTTCGGCTGGTTAATCGACTGGGCTCGTCACTGACGGACGTGGCGGTTGACGCAGCCCGCCAACGTCGGCGCATACTGCGATTGATGGCGCTTTGGGGAGAGAAACGCGAATGGGAGGGGGAATTAGATCTCGTGTTGTATTTTTTTCGTGTACGGTCCAACAGATGTTTCGTTTCTCATTAAGATGGCGGACAACGGTCCCACCCGGAATTCAGTCATGCACATCTCGGGTACCTCATATACAGCACGGTGACCAAGTTGCGGTGGGTAAAGAGTATTACGGCGGTCACCGCCATTCTTAGGTTCGTCACCTCCCACTGGATGCATATGCCTACCATACCCAGGTATGGATTGGTCGTGGTTAAGGCCGCATCCAGTCTCGGTATGATTCCGGAGCGTCTGCGAGTAAACAAGTCGGCTCGATGCGCATGCCAGTGGGTCTAGTTGACAATACGAACGCGCTTGACGGTTACGACGACAAACCAGCAAGACTGTAGTACATTATAGACACTACTCGGATACAAGTTCATCACCTTGGCTCAGTGGCACGACGCAGTCAGGAAACCATGGTTTACGGGTGTTAGGTGCATCTCAGCGGCCCGACGCTAGAGTAACGCGTGAGGTCAACTGCGAAAGCCCGTAAAGACCTCAGGAACAACTTACATGAACGGCAGCTTCAGGCCGCGGCGGTCTTCCATATGAAGTACAAGCGGCTCTCGCCGCGGCCCTTGTTGACGTTGCTAGCCATTCCATTCCATCCGGCAGGAGGCTCGTCCACCTCAAATGCGGAACGGAGCCGCAGAGCCACGTCAGTGACCTTGGCCGTTTGCATGGCGCTCCCGGTGTGAACGAGGCAGCGATACTCATACTCTCCACCGGCACCCTCAGCGAGGTTGTGCTGCGAGTGGTCGGCGTGCCAGTTTCTGGATGACAATCTCGAGGTTGGTCACTGGCAGGGCCGCGCCGGCGTCGTGGGGTAAACTCAGGGATGAGCCAAACGTGACTAGTCGAATCGCTCAGCCGTTTAACGGGCAAAGGATGGATGGACGGGACCGCCCACCGTCCGCCAAATTCGTAGTTGATGTTTTCATCCTTGCGGTCGTGCTCGAGGACACGGTTGCTGGGAGCCTTGGACCGATCGCCAGTGAATACGACCTGTGATGCCGACAATGTTAGCCGTGTAAGCTGACGGAGAGCAGGAGTGGGGGCGGCACCTGGATGTTGTAGATGTACGAGGATTGGCGTGGGGATCTGAGTCTGAGCTTTCGCTCGCCGGTGGGGCCTTTACTTATACCTGTCTGCAGGAACCTGGAAGACATAAATGCGCTATCTGGTCGGAGTGTCACTTTGGACCCTCAAATTCATTTTTACAGCGCGATCGTACTTCGGTCGCGTCCAATAGGCTATAGCCCGGGAAATGGGGTGCGGCGTAGACACGACGGGCGACGATATCGATATGCGAGCGAACTTGGCGCTGAGCGCTGAGCGCTGAGGACCCGGATCGGCACCCCCAAAGCAAGCGAGTCGAGAACCTCAAGCCGGTAAGTGATGTATGAATTGAAATCAATCGACAATAATCCTGGCAGCGTTCGGCTTCGCTTCCTTGATGAACTCCCGTTCCGTATGCTCTCCAGCATGCGTCCTTCCTTTCGTGGAACGCCGCGTGAACGTGCAGAGGGTCCTTTTTCTGGTGGGAGGAAGGTCAGTCCTCAGAAGGGTGCGTAACCTGTTAATTGAACTCAATGCTCCAGAGTTCGAGTCGTAACGGTTTGGTTCCGAAGATAACACCTTCCGAACCCTTCTTGACCTCCAGCGATCCGGATTTTAAAGTTTGAGATGTTACGTGTAAGCTCAGCATCCGCTCCCGCGAAGATATGTGGAATGAGGCATGACGGATAGAACCGGGAAGGAAGCGAATGCTCCTCGCGAGACGCACATTATATCGTAGTAGTGAGCCTGAGGTCACCTGACGGTGAGCTGAGCAGTGGTTGACTCGTAGGCATAACTATTAGTATACTTACTGGCACAACAGCCGGGGACCGGGGTTACCGTGGCGTGGCACAAAGATGCTGTGTGTTCCGCACCCGTCCTGGTTGGGAATGGAAGCGTTGTGCCGTTCAACCCACTCGGAAAATGTGCCTCGGGAACTTTGCAACTCAATGTGAACGCCAAGGACTCAGATGGGAGACATTCGAGGACGCACCCCCGTTTCATCCTACTTGCTCACATCCACAAGGCGCTCCGTGTCCACCACGCATTCCATGTCCACCATCCCAAGGAACCAAACCCTCAGGCTGCACCTCAGTATCAGTATCTTGTTCAATAAGAACCAACAAATTAAACCTGACCAGGAGTCTCCTAGCTCGAGAACAGAGCTTTTAGTCGCCCATCTTCAGGGGAGGGATTCTCAATGAGGCCGGCGCAGTTCTCGCCCTCAGTGATGAGTATGGCTGACCAAGCTTGTGCGAAGCGCCCATCTGAATGAAACGTGCGCGTATAGTAAAGAACATACCAGTCCAAGCGAGTTCTACGCCTTCGTCGGCAAGTGGTCACTTCTAATTTACCACTGGGCTGAGGTCGACCTGCAGAGGGGGCCGGAGCAGGGACAACAAGTTACAGGCAGAGAAACAACAAAAATGCGGAAAATAACACTGGGAGGTCGCCGGCGGCCGCACTGCCAAAGGCGCGCACCGACACTCCCAGAACGTGGGAGCCGGGGAGGGCCCAAGGACTCGGAGGGCCCGGGGGAGGGGAGAGCGCAAGAAGCGCGGTATGCTGTACCGCTAGTATGCGCGCGACGTCGCGGTGAGTTCACGTTGCTTCAGTGAGGGTCAACCGATGGTCGGACTCGCTACTGGCTATGGATTCACCGATGGCATCATGTGGTTGGCACAGCCTGCGGCGAACGTCGGTGCGCGCGATTTGGCGCTTTGGGAATGGGATGGGATGGGCAATGAGACGTGTGTATACGATCCAACGGCGGATGCTTGATTTCCTATGGCTGATGACTGTCTGACTCCAGAATGCATTCCCGGATCGGCTCGCGCCGCACGCGGATCGTTTGTTCGAACTTGAACACGGTGGGTTTGTTGGACGATGATAATCATGATGCACTTCACAGTAACAACACCAAAGCGACGGCACTATCGTACATTGACATTGCAGATACTCAGATACTTTGTCACCCTGGCTAGCACGACGCCGCTAGGACCCATTCGATCGTACGACGCTGGAGTCATGCGGGAGCCTCTCAGCAACGAAAACCTGCACACAAAACACGCCGAACTTACCTCCGAACATGGACGGCAGCATCACTCAAGCTTCCACAAGAGGTACAAATAAGACCCCTCAGCGTCGCGACCTTCGTTGATGTCGTCAGTGTGTCCATGCCAGCCGGCGGGGAGGGACTCGATCGGTTTGTCGCAACGGTACAGCTTCACGTCGATGACTCTGAGGTCAGCCTCCGCGAGGCTCTTGACGGGCACGAGGTAGCGGTAATCGCCAGGCGCGCCCTTGGACAGACTGTCCTGCGTCGCGTCGGCCTCCTTCTGTATCGTGATCTGAAACTTGGCAAGGCCTCGGTCGTGGCTGGTGGTTAGGTCAGGGACGAGCCAGACGTGCCTAGTAGATGAAATTGATCAAATGGCCAATGCATTGAAAGTGCGGAAGGAGTTGCTCACTGTCCGCCACACCCGTAGTTGATGTTGTCGCTCTGACCACTGTACTCGAGGACACGCACGTCGTCGGAGGGCTTGTCGGCCTCACTGCTGCCATACTTGACCTGCGAATATCCCCAGTGTCAGCGAAGTGAGAGGAAGAGCGGGAGGGGTGAATTCACTTCGATGCGGGAGATGTAACGTGTGGACATGATCGTTGAGGAGCAGCTGTCTGGCTGGCTACTGGGACAGGCGTTTTATACGTACCTGCAGCCTGGAGGAGCAAAAGCGCTATCCGCCTCTACCTATCTCGGCTCACTTCCATCATGTGCGGCTCGGATGGATGATCGACGTTCAGTCCCCTCCATTCATAGACAAACTGTAGCCTTGTAGCGTGCCGCGAGGCATACTCACATTGAATTCCTGGGGGCATTCGATCGTCCTCCGGCCGACCCGAAAGAGAGCTCGAACCCAATTCCTGGTATTCTCATCAGAGAGACAGGAAAGGAGAGAGAAACCATCGGAAGTGGCGGCACCGTGGAACGTCGCGGTCGTCGCACCGGAACTCGTGGAGGCTGAACGCGCCCGGACGAGTCTCATTAGCGTTCTGCTATTTCCTCGTTCCCCTTCCCCTGCCGTCCCTCCCCCATCCGTATGGTAGAAGAAGTTCAGCAGGTGTCTGTCTACGTGCGATCACACAGTGCGAAACGCGTGAGGCGTTTTCTTCCGGACGCGTGTCCACGGGTCGCAACGCCTCATGATTATTACACATACCTTCACGGGAGCGGATGCCGAGTTTACGCGTAGCGTTTCAAACTGTGAAGGGATCGCGATTTAACAGATCGCGCTCCCTTCTAAAGCCTGATCTTCTCCTGACCGGAAAAAGGGACCCTCCCTCCGCACGTCCAGGCTGCGGCGTTCGACAAAAGGAACGACGCATGCCGTAAAGCATACGGAACGGGAGTTCGTCGAGGAAGCGAAGACGAACGCAGGAAGACGGTGAACATACTCATCGGTTTTCTAGGTCAGCCCTGCCGGCACAAAGGATGGAATATCAGCTTGCTTTGACGATGCCGATTGTTCTCACCAGTAACTTCGCTCGCACATCGGCGCCCAGAACTGGTTCATGGTCTGTGTGGCGCCATACCCCTAGCACGTACTGGTCGAGAAGTAGGTCCGCCCTTCGGAGAAGGGGTGCCATGACTTTAACTGAAGGCTCATGTGCGTCGCAACGAGTACATGTACTTCAGTACTTGCCATCTGCAGCTGGGAGGTGCGCACTCCTCGCGAGACGCACTGGCATTACATCGTATTAGTGGGGTCGTATGACAGTGACTCGGAGCCGAGCACTCGTTAAACTGTCAGCATAACTATTAGCACGCTGGCACAACAGCCCAGGATCGGTTAGCAATTTACCTCTTGAAGAGGTTTCCGCGACGTAGCGCAGAGATCCCGTGTGTTCTGCGCTCGTCCTGGTTGGGGATGGAAGCATTGGTCGCACCTGTTCAATCCACTCGGAGAACGTGCCTCAATCGGAGAACTCGGCAACTCAACGTGAACCCTAAGGATTCGGATGAGAGATGCTCTACGAAGCACCCACGCTTCATGCCATTGGTTCGCGTCCGTCCGCTATAGGGTTCGCCCACCGTGCAATCCATGCCCACCACGAGGTCCGTGCCATCCACTACTGGCATGCGAAGGAACTAAACCTAAAATCGCAATTCAGTATCTTGTTCGATGAGAACCAGCAAATAAAATTAAACTTCATCAGTAGGTCCTCTAGCTCGAGAACGGGCCATCGGCCAGTCCACTTCAAGGGAGGGATTCTCGATGAGGCCGGCACCGTTCTCGCCCTCGTGCATCGTGCGCACTACGACCAAGCTTGGACGCGAAGCTCACCTGTACGAACGTGCGTGCATAGTAGTAGAGAACTTGTCGGCCCCAGCGAGTTCTACGCCTTCGTCGGCAAGTGGTCACTTCTAACTTCCCACTGAATTGAGGTCAACCTGCAGAGTGATGATGTAGCGAATGATTCGGGTGGTTGTTCGTCGTACTCGCGTCGAGCTTGGGAAACGAACCAAATGATGACTCCCGAACTGATCCGCGTGGTTCAACTCTCCTGTCCGTGGGCCCGCCCGTAAGTGCTCCTCGCCGCTCAGGGAGGGAGTCACTTACCTGCAAACTTGCAAAGCCTTGGGCCTTCAGCATGTAAGGCGACATCTGATAGCCAACTATTACGAGGCTGCGGCTAAAGATATCTTAGGGTAGGAGCGAGCACAAATTGCTGGGATATTGCCGGGAGTGGAAAGGAAATCAGTTGCTGAAATATTGCGAGCGGGAGAGGAAAGGAAATCAGGAGCCGTTTGATACCCAACGATACATTAGACGCTACATTTGCTATCGCTACAGTGATTGAAACCCGTTCGAATCTGAGTGCGGTCGTGAGCATCTTATAAGAACTGAAATATAAGACAGTCTACCTATCCGCCCTGGAAATGTGATGAGAAGCAGGGGTGCCGGGAGAATGTCGTTATGGCGGTCAGACGGAACTCCGCTTCTGGTACCAATAGTCTCCCGGTGCATTCGGCCCCGACGCGGTTTGACTGTCGTCGGCGGTTCGAGGGGGGTACGTGTCGCGCTTCCTGATGTACTCAAGACTCCGAGTATTCCTGACGCCGTGCTTCGACGGCACCCCCGCAGGGGCTGACGCTCTGTGCACCACCGCGGGGGGGCGGACTCGGCGTCTTCTATGCGCCCGAGTTCCCTCAGGTTCTCCGTGCTGCCATAGGCGACCGCCCCGTCCGGCGCCGGCTCCTGCTCCTCCTGCAGCACCCCTTCCAGCTCGCGCTTCTCCGCATGCGTCAGCGGCACCGTCCTCGCATGCTTGAGCTCCTCTCCGCCGTCGTCCACGTCCTTGTTCCCCTTCTTGTCCTTCTTGTCCTTGTGCTTCTTTTCCACGACGATCTTCTGCCCGGGGAGGACCTGGCCCTTGAGGACGGCGGGGTCGGGCGGGATGATGAACGGGCCCTTGACCTTGGGCGGGTCGACGAACTCGCGGTAGCTCGCGAAGCCCAGGGCCTTGGCGCGCCGCGCGCGGCGGTGCCGCTTGTAGAGCCAGTAGATGATGCCGACGATCCACGCGACGCCGACGATGCCCCCCGAGATCGCCCCGGAGAGGATGGGCGTGAGGGCGCGGTGGCTGCGCGTGTCGTTTTGTGTTCGCGGTTTGGGGGTTTGGAGTTGGAAGATGCGGAAGGTCCGGGCGAGAGGAGGGTGTTATAGGAGCCGAGGTTAGTAGATTCGGAGGCTAAGGGAGCTGTGGGAGGACGTACCCATGTAGTGCGGCCTCGCGCGACTCGGAGGGGGTCATCGCTCTGGCTACGAGGGTTGGTGTTGTCGGCATGATGTTTGCGGTTGGTGCACCAGAGTCTCGCCGCTTCAGCTTAACGTCGCAAATTGATGTGAGGCGAGAGGGTCGAGGTAAAGACGAGGACTATATTCTGTGCGTTTTCCGGCTGTACTGGAGCAAAAGATTGAGGGTGAAGAAGGTCAAGCTAGCTGGTCAAGGCATGCATCGTCGAGGAGGGCGCTTTTGTCAGCGCTGTCACTGTGGGGCGGGAGGGGTAATCGTGCATGGCGCCTATCTTATCTATGCGAGACGGACTTGATCAAATTCCGCGTTGGTCAAAGGTGGTTTACGCAGTGAAGGTGGCCGTTATGCCCATCACGCCAAGGTCAGACCAACACATATGTTCTCAGAACTCGAACTGCCACTAACATCGCGATCTCAGAACAGCCTTCTAAGGCCGAGGGCTCTGCCACAAACGGTTCGATCGAAGCTGCGAGACTGCAGTTGAACATTCTCAGCCCCCACAGTCACATATTCACCGCCCATTGCTGTTACGCCCGATATGCAGTGCAAATTACACACGTAGACCGCAAACACGCCTCATATCGTACCTAGATCCGGCGCCGCAACGCTGAAAACATCAAGAAGACATCGCCTCCTACGATGTAGCAGCGTTTAACGGGGTATATAGTGACGCTTGCGTCTCTGACCTCCTAAACGCACACCATTCCCCTATTCCTCTATCCCATCCTCATCTCCAGTACCCACCAAACACACCAGGTGAGTATCGCCCTTCTCCTCCCCTCACAGAGCCAGCAGCGCCGACCACCCATTCGCCTAGAATGTCCTACGCCCCGTCCTACCCCCAGCCCGGTGGCGGCTACCCCGGCGCCGCCGCGCACGGCCAGCACCCCCAGCAGCCGCCTTATCCCACGCCCCAGCACCAGCCCCAGCCCCAGCCTCAGCAGCAATACGGCTCCCCCGCCCCCGCCCCCGGCTACCCGCAGGCACCCCCGCAACACCAGCAGGGGCCGGGCATGCTCCCGTCGGCGGGCGAGGTCGAGGGCGCGCAGTACCGCGTCGACTTCCGGGACAGCAACTCGCTGCTGTCCCTGCGCCTGCAGCCGCAGTACCAGGTGAAGGCGAAGCCGGGCAGCATGGTCGCCATGGACGCGTCCGTCCAGATCAAGGGCAAGCTCAAGGTCAGCTTCAGGAAGATGTTCACCGGCGGCGAGGTGCGTCCGCGTTCAGTCTCGAGTTTCGAGCGTGCAAAGGGAAAGGGAAAGGGAAAGAAGGGGGGGCTGACGGCACGCGTTGCGTAGATGACGGAGTCGATCTTCACGGGCCCGGGGGAGGTGCTGCTCGCGCCGGAGACGTGGGGCGACGTCGTGCCCATCCGGCTCGACGGCTCGCAGGACTGGCGCGTCGGGCGCGACGCGTTCCTCGCGTGCACGATGGGCGTCACCCGCACGACGAAGAGCCAGGGACTTGGAAAGGCGCTGTGTGAGTTTCTCCCTCTCCATGGGTGTGGATGCGGGACGCGTGTGTTGAATATGCTCTCTAGTTTCGGGCGAGGGCCTCTTCGTGTACCACGTGAACGGCCAGGGGGTGATGTGGGTGCAGAGCTTGGGCGCGATCACCTCGCGCGTGCTCCAGCCCGGCGAGCAGTGGATTGGTGCGTGTGCTCTTACGTTTCGCATACGCCCACAGTGTTTCTAACGCACTATCGTAGTCGACAACGGCCACCTTGTCGCCTGGACCGCGCAGTACAAGGTCGAGCGCATCAACGCCGGCGGTCTGTTCTCCGCCGCGCACACCGACGAGGGTCTGGTCTGCAGGTGCATCGCGCTTTCGTCGTGCCCGCGATACTCCCGTGGATACTGACAGGCCAATAGGTTCACCGGCCCCGGAATCGTCTACATCCAGTCAAGGAACCCCGAAACGCTCGGTGAATGGATCGCCGGGCAGATACCCGCCAGGACCACCGCTGCATAGAACGGACGCCGGTTTGTAGGATGACGGTTGTACGATAGGACGGACGTGACGATGCGATCATTGCTCACCATAAGCTATCTTTCTCTTTGATTCAACCGAAACGTTTAGGTTTTCTGCTCCCTGATCGACAAGAGGCTCTTCCGCATCGGATCCTGTGGCGCGACCCGATCTCACTTGACCCCCAAGAGCAACCACACGGAATTGAGATACGCGATCGGCTCCGCGCGGTAATAGTCAACCGGGATAGCCGTGGTGTTCCCGCCCGTGGGCTGTAGAACGACTTGTTTGTCGTGCGTGTATTGTGGCCAGTACAGTACGGAGCTACACGGAGTGCCTCAGTGAGGGAAGCCCCACGGCCCGACTCGGTAGTTTGGAGTTGACATTTTATATCATAGGTGTACCTTTTCGTAAAGTTGGTCAGTAACGGACTGTCAGTAAACGAAACTTGAAAAGACACGGCGCACCCGGTTGAAATGACAGGGTGCATCATAGAGAAGGGGCGACAAGAGCCGCAATGCGCGACGCGGAGCCGAAGCCGAATGAGACCATGATGCATATAAGTCCAGGATGAGTGACGAATTGAACAGCGAGGCGTGCGAGTGCCAAAAGGCAACAGGGTGCACGATGACAGGGTCACGGCGAGTGCTGTACAACTCCGTCCCATCGGTTAACGCGGGCTTATATCTCGCAGGAGGGGGCGCCGGAGGTGGGTAACAATAGCCCCGCTCAAAGTTGGCGTAGCTGCGTAGCCGCCCGTGGCTCGTAGCTCGTAGCTAGATAGCGCGCGTGTGACACCGAGTCACTCGGACGCCTCGGAACAGCCCGGAGCGTTCAAATACTGTATCTTCAAAAGCTGTTCTCGCTTTTCCGTTTTCACACGGCGCGTGAGGGGGAGTGTGCAGGTGCGCGCTGGCGGACACGCCGGAGCGCGACCGCGCGACACCCAGACGGAAGGTAAGACAGCCCCGAGTACCAGCGGTACCGGGAAATCGGCACTGCGAATGGTGTGCGTAACCGGGGGAGGGCAGGTAGAGACACATGCATGTGTAGCGGCGCCGCGCGCCGGGGAGCAAAAGCGCGAGTTGTGAGATCCTCAGCCGACGCATCTCGCCTATAGGGAGCACGCGAAGAGAACACATCTCCATTCTCAACTTCTCCGCAGCTTAAGAGAACAGGTAGGGGAGCATTCTACTTTGTAGCCAGATGGGGACTGCGTCCTTTGGCAGCGCGGCGCACTGGCGCACTGGGCCGGGCGCCGTGCATGGTCGCTCGCGATGCGCACCGTGACCGGAGAGGGGCTCAGACGCCCGTGAGCCTTTGAGTCACTTACGGTCACGCTCACACGAGCTACGAGCTACGGGCGGCTACGCAGCTACGCCAACTTTGAGCGGGGCTAATAGCCTTATGAGTCGCTCCGGCTATTCACTGCAGGGAGGGGACATGTGCCATAGGCTTTATCGCTAAGTCTCTGGTAAAAGCGAACAAGTATACACGAAATAAAGCTCACATTTGGACGTTGTGCAATTCCTACTCTGTCGTATCCTCCGGCTTCAAAAGACGTTTGCCGACAATGGCAGTCCACAGTTCCAGAGGCGCGAGGACCGAGCAGGGCCAGGACCCAGCCTTACCTTCAGCTTCAACGGCGAGAAAACCCTCGATTGGGGCATTCATAGATATTCGCGCAGACAGCAATATTGTGGCGATATCAAGGTGTGGTGGATGGGAAAGAAAAGTCGGCAGACGTCAGGTCCGGTTAACTTTGCTGGGGGACTTACGTAGCGCCCATTCTCCGATGTTCCCGGAGGCACGGTCTCGGGCGGCCCGGCCACTTTGTCCTCAGCTGCTCGTATGTAATACACCGCACTCGACTCTAAGGCTGTATGTCGAACTTTGTAGCATGGTTATTCGGAAGAGACAAGAGGTAGTGGAGATGCGTGAATATCCGCGGGGATAGTACTTCAAGTACTAGTACTCCCCGACTGTGCTTTGCGTTCTGGAGTCGCAGCACAGGACCGTTTACTGCATGAACCTGAGCTTGATACCAAGTCGGTGACCTTCATGGTCCGATTAGTCTGCAGGCTCTTGATGCTCCCAATTGTCCTGGGGTAATACATACATTGTAAAGCTGGATGGTCGAATTATCAAGGGCCACGCGTCAAATACACAGATTCTATGACGACTAATTGCGGAACCCGCGTCCGCGCCATTCAACACCCGTATTCCGTACATTCCCTCCAAAGCGGAGTGGTCATAATCGTAAGAGCATCCAGCAGCTCATTCGATGGTTACAGTGAGCAGGGTGACGATACCATCAACCGCGATGCCTGTGCCGACGTCCCTCGGAGTCAGCCACCGGTAACCTGGAGATGCACCGCATCACAGTGCACGCCCCGCCACTGGCACTCACCGTGGTTTATGCCGTCAGAGCCGGCCGCCATGAGGCCCGTGATGTTCTCCGCGGTGGTCGAGTACTTGACCCCGGCAAAGGACGTCTTGCCGATCGCGTTCTGCACCAACAGGTCGCGCCCGACGTTGTACCCATCCGGGACGATCGTGTGGCCCTCCTCGACGTCCTCCTCCTTGGAGACCCTGTGCGCGGTACATAGCATCCAAGGTGCGAGCCCGTCAGCCCAAATCCAATCCAATGGTCTAAATCTGGCGCCACATCGGCGACAGACAGAAAGAGTGCGACGACTCACGCGAGGAAGGCGGCGCCGCTGTCCGCCGAGGGCCCGTTCTGGAACCAGACGCGGAAGTGGTTCCCGCCGATGAGGCTCTCGAGGCAGGTGCCCAGGAGCGGGGACCCGTAGTCCTGGCGCAGCTCGACGCTCTGGTTCACCGCGCCGTGGCCGTCGCCCAGGTTCGCCGGGAACGGGTCCCCGAGGTGGATGCCGAGACACTCCTCCGAGCTGACGGTGAAATCGCAAAGGTCGGGTGCCCGCTTGGTCACATGTCTGTGCGGCGGAATGACCACAAACAAACGCGACGCGCGACGTACAAGCCTATCGCCCTGGCGAAGTTGATCACGCCATCGAGGTTCAGGACGCCAGGCGAGCTAAGTCCTGAGATGATCACCTACGGGTCCCAAGAATAGATTATTCAGGTGAGCTGGTGACGCGTGAATAAGTGTGAACGCGGGAACGGAGGACGCACGTTCATGGGTTCGCCAAAGCCGTCGCCCGCATCGGCCAGCATGGAGCCTCCGCCGAGGGCGGGGTCGAAGTACGGAGCGGCACGCTTGTTGATCGCGGCACCGAGAGCGATGGAGGAGACGAAGAGCGGCACGAGGAGCTCGAAGGCCAAGGCGGAGAGCTTGGGGAAGTGCATGGCTGCTGGACCTTGACCGGGGGAAGGTGGCTCGACGACTCGGAGGGAATGCGAATGCGCGGGGTGTCCCGTTCGCTGTCCATGCCAATGCATGGGCTATATACGCGATTGTGCCATCGCGTCTTGGTCCCGGACGGTGAAGGTGAGCATAAGGGACGTGAGAAACATGTCGGGAGGGAACGTGTCTCGCTTCCCCCACCGCGACCACTGGGCTACGAAAGATGATGCCTTCACACGATTTTCTGCTTCCATGTCACAGAATGTGGAAGAGTTGCTGGTGCAATCAAAGGAATGACGCAAAGCCACCGACGACGGGAGGCAGCACCTGCTGCATTTAAGTGGACTAGTCAGTGCTCGCCACACGGTCGAAGTGCACGGGGACGTCACGCACCATATGATTTCCGTTATATTTGGCCTATCTTCTTTGCTGATGGGTTCGATAGAGACAGCTCCACAAGCTCAAGAACCTCTCAAGACATGGTCTGACATGGTGAATACTTACCCATTTACCGAAGCGCGGAGGCAGCGATGTCCGGCCTTCTCCGGTGGGCCGCGTCACCTGCGGCCGATCAACGACATGAACGAGATGGGATCATGCCAATTCATGCGATGGACGTTCGCGCAGGCAGTCTGATGTGGGTGCTGCTCGTCGTTTGTCCGAATGTCGGCATTGTATAATTAACCACCAGCTACATGAGCACAATATAGTGTACATGGCTGGTCAGCTAATAAGTAAATAAATGTGAGAATGTCAGCACAAACAATTCCGGCCAGTTTTCGTCATCCACGCGTCCTGTGTCGGGTCTTCTTTATGACCCAACTGCGCGTCCTCCCTCTGCTTCTACATCTACATCTACATCCACATGCACACCCCAGACCGCATCGCTCAGCTGCGTCCATTCCGCTCACGGAGCTCCTGTTCGTAAATGACGTCCGGATCGCGATCGCGCACCTCGGGGAGCAGCAGCGAGAACCCGGCGCCGGCAATACAGCACCCGAAGAAGACTGTCGTCGACGGAGCGCCCGTCAGCATCACGAACGGCAAACGGACAGAAAGGGAGACGCACTCCAGAGGACGGCGGGCGTGCCGATCTTCTTGGAGAGCGAGTTGAACGCGAGCGCGGAGATGATCGCACCCGCCTTGCCGCACGCGGCGGACATGCCGTGCGCGGACGCGCGGAAGCGCGTCGGGAAGACCTCCGCGGGGAAGCACTGTGCCAAAAGCAAGAGGAAGAGGAGGGCGTCAGCAGGTTGCGGTTACGTGGGGCGCGCACCGAGGGCACCGAGGGCCGGATACGCACGTAGGTGGTGCTGTCAGGACGCGCGTCAGCGTCGAAGACAACCAACAGACAAGGTGAAGGAGGTCGAGGTGAAGAGGACGTACGTGTTGGCGCCGAAGTTGAAGAAGAACTGGAGGAAGGCGAAGCAGACGATGAACGCCGGCTTGCTCAGCGTGTCGAACTTGCCGGCCAGGACGCCGACTGTATGTGCATAAACTCAAAAGTTAGGTTTCGTCTATCCAGCCACGAGCGTTCGCGGAGGGGAGGAGGGTGCCTACGGAAGAGCGCCGCGAGGAGGAAGCCCTGGATCTGGATCCACTTGCGGCCGAGCTTCTCGATCGTGAGGATCGACGCATAGTATCCGGGGACGAACCCGAGCGCCGTGATGATCAGGTTGCCGACGCCGATCTTGAACAGCTTGTTCCACGCCGAGCCCGTCTTGCCGTCGAACCCGATCTGCTGCAGCACGACGTTCTGGTTCAGGTTGATGCCGTAGAACGCGATGTCGAGCAGGAACCAGCACGCGCACGTCCCGATCAGCACCTTCAGGTGCCGCCACTCCGAGAAGTACTGGAAGAACTCGCGGAAGTGCCCGCTCTTCGCCGCCGCGTGGTCCGCCGCGCGCAGCTGGTGGTCTGTCGTCTCGGACGAGTTCTCCGACTTGACGGGCTGCTCGGACACGGCGGCGTCCGCGTTCGACTTCTTCTTCTTCTTGAGGTCATCGATCGCCTCCTCGTCCTGAATGCGCGCGGCATGCTTGCGGGCTTCCTCGTAGCGCGTGGACTCGGGGAGGGTCAGGCGCTGGTAGAGGGTGCCGAACGCAGGAATAAGAGACAGGCCGACGAGGATACGCCAGACTGCAAACGCGGACGTCAGCCCACCGATCCGACGAATTAAGGGCCCGCAAAAGATACGCACTGCCATCGACCTTGCTCGTCTTGCCGTCAACCTCCATCGTGTGCTTATAACACAGGAGGACGATGATGAACGCGAGCGAACCGACGAACGAACCCCAGCCCTGGTTGGAGAAGATGTACGCGAGGAGCGTGCCGCGCCGCTTGAGGTTTGAACGGTCGGTCGCGACGGACGCGGACATGGGGTAGTCGCCGCCCACGCCGATACCGAGGATAATACGCCAGACACCAAGCCAGATGAGTGCACTGTTCGGGGACAGAGCGCCTAACGGATGGTCAGGTTCCAAAACAAATGTGGGCAGAACTGCGCCAATAACGTACCGGTGGGGTCGCATATAGTGCCGATGGTGGCGAAGATGATGAGCATGAGCTCCTTGCCGTCTAGAAGGTCCGTTCAGTTTTCTTTTCCATTCGTCGGAACAGTCGTGCCGAGTGGTCTGGGTACTCACAAACTGCTTTCCGGCCGAAGTAGTCGGCGGAGTAACCTGGTCACGAGGAGAGTCTCGGTCAGCAGACTCCCTTTGCGTCGCATTTTCCGCCCACGGTGGACGGGCGAGAGGGAGACCCTCTACGGCGTCCGGGGGGTCACACGAGCAGATGCGGCGATTGGACGTACCGAAAGCGAATTGGCCGATGACACTGCCAATGTTTGCGCCAGCCTTGACGAAGCCCTCAAGGCCGGGGGGGAGGGAGTGCCCGCCGTAGAGGCGGTATTGGAGCATAGTTGCGACAGGCTTCGTGGGAGTTCAGGAGGCTGACCGGAGCACGAGGGATAGCATACACTCACATTGATGATGAACAAATCGTACGCTTCACAGAAGTCAGAACATTTTATTGGCCTTCAGACAGATGTTTTACGCACCGTCCAAAAAGAAACCAACCTATGCGGGGAGAAGGGAAGAGATGAACACTGGTCGTGTGATCAGATGCGGATGCAGAGATGGACGTACCCCCGCAATGCCCAACAGCTTCACCTCACGATACGACAGAAGGAATGGCAGGCGCGGCTCGCCCTCACGCTCGAACTCCTCAAGGTTGGACTTGTAGACGGTCGGACGGTCGGTATAGGATGGGGGATCATGCCTGGGAGCGGCGTCGGAGGACATGGTGGGCGGCGAAGCGACGAAAGGTGAGCCAAGGAAATTAGGAAAAGCTGAGGCTTCTTCTCCGAGGGTTCCGTCGCGCTATAAAGGCCATGGCGGGTGAGCACGGGCGACGGTTAGCAGCGGTTGGCTTGTGGACGAGGACGCACGTTCGTCGACTAGCCCGGGGACCAGTGCACGCCGCAGGAGGTCCACTCGCCAAGTAGTGGGTAAGCGGACGGGACGAAGAACGGATCATGCCGTCTGCCCGGATAAAAACCTTTCCGCTTTTGGGCCAGCTCGCGCTATTTGGGCACAGCCACAGCTGATCCACGGTGGCCGAGACGACCAAGGACGACGACCACCTGCAACTGAGCTGAACAACGCCGCAATAACCAATGTATCTGCGACAAGTACGCCTCAAATCATCGGTAGGGAGAGTTTACCGTTGAACAGCCTGAAACACGTTTATGCAGTGGTCTCCAGACGGGTGTTGCCATTATAATGTCTTGCTTTCTCCGACCACAGCTCCGGCTGACGTTTGGACGCACCCAGCTTTCGCCGACGTAACGCCCCGGTACGCTCTCAATGCATTGCAACGATGCCTCCTTGAAATTTGTTTTCCTTTACATTCAGTTCAGTTTTCGCTGTTTCATCCGCCATTAAATGGATGGACGTAGGTCTCATTTGCTTCCGAATGATCTAAAACAATTCATGATCTTTGATCGGACTTTTCGACATCGAAGTTCTGCTCCTAGACGTTGCGAAGGTATCATACCCTCATGCGCCCCTCTATATGCTGTGTTATTTACATGCAACTTTATTCTACTCCTAGGTGCGTCAATCGTGCTACTATCTTTGGTATTGACTATGACGCAGTGCGTCGGGCTTCTCAAACCTTGCGAAAAGGGGCAGATTCTCTCGAACGTTCATACTTATCGGGATATGGACACCACATACGTCAACGGCCATAGGCTTTTGCGGTGATGGTGCGCGTGGTTACATCATCTCTTCGCGACTTCCATGATATCTTGCGGTGGCGCAGCGGCAACCACGTCGGTGGCACGGAGTTCTGGGTCACGCACGTTTGCTAGACACTGCGGAGATGTGGAGACTAAGACTTGCATTGAAGGCCCGTGATGTATGTATGTATATATGTAAATCTCTGAAGTAATAGTGGAAGCCGAAGGTCCTATAAGGATAAGTAGTCCTCGGCACTTCGGAGTTGAGTCGCCGTTTCTCTTTCGTTCTCCCGGACACTCGGCGGTTCCCTCCGTTCTGTGTGGATGGCACAAGCTCTCCTCCGGCGAAAGCTGATATGGCCGAGTCGTTAAGGCGAGTGATTTGAATGGTACTCACTATCACTTGGGCGTTGCCCGCGTAGGTTCAAATCCTGCTGTCAGCGTTTTCGTTTTTGAACTCTTTGCCAAGAGACCCGAGACTTCTGACGCAATACGTACTCCAATTACCGGAAGCTATATAGCATTCAGCGACGTTTGACGTACATTTCGGCTGGTCTTATGTATGCATCCCATGATGGGCACAAAGATTCAACGTTTCAACGTCCCCTCGAGGGAGTTCGCAAGCGCGTGACGGTCGGCTGCGCCGCTGCCGACTGACGGTGATGATTTTGGGCAAGAGCGTATCTGCCGAGGTGACCGCCGCATTAATTTGTTACCACGGTTGTGTGAAAGTACGCCAGTTCTCTGGTCTGTACATAACGCGAGGGCAGAGTACTAGTACAGTACTTTTAATCTTACGCCGTAGACAGGATGCGATACGGTTGAGACAACGAGAGCCATGGCGGTGAGGATGGCCGTGCGCGGTGACGGAGAGAAAATGCAGATGGTCTGAGATCGGGGCTCTGCCTGGACGAGTTGTCGAATGGAGAGACGCCGAGGGGAGGGAATTTAATCTCCGCCTGGCGTCTGGAGGCTGGCTGAAGAGGTAAGTATACGCGACGAGGCGGTCGACATCCGCCATCGCTTTCCCCGTCGCTGCGCTGCGACCCCCTTCCCCACCGTCGCCCCCGCCCCGCCGTCTTATCCAACCAGCCCACTCGTTTACTTGCTTTCGCTGTTTTGTCTTCTCACCTGAGGGTGGTCGAACCATGCTCCGGCTGACCTCGGACCACTTTCCAGTCTGTAAGTCTCTCGTTGCCCTTCTCTGTATATGCACCACCATTCATCACATATCCCCCTCGCCTCTCTTCGATCCCCCTGCGCAGTTGTACCATTTGGTGTCATTGGGTGAGTCGTGGCCTCGCCAGGCTGTCTATCTTTCCTGGCGCGTCATCTGACAACGCCCTCTAGCTTCTACCGTTACTTGTGGTACCTAATTCGTATTGCCGCCTCCTTCACCTACCGCCCCGTCCCTCTCCCCGAAAACCCTACCTACATCGCAGAAGAGGATGTCACCATCATCGTCCCCACCATCGATGCCGGCGAGGAATTCAAGGAAGCAGCCCACAGCTGGCTCGTCGGCAAGCCCAAGGAGATTCTCATCATCACCGAGGAGAAGATGCTCGGTCCCCTGCAAGACCTCGCCAACGCCGTCGACCCCGAGCGCATCCGCGTCCTGACCGTCCCCTTCGCCAACAAGCGACTCCAGATGTCCCACGGCATCAAGAACGTGACGACAGACATCATCGTCTTCGCCGACGACGACGCCATCTGGCCTCCCACGCTCCTGCCGTACGTTCTCGCGTGTTTCGAAGACCAGAACGTCGGCGGCGTCGGCACCTCCCAGCGCGTGCAGCCGGTGGGCAACCGCATGACCGTCTGGGAGGTCCTCGCGGCCTTCCGCCTCTCCATCCGCAACATCGAGATCTCGTCCTCGACGCACATCGACGGCGGCTCCCGTGCCTCTCCGGGCGCACGGCCGCGTACCGCACGGTGATCCTCAAGGACCCCGAGTTCCTGCACGGCTTCACGCACGACTACTGGCTCGGGAAGTACCAGCTGAACTCGGGCGACGACAAGTTCCTCACGCGGTGGATGGTCAGCCACGGGTGGAGCACCTACGTGCAGTGCTGCAAGGAGGCGGAGCTGCTCTCGACGATGAAGCCCAACTGGCGGTTCCTGAAACAGGTCCTCAGGTGGACACGTAACACCTGGCGGTCGGACCTCCGTTCGCTGTTCATGGAGCGGCATATCTGGACGTCGAATCCGTATGTCGCGTACACGATGGTAAGCGCGCCGCTCTGGCTGCCCATCGCCATCTTGGCCGGCGCTGATTCGCTTCTTGTTCGGGCGCAGGTGGACAAGCTGTTCAACCCGTTCACGCTGCTGGCCGGACCGTTTTTTGTGGGATATGTCGTCTACAAGACGACCATACCCGTCGACAAGGGCGGCTACCACTTGCCCTGGTGGTAAGCAAGCTTTAGAGTATGCGACGAACCGCTTAGACTTAAGCCTCGTCTTCTTTCAGGAACGTCATCGTCAGTTACTTCGTCTGGCTTCTTGCGACACGGACGGCGAAGCTGCTCCCCCATCTCTGGCACCGACCACAAGATGTGATCCATATACCCGCGTTCATCTTGTTCGGCTACTACTTCTCGATCATGAAGATATATGCGCTACTAACGCTCCACGAGGTTTGTTGGCCTTGTTGTATCAGCTCTTTCTGTCCCTTGACTTGCATGTTCCGTTGTAGACTGGTTGGGGTACTCGTGCGGGTATCGGCGATGCCAGGGCGGCCACCGCGGCGGCGGATGCGGGCAACACGGGTGCTGGTGGGTACACGGAAAAGCTTCCGAATACCCCGAGCTACCCCCAGAATCAGTATCCATCACAACCCTACTCGCCAGAAGAGCAGCATCACCAGCAGTATTACCAGCAGCCACCAGTGGAGCTGCAGACAGGGTACGCCCGGTGATCATCGACCGTTGACCTCGGCGACGCCGCGCGAGAAAGGGGAGGTATGCATGAGATGAGATGACCATGACATTGACCACGATACGTTGGATTTCTTCCCCTGTCTGCCTGCTTTGCTGCCCCGCTATCTGCTACTACTGCTTGCCCCCTCCCCCGCCGTACCCTCCGGCCCCGCTGCGCTCTATCATTCCCCGGCAGCGCGCGGCGCCCTCCCGACCCCCACCCTATACTCGCTCACCTACGATACTCGGAATATACCCACCGTGGCTTCCCCGCGCGGTGCGTGGAAATGTGGCTGCTGCTGCTCCGTGCTCGTCGTCCGCCGTCGTCGCTACTGCTGCTGCCCCGTCAGTGTCGCAAGTCCGCACTCACGCTGCCCTCACCCCCCATCCGCATCGCTGCTCCGCTTGCACCTTAGGTAGAGTGCATGTAATATGTACCGGTCCTCGCACCGCACGCCCCCAGGCGCTCCCACCACCATCACCAGCAAATACCGCACGTAGCCAGTACCCGGGACCTTGACCTTTGCTCTACTACTACGACTACTATTACTAGCCCACCACATAGACACGGGCCTTGGCTCCGAATCGTCTCCTCGATGATGATGATGACGACGACGCCGGCCTGGGCGGACCTTCGCTTCATTCTTCGCACACTGCACACCGCACATCCGCACGCATCGCACATCTCACCCGCACATCGCACATCGCACGCACAGTTCAGTTTTTTTTTTTTTTTTTTTTGCATTTCGCACAACAGCATGCATGGCCCACGATGATGATGATGATGTTCCATACTTTTGGCAATGATCTGCCGCTTCGTCCGCTTACGGTATATTAGTCTTTGATTTTTTTTTGCAATTGCAATTGCAATTGGGATCGAGGGGTGCCTTGTGCCTTTTCCCGCAGTACTAAGTAATACTCATAGTCGCACCATGCTGTTCTTTCTTTTACGTGTTTACTTGCGTGTTTACGATACCGTACTTACTTCGTCATTCGCTTCGACATACGCGCAATCGGACGTTGTCTTTCGGAACCCAACCAACCCAGTTCCCCCCTGCTGGATTGCGGGGCATTTGGGCCTTTGTGAAAGTTCGCTCAGCGGGCTCCTGTGTGAGTGCCCGGGGGAAGCGTCCTGAGTCCTGAGGCCTGAGGCGTACTTACTTTTCTTCCCTTGACGACGCACCCCTGCCTGCCAGACGTGATCGCGCCGCCGCCTTGTGATATGTTTGAAGAGTTCGAAGCTTGTTCTACGGAGAAGGTTGTCAATGGGAGGCGGAAGTTGAAGACAAGAACAAGAATAGGTCATGTCTGGGATGATGTTTTCATTTTTAGACCGGTGCCGATCGCGCGAGCTCGGCGCGACCCCGGATCCGGAGAGATTGTCATTGGCTGTCTGTCTGTCAGCTGTTGTCATTGGCTGTCTGTCTGTCAGCTGTCCAGCTGCCTTTTCAGACTGCAGACTCCAGACACGCGGGGAATTACAGTGTTCTGAGCGGGGCAAAACAGGATTAATAATGGGAATGTAGAATGTCACGTTTTGTACAACATTTTTCCGAATATAGAACTCCGAGTTTCAGATCCTTCCAAATATTGGCGAAAACTTGACGTTCTGACGATTATATTAAGCGCCCTAGAACTCGAAGTTCTATCCGGGTTAAAATTGAATCACCGCGCCAATCCGCAATTTTAACCCGGATAGAACTTCGAGTTCTAGGGCGCTTAATATAATCGTCAGAACGTCAAGTTTTCGCCAACATTTGGAAGGATCTGAAACTCGGAGTTCTATATTCGGAAAAATGTTGTACAAAACGTGACATTCTACATTCCCATTATTAATCCTGTTTTGCCCCGCTCAGAACACTGTAATTCCCCGCGTGAGAGCACGATATACAGTAACTGGCCTATATCTATCTTTGTCTTCGCGGTTTTCACCCGGCGAGCTATTTGCGTTCGGCGGCCCGCCGTAAGTACGAGAATGCTTGGGGCCCACTTCAAACAGACTTGCTGCGCAGCCAGGAAGTTCAACGGCATAACCATATGGCACAAGTCAAGTTACAACTTACAGTACCTCGACCGCATGCGCGCACCGTGACCGTCGCCCACGATGGTCGGGCCCGCAGACCCCGGTGTCGCTTGGTGCGAGAACGGTGAGCATCTCCGGATCCGAGTCCACGCGCTCAGCTAGCGCTCTAGACATACTTATGATCATGGGCCCATGGGGCGTTTTGACATACGCCCGCCCCCCTCCGAAGCCCTGCCTGCTCGCGGTGGGTGGATGCGAGCCCAACTTTGTGCCTGTGGGCGGTGGAGTGAGGTAAGAAACACGCAATGCGGAACATGCATGCACGTCGTTGGATATTTGACCACACGAGGTGTCTCGCCAACGCGCCAACGGTGGCACGAGATAACCACAAGCTTCGAGGACTGTGCGACAGGGATCATGAGTGGACCACGTCCTGGGCACGCCCAAGTTCCTGAATCCTGGCAACACACAAATGCAGCGAAGACCGGATGGTAGTCCTCGACTGGAACAGCAAGCATTTTAGAGAGGGGACGAAGTGCAAGAGGGGGGGGGGAAGGAAAGGATTCCGTGATGGATGCATCATGGAGAGAGAGAGAGAGTAAGAATATTTGACCAGCCGCAGGCGCCAGTCTGGGGTACCGTTTAAAAAACCAGCTCATGTGCTTGGAGGATGGAGGATAGACTGGCCAGGCGCGGCCGCCAAGCTGAAGCCTAAGGAGACTCGCAGTCGTTGATTTTGTTATGGCACCTACTGTATGCTGGTACATGCACATGTCTAATCACACAAACTACATACGCTTCAAGCTTCTAGTATCCTTCCCTTCGCCCTTTAGCTTGACCCAAATGTTGACCGGACCCGTTGACACAGTACATCGATATCGTCGCTTTATAGATCTAGACTTCCCACTCACTCCGAGTCGGGCGCACCGTCGCGACTCACGACGACACAACCACCACCCACGCCCCTACTCCCCGCACCACTTCCGCGCGCTCTGGAACAGCCTGAACCACGGCCCCGTCCCGTGCCACGCCTCCGCGAGCTCCGGCGGATACCAGCTGTTGCTCTCGAGCGCGACGACGCGCTCGGGGTGCGGCATGAGCGCAAGCACCCGCCCATCCGGTGTCTGCACGCCCGTGATGCCCCCCGGGCTCCCGTTCGGGTTGAGCGGGTACGCCTCCGTCGGTGCCCCCTCCGCGTCGACATAGCGCACCCCGACGAGGCCCTGCGCCTCCAGCGCCGCCTGCTGGCCCGCACCCTGTGTGAACGCAGCGCGCCCCTCGCCGTGCGCCACGGCGACGGGGAGCCTCGAGCCCGCCATGTCGCGCAGGAAGACGGAGCGCGCGGTCGCGGGCCCGGGCACGACCTCGACGACGGACACGCGCGCCTCGAAGCGCCCGCTCCCGTTCGGCCTGAAGTCGGGCCAGGCGTCCGCGCCGGGCACGATCTCGCGCAGGCTCGCGAGGAACTGGCAGCCGTTGCAGACGCCGAGCGCGAAGGCGTCCTCGCGGGCGAAGAAGGCCGCGAACTCGGCGCGCGCGGTCGCGTGGAGGAGCACCGAGTGCGCCCACCCTTTGCCGGCGCCGAGGACGTCGCCGTAGGAGAAGCCGCCGCACGCGGCGAGCCCGCGGAAGGAGGAGAGGGAGAGCGCGCCGGAGAGGACGTCGGACATGTGCACGTCGACGGCGTCGAACCCGGCCGCGGTGAACGCCCATGCCATCTCGAGCTGGCCGTTGACGCCTTGTTCGCGCAGGATGGCGACCTTGGGGCGGCGGAAGAGCGAGCGTGAGGGCGTGTACGCGAACGTGAGATCGTAGAAGAGCCCAGCGTGATTCGAAGAGTTGATGAGGTCGAACTCTTCCTTGGCGCATTGGGGGTTATCACGCAAAGACTGCATGCGGTAGGACGTCTCAGCCCATGCTTCTTGCAGCTGAGTGCGGGAGCTTGAGAACACTGGTTGAGAGGCGGAGACGAAGGTGATGGTCTCCTCCGAAGTGACAGTGCCAAGGCGATGTATGGAAGAGCCGGGGAGTCCGTGCTTCGTGAAGAACTCGGTGACCAGCGCCACATCGCTTGCACGCACTTGGACAACTGCGCCAAGCTCTTCG
Source organism: Ganoderma lingzhi (assembly GCA_026283605.1). Taxonomy (NCBI): domain Eukaryota; kingdom Fungi; phylum Basidiomycota; class Agaricomycetes; order Polyporales; family Polyporaceae; genus Ganoderma; species Ganoderma lingzhi. The sequence goes on from JAPJYM010000019.1 coordinate 856,979, forward strand.
TTGAACAGCGCAGAGATGTGGTCTGCTCCGGAAGAAACAGAATCCAAGTTGATCCGGAGGCCGGTCCTACCCGCGAAGGCCATCTCCACGAGGGTCGTGAACAAACCACCATCCGACCGGTCGTGGTATGCGAGGATGGCTCCCGGGTGCTCGCTGCGAATCGCCTGGCTCGCCCCGAAGAACGCCTTCACATCTCGCGGGTCGACAACGTCCGGGGCCTCCGACCCGACCTGCTTGAACACCTGCGCGATCGCCGAACCCCCCAGGCGCCGCCTGCCCCGCGCGAGGTCGACGAACAGCACCGCCGTCGCGCCCACGTCCGTCCGGAGCTGTGGCGTCCACGTCGTCCCCACGTCCTCCACCGCCGCGAACGCCGTGACGATGAGCGAGAGCGGCGCCGACACCTCCCGTCTCTCTCCCGTGCGCGCGTCCTGCCACTTCATCGACATCGACATCGAGTCCTTCCCGACGGGGATCCCCACCCCAAGCGCCGGGCACAGCTCGAGGCCGACCGCCCGGACCGCGTCGTACAGCGCCGCGCCCTCGCCCGCCTTCGACGCGGCGCACATCCAGTTCGCGCTGAGCTTGACGCGCCCGAGCGCGCCGACGTGCGCCGCCGCGAGGTTCGTCAGCGCCTCCGCCACGGCCATGCGCGCGGACGCCGCGGCGCTGAGGATCGCGACGGGCGTGCGCTCGCCCATCGCCATCGCCTCCCCGGTGCGCACGCCGAAGCCGTACGAGGCGCGCGTGACGGCGACGTCGGCGACGGGCACCTGCCAGGGCCCGACCATCTGGTCGCGCGTTACGAGGCCGGTGATGGAGCGGTCGCCGATGGTGATCAGGAACGACTTGGAGCCGACGGAGGGGAGGCGGAGGACGCGGTCGACCGCCTGCGCGATCCTCTCGGGTGCTTGGGCTGCGGGGAGGTACTCGGCGAGGTCGGCCGCGAAAGGAATGGCGGGGGGCGCGACGTGCGTGTCCGCGCGGTGCATGCGAGGGGGCTTGCCGAACAGCGTCGACATCTTGAGACGGATGACGTCCTGCTTGAGCAGCCTGTCGGTGACGACGAGCCCGTCCGAGTCGTTCGCGGTGCCGACGACGGAGAACGGGCACCGCTCGCGCTCCGCGAGGCTCCGGAACTGCGCCGCCTGCGACGGGGAGATGGCGAGGACGTACCGCTCCTGGCTCTCGTTGCACCAGATCTCCATCGGGGACATGCTCGAGTCTGCGACGAGCACATCGCGGATCTCGAACGTCGCCCCAAGGTCAGAGTCGTGCACGAGCTCGGGGAGCGCGTTCGAGAGGCCCCCGCCCCCACATCGTGGATCGACTGGATTGGGTTGGTGTCCCCGAGAGCGACGCACGCGTCGATGACCTGCTGGCAGCGCCGCTGCATCTCGGCATTATCGCGCTGCACGCTCGCAAAGTCCAGATCCGCAGAGCCCGCACCCGAGACCTGGCTGCTCGCGGCGCCACCCCCAAGGCCAATAAGCAACCCGGGGCCGCCGAGGACGACGATCTTCGCCCCGGGCGAGATCTTGGACTTGCGCGCGAACGCTGGGCGCACGTTCCCGAGCCCGCCCGCGATCATGATTGGCTTGTGGTACCCCCTGACCTCCCGGGAGCCGTCGGGGAGCGAGACGGTCTCCGAGAACGTGCGGAAGTACCCCGCGAGCGCCGGGCGGCCGAACTCGTTGTTGAACGCGCTCGCGCCGAGCGGGCCCTCGAGCATGATGTCGAGCGCGGACGCGATGTGCGCGGGGCGACCGAAGTCCGTCTCCCACGGCTGCTCGTACCCGGGGATCAGGAGGTTGGAGACGGTGAACCCTGCGAGGCCCGCCTTGGGCTTCGAGCCACGTCCGACGGCCCCTTCGTCGCGGATCTCGCCGCCGGAACCAGTCGCGGCGCCAGGATAGGGCGACACGGCCGTTGGGTGATTGTGCGTCTCGACCTTGACCAGGATGGGCATATCTTCGTCTTCGCTGTGGTAGAGCGACTTGACGTCGGGGTTCGCGTTGCTGGTACCGGAAGGCGATACCGCGAACCGCGGTGCGCTGTGGCCTTCGAAGACCGCAGCGTTGTCTGAATACGCAGAGATCGTCCCGGTGCCGTTGAGCTTCTCAGTATTGCGGATCATCTGGAAAGAGACGTGTCTCGAGCCTCGCCGTCGATCGTCCAGGAGGCGTTGAAGATTTTGTGCCGGCAGTGCTCCGAATTCACCTGTGCAAACATGAAGAGCTCGGCATCGGTTGGGTTGCGGCTGATGGGAGATGCGCCGGTAACATAGGCATCGACGAGGTAGTCGATCTCGTCGGGGAAAGAGCCAGACCGAGCTCCTTGTTCGCGGCGACGAGGTTCTCCTTCGCGTTGTGGCGGGTAGACTCGGAGACGAGGTCTATCGTGCGCAAGGGCTTGCGCTCTTGTGGGAGAAAATGGCTTCTTCGTTTGGAAGGGAGAGTTGGACGACCTGGGTCATACGATCATGGATGAGGGGAGAGATGACTTGTAGCATCTCGGGTGTAAGACTGGATCCGTCGCTGGTCGTAAAGACGAACGCGATACCGCGCTCCAGACGCTCTACATAGTCTCCAAGCTTGCAGATGAGAGCGATATCGGTGGCCTTGCTCGACCAAGGAGAGACAGAGCCCGGGCGGGGAACTACGTACGCCACATTTTGGTATGCCTTCAGTGCATCACCAGTAGACGGAAGTTGGATATCGTCTCCGTAGTCCAAGAGCCGCTCCAGGATACGGCGGTAAGAAGATTCTGTTCGGGATAACTCCACGTTCGCATCGGCGGAACGCGACGCAACGAGGTGGATGTAAACGGCATCGACGGAGGTGATCTGGGAACATGCCTTCCGGATGTTCTTCAGGACGACATCGCGCTTCGACTGCGAGAGGGCAGAGCTCCCTGTTAAGACCAACATAGCGTCTGACAGAGATGTTATAAAATGCGCATACATCGCCCGGTTGTTTGCTTGCTCACCTGAATCCTGCTAGCTACCTCGGTCGTCCCAGCGGCAGGCGAGCCTCGTCCGTACGGATCGAAAAGCTGGGCGAATTCGTCAACGAGGCTCAAGTATCCCCTGCAAAATATGACGTACGGCAGGTGTGGAAAGTGGTGGACACAGGACAGTAGATGATCGACATCGAGCAAGAGGGAAGAAACTGGCCAGGAATTTTGGTTGTGGTGGGTTTGATCTTATCTTATCTAGGATAGATGAGAGACGAGATCCATCTTTGGCGCCCAGTCTAGCATGCTCCCGGCGCCGGCAGAGAATCTACCACACCATGTTGGTTAGAAACCAGACATATATATGCGAGGCAGACGGACACAACACCGCCTCGATTAGAGCAAGAGACTGAGTTCCCGGCGTACAGCACACATCATGACGAACACTGGCACGCTCGGAGGACGCGGACCAGACCTCGACATACAGAACAAAAAAAAAAACAAAATTCGAACCAATGCTATTGCGAGCGTGTGCGGTGTCGGTAAGTATCTATCTAACGGGAGCTACAAGTTGTACAGCGACGCGAGGACAACAACATTAATATTGCGCAACAGGGTCCATAAAACTAGCGTATAACGTAGAAGCGGAAAGCAAAGAGCGATCCAGTACGTAAACGTTAACAGTGTCCAGACAGGTGCTCCACAAGTAGGCTTGGCACCGCTACAAAAGTCCTGCCAGTGGAGTATGTACCGTATGCATTACATATCCGATGTAAGCACGTAGTGCGCGCGCGGAGCGGCGAGTCATAAAGTGGGGCATCTCGTGGTCATCTCGTAAGTATGCGTTGCACGGCTCCAGATCATCCAAACCCAATCCGGCATCCAAAGTGTCCCGAAATCAGCGTGGAATGGACATGAGTACATGAGTACACGAGCGTCGAGCGTCGAGCGGGGAGAGTGCGCCAACTCCGCCGCCTGGCAGTACCAGTTGGCAGTGGCAATCAGACACGACGACGGCCATCTGCCAGCCCCGCGCATCCATCCGCTGTGTCAATCCACTGTCCAGTGTCAAGTCAATCCCCGACACATCAACAAGGGGGTAGAGGGGGCGGAGGGAAGCGAAATGCGAAATACACCGTACAGCACAAGGATGACGTACTGGAATGACGTGACGTTCGACACGCTATACTTATGAACAAGATATCAACGTGCACAGCCATCGCGTAAGTATTGCATCCCAGTCTAAGACTATCGACGTCGGGGCGTGCGGGTGCGTGCGCCGCGCGGTGACGGTCTCAGGAGTACCCGGGCAACGGTGCCCGCGCGGATGCGGATGACGGCGCGACAGACGGTGACACAGACCGCGGCGGGGCGGGCAGCCAGCTCGGGGTGGGGGCCGCCGGCGAAACCACGATCCTCGTCGCGCCGGAGCTCGCGCGGGTACGCCCCGGACGCGGTCGAGGACGTGTTCGCGCGGCGCGGGCCCTGGTAGCCGCCCGAATCGGAACGACCGACACTCGACAGCGGCGGGCGCGAGTACACCGAGGAGGGCTGTGGATTCGGAGGCACGGAGAAGAAGAAGAAGAAGACGTCAGTCAGCATCAAGGAATTGGGGACCGGAGACCTTTAATTTCCGACGACGCGGAGCAGGAGGAGAATGGAGGGAAAGTGGGATGGAAGGAAGAGGTGGAGAGATTGCGAGCCGGATATAGGACATGGGATGCGGGGTGGGGGCAGAGAAGAGCGGAAGAAGGCACGGGCAGAGAGTTGGAGAAGCACGCTCACCTGCCGGGCGCTGACGGGTGTCCGCAGGGTGGTCGGGGCGACCGTGGACATGTCGTCCAGGGCGAAGTCCTCGCCGTCGCGCGAGATAACGAGCACCTCGCTCGGGAACTCTGCCGGATACCGCGACGGCTCGAGGTCCGCCAGGTCCACGATCACGGGTGCCCCCCCAGGGGTGTCCTCGTCCTCCTCTCGAACGGTGCTCACACGGTGTGGTTGGAGCGAAGACCGCTGAGTCTGGGGCTGGGAGCCCGAAGAGCCGGACCTGGAGTGCCCACCGGCCCCGTCGGGCGGGTTCTCCTCGAACCGCTTGGTGATGGGCGAATCGGCTGCGGAGCCGTCGATGCGGAAGGTGTGGTCCGGCGAGATGGCGGAGACGTACTTGGCCTTGTACGTCGCGCTCTTCCGCAGCCCGTCCTTGAACTTTATGAAGCGCTCCAGGAAGGTCGGCACGCGGTGCACGGTGGGGAACTCGATGTGCGGGAGCAGGGTCGAGCTCGACGCCTCGCGGTTGTGCGTCGGCCGCACGCCCATCTCGTGCATCATCTGCCGGTCTTTGGGCGGGGAGTACGGGTCGTAGGAGGCCGAATGGCGCTGGAGCCATTCGTCGTCGTCGATCTCCCAGTTGGAGTCCTTCGGGGATGGCTTGAGGCGCGTCGAGTGCGTCTTGACCCATACCTCGTCCACCCACCGCCGTGGGTAGGACAACAAGCTTTCCGAGAGAGGCTGTATGCGTGCGCTCCTCTGTCGTCGCCAACTCCGTCTCCGATACCACCAAAATAGCAGGCCTGCGAGGACGACCACCCCGGCACCAACTGCAATTGGCACAGCGATTTGCTCAGCCTTGGACGGACCGGTTTGGGGCGCTTGACAAAGGTGTTATTAGCGTGTGATGGTGATGGACGCAACATACAGATACAGGTAATAGCGTAAGGTGCTTACAAGATTGCAGCGCGGCGGCAAGGTTGAAGTCGTTACTAGAAGTGAGGCTCTGGTGCGCCCAGTCGGGTAGCGTGTTCTCGCCGAGTTTGATTTGAGTAGGGAAAGGAACAGGGTCGGGTTTGCATGTGTTCGTCTGCGCCCAGTCTGACCATGTTGGCGGACTGGACCCCCCACAAACTGCGCAGGCGGCGCAGACATTGTAGTATATAGTGTTGCTGATGAATCGTTAGAAGAACGGTACGCGCACCACGATTCCAAAACGTACCAGGTACAATTGTACGTGAGGGAATTGTCTGCCATTTAGTCAATACGAGATTTGTGTTTTGAGGTTTTGTTGACAACACACCGTGGTTTTGGCAGGCTTGCAGTATATAGGACTTGACTGTGCAGGGCGTCTGACCAAGGTTGTTGTTTAGCTGGACAAGAGCGGCCTGTTAGTTCCCAAGTACACAAGAAATGCGTCCAAAAGAAGTTGGAAACGAAGAGGGGACGGCGCAGGCAAGTTCGTGATGGGGAGACACATCGCGCATGGCAGTCTCAGACATGAGCACAGTCCCTGGAAGGCACAACGAGACCGACGGTCGAGCCCCTCGACGATCGACGACGGCACCATATGTACTCTCTCGGCCCTGATCCAAACCGCATAACGCAAGTCTGATTCAACGCCGTCGATCTCGCGGGGGACACGCGACGCAGCCCAGCACCCTCCCTTCACACCCGCACGCGCAACGAATGATGCTCACCTTGTCGCCTAGCCCTTCATACATACACTCCGCCTGCGGCATGCACGACCCCCGGCGCACGCGAGGACACGAGTCAGCTATCCTCTTCGCACGGAGAAGCAGGGAGATGAGAGAAGCGCACGCTAGATTCGGCGACCACGAGCCCGACCAGGAGCAGCTCGAGCGGGAGGAGAGCGAGTGGGAGCATGGCGCGGGGCTCCCTAGGATCCCCTGAAGCGAGACAGGCGCAGAGGCAAGCGAGTAGGAGGTCGGACGGGGATGTGGAAGATGGGGTCGTCAGGCAAGGCCAGGAGAGCGCAGCGGGGAGCAGGTAGGATCCGGATGAGTGGGAGACTTGGAGAAGCACCAGGCGCAGCGTGCGCAGAAGACGCGGGCTTTACGAATAGGAATGAGAACGGAAAATGGATGTTCGGGGACTTGCCTGAGCGCTCTTCCTCAGCAGTCCATGTGCAACCCACCGCAATCTGGATTCTGGGCGGCCACGGCCTGACCGACGCCCGGTATTAATGGACAGACGGGATGATAGGCATCGGGCAACGCGGCACTGCGTGCGACTGGAGCTTCCCGAGGAGGAGGAGGGTCGCCCAGGGGTCGCCGCTCTGAGTCTGACTTGGATAATGGGTCTGACACCGCCCAAACCCTCCTCCTCGCGAGTGGCAGATTGCCGCCTCCTCTCTCTTTCCTCCCCTTCACATTCACAGCCCTTCACAAGCTTCCTGCCACCTTGATCCCCCACATAGTAGTACTGGGCCACATTGCAGCCTAAACGTAGGCGAGGCGTATGCGATCGCAAGCGTATGCTGTGTCGAAACCCTAACCGTGATCCTGCTTAGAAAGTGGTCTCAGTCTGTGAGACTCTGACAAATTCCTCCATAGCCGACTGGTAAAGTTCTGTTCCCGGACCGATTCGCTCGGAGAACCTCAGCCGCATGCATTCATGTCATGTCTCCCACACATTCTCATTGAAGCCGTGCGCGTGCAGTTTGACCAGGAGCTCGGCTTGCTTGCGTAATTGCTTGAAGTAAGTCACTGTACTTGAGTGCTGTAGGCTCTCGGAGGTGTCTGCACACCGTATGTATACTGTATTAGAGCAGGTGTGGCTGACCGATCTCCGATCATGGCATCACCATCAGATTCGTGTGCCGCGCGCGATAAGATGGCGCCGCTGACGACAACTACTTCACGCTGCGTGTACTGGCTTTTGATAGAATACCCTTCGAGGCTGTGCAGTAGTGACTTGGCAACCTACTCAACGCCGCCACTCAAAGTGTACGTAGTCAGGAATCTGTCGAGGTTGAGCACGTTCCGGAGCCTGTAGGTCGTGGGTAAGTAGGCACGATTATCATCCCACCGGGCTTCAGCTTGTTCCCCGTGCTGGTGCCAGCCAGGATGGAACGTGGAACGATCGATCGACCAGCTGCTGGATCCGGACGAACCTACATAGTCACTGCAATTTCGTTCGACTCAGTGGTGTAGTACTAAGTAGGTAGGTTACTCGTCTCTCTCTCACCGCACTTGGGCTAAGGACCGCATTTATGGTTGCAGGTTACGTCCATCCCAACCCTTGAAATATTGTCATGTTTGTGCTAATCAAGCATGAATCCCATCTCCCCTCTTGGTGAGTTTCTTGCCAAGAACTTTCCCGTTGTGCAGATCTGATTTAGTATCGAACTCGACGCTCGTGCACACTGAGTTTGAGGTGTTAAGTAACATCACTGGAACACCCTCTCCTCGCATGCCATGGAAGAGGGAATGACGCAATGCAGTTCATGCTCGGCTCCCCAACCACCTCTGTTTTTGCGCGAAAAGGTACGGTGCAAGATCCAGACTATTGTCCACCTGCTGCGCTTACTGACCCGGACGTCTTTACTGCCATAGACCGACCGGCCGCATGTCGCTCGCTAAAGTTGAGGTTTTGAGGTTTGTCACGTTCTTTACTGGCACATAAAAGGTCCCGTAGGCATTCTTTGATCGGAGGTTGGACGTTGTTATGCGACTTATCCCGCCCGACGCGCAGCGACCGAGCAAATATGGTAGGACCCCACGGCCAAAGCACAGCTGCCGATTCTGTGGTCTCTCTTTGTAGCCATTCAAATTTTCTATCGACTCTACCGATGTCCGCCATGCTTTGTCCATCTACCAAAGGCTGACGCGTAACCGAGCATCGAAGGTAAAACGTCCGTCCGACTCGCATATATAGACCCAGCATGCAAGCCCTGTGTTTTCACGGAGCGCATCGGACATTCCCTCGTTTCTATCTGGTCGTCGTGCTCGCCCGTGCTCGTCATACTCGCCTTTCATCCGTACACCCGTTCCGAACATGCAGCGGTATAGCCACCCGGAAGTCTTCCTCTGCCCTTACTACAATGTCCCCGGAATCTCCAACCCGAAGATGGACATCTCCTTGAAGGACGGCTTCGACCAACCACCCCGATTTTCTCCGGCACTGGGGGCTTCGCAGGAGCTAACCATCCCGACGCTTGTCCAGCCATCCGTACGTCCTGTCCCAACCTGAGTGCAGTGCATGGTCCAGAACCTGATTTAACACATCTTCTTCAGGATCCCGCGCAGAGCTCCGACTCCCAGGTTCCGTCTCGGGACACCTCCCTCTCTCCGGAACCCGTATCGTCCTCAAACTCGGATTGCAATCGGAAGGTGGATGATTACGACCGTATTTTTGAGGAGTTGATCGACGCTGAGTGAGGGAATGATGGAGATAGCGGATTTAATCCTTTAAGCAGGTGAGCATTCCGTCTTCCGAGACTGTGGGGGCGGGCGCGAAGAAGCCTGGCCCAGGCCAAACCCTTCTCCGAAACATTCTCTGACGCCACGATTTAGTTATGCTCGATGCGGCGCAAGCAACTCCTGACTGTGGTTGTCGATGCCACCGCTTCCAGACCATCCAGACCGAGACAGACCACACCTTCAGGATGACCTCCGATCGGCCGAATGTTACTTAAGAATCATCGTCCGAATCGAGAGTCACGAATCTTGGCCCTATAGCACTGTATTATATGCATCACTTCATATGTTGAATGTGTAGACACTGTAATCCATATAGCAGCCTTACCCGAGAAAGTTCCTTTCAAGAGGAAGCGTTTAGTAGAGTCGGATGTCTCACTTTATTCCCGTCGGAAGCGCGCCCACGGAATCTGGTTTCGACAATCTCGGGGATAGCCGTGGTGACTTCCACGAGGGCTGTGGCTGAGATTCCCACCCACGCGTCTCCTTGTCTCCTCCCGTCGTCTCGACGTCCCGACAATGGACCGTGGCCAGCCGGAACGCTCGAACACTGCTGCTCTTATACGACGAATAAACTTCAGTCGACATTCCGTGCTCCGGAGCGTTGAGGCCTTGAGGAGCCCCGCTCGCGATGGTGGTTGCGGAGATAGACAGAGATCTCTCTCCAGACTGCTGATTGTAATTGCGATACAGTAGCGTGACCACGCAAGCCTTGGTGATTGCGCACTTGGCCAAGTGCCAGTGCCTTGCCTTTCCCCGCATCTCTCCGCATTTGGGGCCTCGCGAGGTACCCGGTCTCCACATACGCTTTATAGGCCTCGGCTGCGAGCCTTCGAGCCCTCGAGTCCATCCAATCTGTTCCCTCCGACTCCGAGCCCCGTCCCGCCCCTTCTCACACATCACATACCCCACGGGACCCCACATACCGCCATCTCCATCCACACAATACCCACCATGACCAACTTGAGCCCGGTGACGAGGTTCGAGCCGAACCCTCCAGAATCGCGCACCTTCGCCCGCCAGGGCGAGCTCCCCAAACTCCCCATCCCGCCCCTCGAGGAGACCTGCCGACGCTATCTGCGCGCGCTCGAAGGCCTTCAAGACCCCAAAGAGCACGAGGAGACCAAGCGGGCCGTCGACGACTTCCTCCAGCACGACGGGCCCCGCGTTCAGGAGCGCCTGAAGGAGTACGCGAAGGACAAAGCGAGGTGAGTGTGTGTGTGCTTCTCGACCCTCGGCCCCGCACTGCTTCCGCTGACGTTCGCGATGACGCCTGTGCTGAATGAATGGGATCCGTGCGACGCGATCGTCACCAACAGCTACATCGAGGAGTTCTGGTACGGTCCCTTTGAGTATCTGCGGTCTGGGGTGAGGCCTGACGTACGGACCACCCTCTCCCCCCCTCGCAGGTACGAGTCGTACCTCTCGCACTCGGATCCCGTCGTCCTCGCGCTGAACCCGTTCTTCGTGCTCGAGTGAGTGTTCCTGGTCTACTGCCCCCGGAAACTGAATTCCGAAGGTCTAGTGCATTTGCCCTCTCTCGCCCCTTCGCCTTCGCATCTTCGCCACAGGAACGATCCCACCCCCGATCGAGGGCAGCAGCTTCCCCGCGCAGCGTCGCTCATCGTGTCTTCGCTGGGCTTCATCCATGACCTGCGGGCGGGCATGCTCGAGCCCGACAACATGCGCGGGACGCCGCTCGACATGGACCAGTATACCCGGCTGTTTGGGACCGCCCGGATACCCACAGAGGTGCGCTGTCCCGTACCATCCTAACGTGCGATCCTTGCCCATGTTGTGGCACACAGAGAGGGTGCAAAATGGAGGCGCACGGAGAGTCGAGGCACGTAGTCATCCTCAGGCGCGGACAGTTCTGTGAGTTTCCCTTGCTCCCGGAGCTCCGTCTCCTATGACGTCCTTTGTTTACCCAAAAGTCTCACTTCGATCGCCCAGATTGGTTCGATGTGCTCGATTCCGAGAACCGGCCCGTGCTGACGGAGCGCGAGATACTGCGCAATCTGCAGGCCATTGTGTCTGATGCCGACCAAATGCCGATCCACGAGGTGCGTCTCTACCTGCTTTAGAATTCTTATTCCAACTCTATTCCGCGTATTCAATGGCGCGCCTGTGGGGAACGATAACGATCCACAACTGACTGATCCTCGACCCTTGACCGCAGGTCGCGCGGAACGCTATCGGAGTGCTGTCGACGGAGAACCGCAGGATCTGGTCCAGCCTCCGGAGGGCGCTCATCACGAACAAGAACAACGAGTCGTGCTTGGAGGTCGTCGACAACGCGCTGTTCGTGGTGTGCTTGGACGACGCGGCCCCGGAGAACCTCGCGGACTTGTGCGCGAACTTCTTGTGCGGGACGTACGACCTGAAGAACGGCGTCCAGGTAGGCACTTGTACGAACCGGTGGTACGACAAGCTGCAGATCATTGTGTGCGCGGATGGGGCTGCTGGTATTAATTTCGAACATACCGGCGTCGATGGGCACACCGTGCTGAGGTATATGCGCACGCTTAGTTCGTCGACCAAGCATACACTTACCGTTTTCATTTATAGGTTCGCCGCGGACATTTTCACGGAGGGTCTTATGCTCCTCGCGCGCTCTATCAACCCTTCCGCTCCGACGCTCTTCCACGCGCCCCTCTCACCATACGCCAAGTCCTACAAGCCCCCACGCGGCCAGGCGACGCCCACGAACTCGTCCCCGATATACCCCATCGACACCGCGCCTAAGAAGCTCGAGTGGACGCTCTACCCCGAGCTGCGCGCGGGGATCCGGTTCGCGGAGACGCGGCTGAGCGACCTGATTTGCCAGAACGACTGCCAGGCGCTCGAGTTCAAGGCGTACGGGAAGAACCTGATCACCTCGCACGGGTTCTCGCCCGACGCGTTCGTGCAGATGGCGTTCCAGGCGGCGTACTTTGGGCTGTACGGGCGCATCGAGTGCACGTACGAGCCCGCGATGACCAAGGCGTTCTTGCACGGGCGGACGGAGGCGATCCGCACGGTGCAGCCGCACACGGTCGAGTTTCTGAAGTCGTTCTTTAGCGAGGCGCCGAACGCGCAGAAGGTCGCGCTGCTGAGGAAGGCGTGCCAGGGGCATGTGGGCTTGACGAAGGAGTGCAGTAAGGGGCTGGGGCAGGACAGGTGCGTTGCCAGCCCTTGCATACGTATATGTATATGTATATGTATATGTATATGCGTGTGTGTTGTGTGGTTGCATCGCTGACCGCTCGTGGCGTCGACCGTCTCAGGCACCTGTATGCGCTGTATTGCCTGCTGCAGCGGGAGCGCGAGGCCGTGCCGCCGCCGATCGACGAGGACGAGCGGCCGACGTCGCCGGCGAGCGTGACCTCGAGCGGGAGCAGCGCCGGGCGGGACAGGCCGCCGCTGCCGGCGGTCTTCACGGACAACGGGTGGCACATCCTCAACCGGTCGATCCTCTCGACCTCGAACTGCGGGAACCCGGCGCTGAGGCTGTTCGGGTTCGGGCCCGTCACGGCGGAGGGGTACGGGATCGGGTATATCATCAAGGACGAGGGCATCTCGATGTGCGTGCTTGGTTTTTTTTTTTTTTTTCATTCCTCCGGACTGTGTGTATCGCTGACGCGGCGATTCCGGTCCCATTTCCGTTGTTCGGTTGGCAGATGCGCGTCGTCGAAGCACCTGCAGACGCGCCGGTTCCTGGACACGCTGCAGAGCTACCTGCTCGACATGCAGCGGATCCTCGTCCAGCTGCACCTGTCCGCGAACCAGCGCCCGGAGCCGTTCGTCGACCACCAGGGCGTGCTGCGCGACTCGAAGACGGGCCGGCCGATCAACGGCCACCGGCACGGGAACTCGATCGACGTCGCGGGCCTCGATGAGGATAACATGATGAGTGCGTGTTCATTGATGTTTTTTGAGGTGTGTGTGGTTGGCGTCGGGGCTGATGCGTGTGCTGGTTGGGCGTAGTGGGATACTCGTTCTTCGACAGCGGGGACATCGAGATGCTTGGGCGGAAGAAGAACAGGCCGTCGTTCTACAACACGGGCAAGATCATCCCTCTGGCCGAGTATTGACGCTTGAAGCTTGAAGACGCAGTGCCGACGGGGGACGTTCACGAGGTGCATACTGTCCGATATTACTGTTACTGGTGTAAGACAATGGGCGGGCGGTGAGGGTACTAATGTATGCTTGTGTATGTATGTTTATTGTATTGAGTTTGTATGCGCAGTGTAGTTGTGGATGGAGGCATGACGGAAGAACAGTAATTGCGGCGTCTGACATATAGCCCTCGCCGTGTGACGAACTCAGGTCGCCTTCTGTTTCTGCTGCTCCATCCGTCTCCGTGGGGTCTTGTGAACCTCTCTTTGCGTGATGAACCTGAATATCAATATCGATGGTCATGGCCTTCAGAACTCGCGTGTCCGACATGGGGAGAGGCGAGATCGTACCAGTCATCCACGGCGGATCGAGGAACTTTCATCTTCCACGCGAGCTCGGCGCGAGTCTCCCTGCCGGGATGGGGGTCCTCCTCGAACGCTTGGAGGAGGACGGGCAGCCACTTCGCGTCCACCTCCTGCGGGGTGTGGTAGTCGTACTTCGCAGGGAGGACAAGCGCGTCGGCGGCCGGGCGGGGGACGGAACCGCCGCACTTGAAGGTTTGCTGTTAGTTATAAGTCAAGTTAGAGTTTAGTTTTAGCGCGAAATTGATTGACAATGACAATGACAGCCTTGGATATGGACGACAGTAGTACTAAGCACGTACCCAGTGACGCTCGCGTGTTCTGGGCCCGTTGAAGGACGCCCCGCAGACGCAGACGCAGACGCAGGTCGAGGTCGAGGTCGCGTTCGGGCGGTCCTGTCTGGTAGAGCCCTGACCTGGGGAGTAGGAAACGAACTTGTCGGACGGCCCGATCTTGTCGTTCTTCGGGTGCTTGGGGTTTGGGGCAGCCTGCTCGCTCGACGGGCCTGGGAGACGGTGGGCCCCGTTCGAGGTGGGTGGCGGAACTGGGACGGGGACGGGCTGACCCTGAGGGGGATAGAGGGGTGGTTGTCCACCATGCCATTGGGCGAGGGACGAATATCCGCTGACTTGCTCCGGTTGCAGCCGATGCGGATGCGGTTGTGGTTGTGGTTGATGTGCTGGCGGCTGGGGATGCGGGGCCGGCTGGCCCTGGGGAGGGTAGGGAGGCGGTTGGCCGCCGTGCCACTGCGCGAGGGAAGAGTATCCGCTGACTTGCGCCGGGTGCAAGGAACGACTGGGCTGGTGTGAGCTTGGATAGCCGTGGGGGGGTTGGCTCGACATTGGGCGGTTCTGCGGTGACTTGGAGGGAGTGGTTGAGGATGGCTGTTGGGAATGTGGAGGGAGTAGACACGACGTACACGTCCATCTTATAACATCTTGTCTTGCGACGCATTGGCATCTCAAGGGGGAGAAAGCGGGGTCAGGAGTAGGACGTCAAAGCGTGGACTTATGAGGGTGCAGCTTCGACCGCACCACCATGGAACGCTTTGGCGGGGACTGTTGACTCGAAGAGATATCGATGCGAAACATGGAATGGATGCTATGAAGATAAAGACAGGAAACATTCCAGTATTTGAGCAGTCGACTGGTTGAGAAGAAAATTCGTCCAGGGTCTACGGTTTATGCGCGGCGCTCAAGTTCATCGTACCCTGGCCAGTCCACCAAAGCGTGATCGCACTTTGCCAGCGACGCAAACCACGATATAGAGTGACACTGACATAACAAAAATGCCGTTAACACATATCAAAAAGACCTTTCTGAATGCATAAACAACAAGCCCGGAACTCACCTATCTTTGCGAACATGTCGAGGTTCAAGTTGTTCAACCTTGAGATGCGGAGGGTTATTTAGCGCCCTAATAGCGCCCGCTCTCGATCCAAATTGAGCGCAATACTGCGCAATATTGAACTGCATTCAGCTCCATCTTCAAGTTCACGGTTCTGGGCTCGACCGCCATCTTCTCCGTTCTCCCGCTCTTCTGGCTCACATACTTTCCAAATCTTGTGCCTCTATCCCCAATGCATCTTCGTCAGAACCGCATCATATGAAGAACAGCTCCTTGTGACCCTCTCATCGTGAGCATATATCCGGAGATGTAAAGTACGTCAATTCACCCGTTATCGTCTTGTCTAGGACCCTCAGCTTCGCGCGTAGAGATAAGAAATGGTCGCGCAATCGGACAAACGCCTCATTTGGCATCCTCGCGGACAGAACAGGTTTATCGTTGGGGGAAGTACCCAAATCACATTATACGAATGGATCCCCCAGTCCTCGGAAATCAAGCAAGTCGCGTCGCAGCTGGAGCTGAACCAGATGAAGGTGAGCATACAAATGAATACACTCTCGAAACACCTATTCAAGCCTGGGACGGCTGCGTGTTCCCCTTGTTCTTCGTGCAGTGCTTCGCGTGGTCTCCGGATCCTGTTCTGGATGACCTCTTGGCGGTAGGATTCAGCAACGGTCGCGTTGACCTTATGCGCTTTGAAGCCTCGAAGCATGCTCGCAACAGTGCGGCCGTTTCGCTTCCTGCTCGGAACACGCGTGCGTGCAACACTCTTGGCTTCTCTCCTGCAAACGCGAACTCCCTCGCCGTCGGCCTGGACAAGGTCCGAAACGACCCCAGTCTTGTCATCTGGGATATCCACGCTGCTATACCTGCGCTCTCGTTCCAGACAGCAACTCCCGCCGACAGCGACGGGGACAGCTCGACGGTCCTTTCGCGAGGCGATGGTGCCAGCGGCACCAGCTCTGATCCTAAAATTTTCCAACACTATGCGTCTGCGGAAGTCGTGTCTACCCTCGCTTGGCTCCCGAAGAACCCTCAGTTGTTGCTTGCTGGTATCTCTCACCGCTGGCTCCAGCTCTTCGACACTCGCACTTCTGCATCCCCCGCGAAGGCGGCTAGCAGGGTTCACGGTATTGCCACAGATCCCTTCGACGCGCACCGCGTCGCCTGCTATAGCGAGGGGATCGTCTCCATCTGGATATTCGGCGCTTCTCGCAGCCCGTCCTGACGTTCACGTCGAAAGACGCTTCTGCGGATGGTGCAGATAGTGCCGTGGTCGCGCAGTATAACTCGCGAGGGAAGGGTGGTCCGGCTGCATCGACCCCTGTGGTGCCTATAGCACACGTTGAATTTTCTTCCACGCGCAGGGGTACACTGGCAACACTGGAACGCGACGCCAGCCATGTTCGTTTCTGGGACATACACCAAGCACAATTTGTCGAGCCTGACCTTGATACCACTCGCTCGCGCGATTCGTCGCAGTCGGGTGGGAAGGCGGTTAGGACGTCGTGGGTAAAACCGTGGGGTGGGGCGGGCTCCGCATCGACGCGCCCCTCGTCGCCACCTGCGGCAGTCACGGAGCCCTCGCCTTACCACCTTGTCCTCGCGGATATACCCAGTGACGCTCGCGTGTTCTGGGCCCGTTGAAGGACGCCCCGCAGACGCAGACGCAGACGCAGACGCAGACGCAGGTCGAGGTCGAGGTCGCGTTCGGTCCGTCCTGTCTGGTAGAGCCCTGGCCTGGGGAGTAGGAAACGAACTTGTCGGACGGCCCGATCTTGTCGTTCCTCGAGTGGTTCGGACTCGGGGCGGCCGGCTCGCTCGACGGGCCTGGGAGACGGTGGGCCCCGTTCGAGGTGGGTGGCGGAACTGGGACGGGGACGGGCTGACCCTGAGGGGGGTAGAGGGGTGGTTGTCCACCATGCCATTGGGCGAGGGAAGAATATCCGCTGACTTGCTCCGGGTGCAGCCGATGCGGATGCGGTTGTGGTTGTGGTTGATGTGCTAGCGGCTGGGGAGGCGGGGCGGGCTGGCCCTGGGGAGGGTAGAGGGGCGGTTGGCCGCCGTGCCACTGCGCGAGGGAAGAGTATCCGCTGACTTGCGCCGGGTGCAAGGAACGACTGGGCTGGTGTGAGCTTGGATAGCCGTGGGGGGGTTGGCTCGACATTGGGCGGTTCTGCGGTGACTTGGGAGGGAGTGGTTGAGGATGGCTGTTGGGAATGTGGAGGGAGTAGACGACGTACACGTCCATCTTATAACATCTCGTCTGGCGACGCATTGGCATCTCAAGGGGGAGAAAGCGGGGTCAGGAGTAGGACGTCAAAGCGTGGACTTATGAGGGTGCAGCTTCGACCGCACCACCATGGAACGCTTTGGCGGGGACTGTTGACTCGAAGAGATATCGATGCGAAACATGGAATGGATGCTATGAAGATAAAGACAGGAAACATTCCAGTATTTGAGCAGTCGACTGGTTGAGAAGAAAATTCGTCCAGGGTCTACGGTTTATGCGCGGCGCTCAAGTTCATCGTACCCTGGCCAGTCCACCAAAGCGTGATCGCACTTTGCCAGCGACGCAAACCACGATATAGAGTGACACTGACATAACAAAAATGCCGTTAACACAT
The DNA here is from genome assembly GCA_026283605.1 of Ganoderma lingzhi. Taxonomy (NCBI): domain Eukaryota; kingdom Fungi; phylum Basidiomycota; class Agaricomycetes; order Polyporales; family Polyporaceae; genus Ganoderma; species Ganoderma lingzhi. The sequence goes on from JAPJYM010000019.1 coordinate 874,577, forward strand.
ATCAAAAAGACCTTTCTGAATGCATAAACAACAAGCCCGGAACTCACCTATCTTTGCGAACATGTCGAGGTTCAAGTTGTTCAACCTTGAGATGCGGAGGGTTATTTAGCGCCCTAATAGCGCCCGCTCTCGATCCAAATTGAGCGCAATACTGCGCAATATTGAACTGCATTCAGCTCCATCTTCAAGTTCACGGTTCTGGGCTCGACCGCCATCTTCTCCGTTCTCCCGCTCTTCTGGCTCACATACTTTCCAAATCTTGTGCCTCTATCCCCAATGCATCTTCGTCAGAACCGCATCATATGAAGAACAGCTCCTTGTGACCCTCTCATCGTGAGCATATATCCGGAGATGTAAAGTACGTCAATTCACCCGTTATCGTCTTGTCTAGGACCCTCAGCTTCGCGCGTAGAGATAAGAAATGGTCGCGCAATCGGACAAACGCCTCATTTGGCATCCTCGCGGACAGAACAGGTTTATCGTTGGGGGAAGTACCCAAATCACATTATACGAATGGATCCCCCAGTCCTCGGAAATCAAGCAAGTCGCGTCGCAGCTGGAGCTGAACCAGATGAAGGTGAGCATACAAATGAATACACTCTCGAAACACCTATTCAAGCCTGGGACGGCTGCGTGTTCCCCTTGTTCTTCGTGCAGTGCTTCGCGTGGTCTCCGGATCCTGTTCTGGATGACCTCTTGGCGGTAGGATTCAGCAACGGTCGCGTTGACCTTATGCGCTTTGAAGCCTCGAAGCATGCTCGCAACAGTGCGGCCGTTTCGCTTCCTGCTCGGAACACGCGTGCGTGCAACACTCTTGGCTTCTCTCCTGCAAACGCGAACTCCCTCGCCGTCGGCCTGGACAAGGTCCGAAACGACCCCAGTCTTGTCATCTGGGATATCCACGCTGCTATACCTGCGCTCTCGTTCCAGACAGCAACTCCCGCCGACAGCGACGGGGACAGCTCGACGGTCCTTTCGCGAGGCGATGGTGCCAGCGGCACCAGCTCTGATCCTAAAATTTTCCAACACTATGCGTCTGCGGAAGTCGTGTCTACCCTCGCTTGGCTCCCGAAGAACCCTCAGTTGTTGCTTGCTGGTATCTCTCACCGCTGGCTCCAGCTCTTCGACACTCGCACTTCTGCATCCCCCGCGAAGGCGGCTAGCAGGGTTCACGGTATTGCCACAGATCCCTTCGACGCGCACCGCGTCGCCTGCTATAGCGAGGGGATCGTCTCCATCTGGGATATTCGGCGCTTCTCGCAGCCCGTCCTGACGTTCACGTCGAAAGACGCTTCTGCGGATGGTGCAGATAGTGCCGTGGTCGCGCAGTATAACTCGCGAGGGAAGGGTGGTCCGGCTGCATCGACCCCTGTGGTGCCTATAGCACACGTTGAATTTTCTTCCACGCGCAGGGGTACACTGGCAACACTGGAACGCGACGCCAGCCATGTTCGTTTCTGGGACATACACCAAGCACAATTTGTCGAGCCTGACCTTGATACCACTCGCTCGCGCGATTCGTCGCAGTCGGGTGGGAAGGCGGTTAGGACGTCGTGGGTAAAACCGTGGGGTGGGGCGGGCTCCGCATCGACGCGCCCCTCGTCGCCACCTGCGGCAGTCACGGAGCCCTCGCCTTACCACCTTGTCCTCGCGGATACGCGACGAAGTGAGTCTTGCGACGTCTTTGTGGATCTTCTGGATTATTCACAGTCCTACAGCGAAGACCTTCTCTCGCCCGTTCACGTCTTTTGCCCTCGTCCCAAGTGCAAAACCTCATCCACTCACTTCCAATGTCATGCTTGTGAACAAGGACGGAGACCTGGAACTCTACGCCGTGCATGATACCCCTGTCCACCCTCCATGGAGTCCTCGGGGCGACCTCGCGCTCGGTATCGGCTGCTCGTACACCATCATTCCCGGCATCACCGACCTCACCCCTCCCAGTGAACCATGGGAGCTTGTCGGCCCTCGTCCGTCCCACCATAGTTCGCGTGCGTATTCTCTCGAGCGTCCAGCAGGCGGATCCTTACGGCCTCGTTTCCACTCAGACGAGTCCGCATATTCAATGGCCGCTCAACGCCCTGGCTCCCCGGCGACGTTCGGAAGAGGGGACGAGGACGGCTTCCCTGCGCTCAGCGCAGCGCCGACGAGCGCCCGAGGGAGATTTTCCCCCGGCAGGAGACGTTCCCATCAGCTTGTTTCGGAGCACAGGATGGTGGTGAAGGAGCTCCCTTTCGAGCATACCGCCGTTGTGAGGGGTCAAGCACCTAAACGATCGAGGCGCGGTGGGGACAGCGATGGAGACCGCGGCCGGAGTGCGCCGCCGACCACTCCGAAGACCATCACGCTGGCGTTGGACGATGTTGAAGGGAGAACAAGATACGCGAGGAAACCACCGGCGGTGAAGGCCTTACAGAACGTGGTGGAGTCCGACATTTCGATGTTAATGCGGAACCGCGCGGCTGCGGCCTATGGTCTGACGGACGTGAGGGACATCATGCTTTTTCCTTATGTCAATATAGCTGACGGCGGATGTGTCCTATAGCCTATGTACAATTCGGTCATCGCACAGACAATGATGCCAGGCAATGTTATCGTGTCTGAACTGTGGTTATGGGTACTTCGTGAGTCGATCCACCCCAAGGTCTTACTTGACTTATTAAAGGACGCTTTCCAACTAGATTCCCAACGTCTCATATTATCCCCGTCATCCATCATCGAGGGCTACAACTTCTCATACCAAGGCCTGGCTGGGATCTGGGAAGGCTTCCGGCCGATCCGCCCTTCGCCCCCGTCCGGGCAGCCCACACCTCGTATTGCCCCGCGCAACACACTCTTCGACGCGTCCACTGCCTCTCCCCTCCTCGCCCCCCTTAATCTCGACACCCCTCCTCGGCCTAGCTCGAAGCATGCGGGTCGTAGGCGCAATCAACCACCAGCTTCTTCGCTGCCAGAGGACTTCCTAAACGGAATCGAGGAACTCAACAGGAGAAGTGGCAGCTCGGAGACGTGGAAGCCATCCGTTCAGACTGCGCGACTGTCGCAACGGCGGTTCGCTCTGCAGTTGTGTGGGTGGAGCTTGGCGCAGGACGATCTGGCACGCGCGGTCCGAAGGTGAGATATAGGTCCACCCTGGTCTGCAATCAGCATTGACGGACGTCCGATCGTGGAAGGTGGGAGAAGGAAGGCAAGCACTCGCAAGCGGCGTGCTGGCTTGTCTTTACCGAGCAGTACAAACAAGCCATCGACATGCTCATGCGGAGTAAAGGTTAGAGTCCGATGACCCAGCAATGCCAACGCACGGCTTGTACTGACTTCCAAATCCGTGCAGACGAGTCTCTTCACATGATGTCAGGCATGCTCGCCGCCCTGACGTCGAACACATCCTCCCGGAACCCGGAGCTAGCCCAGCATTGCGAGCGGCTCATCGTGCGGCTGCAGGACCCATACCTCCGCGCACTCCTCACACGTCTCGCCGTCCGCGAGTGGACCGAGGTCCTCGAGGAGGACTCGTTACCTCTCCGCGAACGCCTCGCCATCGCGTTCCAGTTCCTGGACGACAAGGAGGTCTCGTCCTACCTCCGCCGCATCGCAGACCGAGCCGTCCAGGAGGGCGACATCCACGGGCTCTTCGTCACGGGCCTGACCGCCGCGGGCATGGGGCTGCTGCAGGCGTACATCGACAGCACCGGGGACGTGCAGACCGCCGCCCTGGTCGCCGCCCTGTCGCCTGTGCTCGCGCGGGAGCCGCGCGCGACGCGGTGGATGAACGCGTACCGGGACATGCTGGACGGCTGGCGGCTGTTCCACCACCGCTGCCACCTCGACAGCGAGCGCGGCAAGATCCTGAGGAGGCCGTCGAGGGCGGGGAGATCCAGCCGTGCGACTGGGCGCCGAAGCAGATGCTCTTGAGATGCAACTATTGCAGCAAGCCGATCGAGGCGCCGTTCCCCGCCGAAGGGAACCTTCGGGTGAGTCGCCGGCCCGGCCTGGATCGCTTGTCGGTGTCGCGGTGCTGATCGATGCGCTGACGCTGACGACGGGGGATGCGGCAGCCGACTTTGTGCCCGAACTGCAGCAAGCCGCTGCCGCGCTGTTCTGTGTGCCTCATGACGCTGAACCTGGCACCGGAAAGCGGGCGCGGGGCGGACGCGGCGTTCGCGATCGCATCCGGTGAGTGTCTAGGTTTTTCATTCTTCCGGAGACGCCGTTCTCAACTCTGCGGAAATGTAACAGAGACGATACACGAGGCGTTGGTCTTCTGTCAGACGTGTCGGCATGGTGGGCATGCGTCCCACATCCTCGAGTGGTTCTACGGCGAAGGTGGAGCGGCGTCTCGCGCGCACGGCACATGTCCTATTGCGGGATGCGACTGCCGTTGTGGAGACGAGATGTAGGAAGGTTCCGCATGAACGCGGACGACCAACCACGGGCGACCACAGCCGCGGTCGCAGCGAGAAATCCGATCGTGAAGTTGCGTGTGGGGCAAGTTCCCCTCATGCAGCGGTTCACCAGATTTGTCATTGTGCGTACGCGGATCTGCCTTAGTACAATGGCACTAATACGGTGCTTCGGTACTACAATTAGTTGTCCAACGTTAGTACAACTTCGCGCTGAGCTTCTTTTCTCTTATGTCCGCAACAAAACATATCGTGCCCTCTGACAACGTCTCATGTTACTTCGCTTGCCTTCCATTGTCATGCTTCCAACTGGTGGGTGCCCAACAGACGGTTGCGTCACGCCGCATCCACATGAGAGGGTAGGTCAGGGGCATTTTGTGCTTGAGACTTCGATATCCTTGCCGTCAAGGCGATACGCGTAAATCGAGCGCGTTGTCGTTCCCAGAGAGTAGGGTACTTCATATGTACCCCGGGCCCACCACCGCGACTGCGCTAACATCGCGATAGTGGGATGCAAATGTACCTACTTACTAACGGGTATGAGACTGAGCGAGAGGGTTCGTCCATAGTGAACCATGTCGAGATTTGACGGGACAACCTCAGACGGGGACCATCCTCGCAATATGGGGTTACTTACTGGATGTACGCTGGCTGGCAGTAAGTAAGCAGCCGCGAATGCCCCTTATCTACAATCCCCGGATCAGCCTTCTGAGGTCCTGCCATGCGGCTTGTCCCCGATTATTCATCCGTTATGAGTTCGGGTCGTCTGGCAGGTATGGTTGGTATGATCAGTGTTCCATGTATCGAAGGGAGTCCGTAGGTACAAGGACCCGTCTTATTGGTAGATTTGAATAGCTCACACCTCGTGTTGGCTTGGCACTCACAGTACTTGGGTTCAACGTGCGATCTCATTCAATCCGTAATAAACGCCACTTACAGAATCGATATTTATTTCCCTCGACGTTTCAAAGAAGTTGGGTTGTCTGATATTCAAGTCTTACGTTCACTGTGTGACACTTGCTACACTCGAATATTGTTCGATAGTGAGATAGTAGTCCACTAGTCCAGCATCGGCTCATTGATTATATCTTCGAAATACTGCCTTTCAACGTTCAACTTGGATGTATCGCGTTGCTTCAAGTTCCTCTAGACTCCGATAAAGAACACCTCGCCGCTCAGGAAGCACTGGAATTGTTCTTGAAACCCCAAGTGCCCGCCAGCCGCGGCAACACGAAGTACTATTTATTTGTTAAGAACCCCGGTGGCGGGCCTTCGCAGGCTGGCGCTCGTCGCCACGAGATGGTTAAGTAAACAGATAACTGGAGTATCCTCGGAGTATCCTCGGGTCTCCATGGCAAAACCATTTATCATCAAGGTTTCTCACCGCCACAATACAATTGACATTTGACTCCATACTCTTCCATACTGCGGACTTGAGCACCATACCGCCCAGTCGTGGCCGCGCAACCCGAGGACGGCTATTTACCATGAACGTGTTTACCAGTAGGCAACATTCGTCATCACGGAAACAAGTGAGTGCGTCACAATTTTCGTGTTGGTATCTTGTGGATAGCGCCGAGCGTTGGGGCTGACTGTCTAGCCACCACAGACCTGCAGGTGAACTATGAGTTCGGCGGAGGCCCAGTCGTACTGAAAGCATGTTTTCCAGTATGGGCCTAAGGTCGGTGACGCCTGCCGCCATGGTATTGGTATTCATCGACGATAGGCGGCTCACATGGCCACTCAGCGTCACGGCTAGCATAAGTATGGATAACATTAATATTATTGGGATACGAAACAGCGGCGCCGTTCCTCAAGGAGTTATGGTGAGTGTTGGATATACGCCAACGGGTACATCTTCTGATCGCCTAATACCGGAGACTGAGCGCTCGATCGCCTACTGCCAGTGAAGTCTGAGCAAATTCTGAGATCTTTTGGTTCGTCGACTGGGAGGGCATCCTATCCATATTTCGTGCGGATTGGATTGGCGCACATCAGGACAAGAATGATAAGTATTAACCTTGACTGCGACCCTCCGGGCTCACCGCGGCTTCGAAAACCCGGATTCTAGTTGGCGCTTCGGTGGAAACCAGCAGGGATCCAGCCGTCTGGAAGGTGAACTCCATGCGGAGGTCTGGCGGCGTAAGCGGCCACCTTCCCACAGTGGCTGTTGTCCTCTTCCTGCGACTTAAACCCCCATGGCCCCCCACCACCGCTCACCAGCAATCTCAATCTCACCGTTAGAATCCCCTTCCCCTTCCACCTACCTCCTCACCCCACTCCCCAACCCGCCGCCGCGTAGCCCTCAGACCCCCTCTTTTCACCGATTCCTCCCTGAGGTACCCTCGACACCTTACCGCTCTTCGAGCCCGCTATTGTGTCCCGATGCGCCAAACGCCGGATGCACAGTCGGATGCGTATTCGACAGCAAGCCTCCTCGGGCCCAGGGCGCAAAGCAGTCGTGCGGATCCTAGGTTTCGTAGGGTCGAAGGCATGGCATCTTCGGTCAGTACCCAACCTCGTTGCTATGATGCGAAGCCCTTTTCAAGTCCCTCTTCCTCCAGAGCGACTCGCGTTATACTCTGCGCGCTGTAAGGCATGAGTCTATGCCTCTCTCGTTGTCGTCCAAGGTGTGTGCCGTACTGTGGCTGATGACAATAATTGCTAAATGATCTGTTAGTACTCGCTGGACCCAGATCCTTTGTCTTGGGGGGCCGACCTGTCCATCGATCATCAAGAGCCAGACGACTACCTCCATAATCCCGATCCGCGGAGAGACTTGAAGCACGACGGCGGCGTAAACATTTTCACCTCAAGAGGTCTCGCCAACCTCGGGTGCCTGTTCATCCTCTCCATCGGATTTCTTGCCCTATTGTAAGAGCCCAACTCCGACGTTTTCATTCAGCTCAAAATTAACTCTTTCGATAGCTTGGGCTACCCTGTGGTGTCCTACTTCAATGGTGTACGTCAATCAAATATCAACGGTTTCGGCTTGGGCGGAATCAATGCGTCCGGCCAGCTTCCCTCCATGCCCGGCAACTGGGGCCTCATCGACCTCGATACGCCACAGGACGCGTACACCTATCCGGACTTTATCTCAGGCAAGCCGTGGCAGCTCATCTTCAGCGACGAGTTCAACGTCGAAGGCCGCTCGTTCTACCCCGGCGACGATCCCTACTGGGAGGCCGTCGACCTGCATTACTGGGTCACGAACAACATGGAGTGGTACGACCCCGCCGCCATCACTACCCGCAACGGCTCCCTCGAGATCGTCCTCGAACGCAAGGAGACCCACGACCTTCACTTCCAAGGGGGCATGATGACGAGCTGGAACAAGTTCTGCTTCACCGGAGGTATCGTCCTAGCGTCGGTCGTGCTTCCCGGCGTCAACAACGTCGTCGGTCTGTGGCCTGCGATCTGGACGATGGGAAACCTTGGGCGTGCAGGATATGGCGCTAGCCTCGAAGGCATGGTGCGTGTCTCGCCGCTCTATCTGACGACAACGGATATTCATTTCGGTTCCCGCGCCCCTCCTGACCACAGTGGCCATACAGCTATGACACTTGCGACGTCGGTACAGCCCCAAACCAAACGTTCAATGGCCTGCCCGCCGCTGCGACAACTACTGGTTACGAGGAGTCCAATTACGAGCTTTCTTACCTTCCTGGCCAGAGGCTCTCTCGCTGCACTTGTCCCGGCGAGTCGCACCCAGGGCCCGTCCATTCCGACGGTACCTATGTCGGCCGCTCGGCCCCGGAGATTGATATCTTCGAAGCACAGGTATGTCATCCTGTCCGAAGCACCGTGTTCTGCGCCGCGGGCTCACCGTCGCATCGCGCAGATATCCGGCGATCCGCTTTCCGGCCAGGTATCTCAGTCCTCGCAGTGGGGTGTAAGTCATGGACGACCTGCCACCTCCTTGCTTCTAGCGACTGACTAACCTCGTACACCAGCCGTTCAACGAGTACTACGAATGGTACAACACTACCGACAATCTAATCATCCCGGACCCGACTATCAGTGTCCTGAACGCTTACAAGGGCGGTTCATTGCAACAGACCGCATCGGTCGTTACCGAAACCAGTATGTCCCTCCCGCTCTCTCTGCATTTTCTTTCTTTTACCATTGTCCTGACCGAGGGATCCCATAGACCAGGAGGCGTACGAGTTGACGGGGAACGTGTACTCCGTCTACGGCATTCAGTATAAACCAGGTTTTGATGGCGCTGTAGGTATTCCTTGCCCGGACACTGGCTCCTTTCAAACCTCAATTGACGTACCCTCAATCCATTAGTACATTAGCTGGATTTCGGACGGCAAGGTCGCTTGGACTCTACGTCAATCCGGCGTTGCCGCGGATCCCGTCGTCGAGATCGGGTCTCGTCCGATTTCTCAAGAGCCGATGGTCAGTCCTTGCATATTTATACACTAAATGGCGACGTCTGGAGGATACTGAGTCCTGACAACGCACGGTAATTAGTACCTTATCGTCAACTTGGGCATATCCCAAAACTTCGGCTACGTTGATCTCGACCACTTGACTTTCCCTACGACCATGAAAATAGATTGGGTCCGCGTGTATCAGGAGCCGGACAACATCAACATCGGCTGCGACCCTCCGAACTTCCCTACGGCGGCGTACATCAATAAGTAAGCAACTTTTGAATAGTCGTCGGAGTCGTATCTCACCCAGTTTTCAGATACATCGAAGCCTACACGAACCCGAACCTCACAACGTGGCACGACGACTACAAGCAGCCGATCCCGAAGAACAGTTTCCTGGATCAGTGCTGATTTGACGCTCGTTTCGCCGTTATGTCTTGCTGCTCGTGGGTTCGCCCATTCGTTTACTGATGGCCCCGATCGGAGAAGGATGAAACCGATTACTACCATAGAGGCCGCAACCATTTGGCATCGCAATCCGCCTCCGATCGTTACTTCCCATCACAATATTTACCACAACGGACTTCTACTTACTCCGTTCTGAACATTTATCCCACTTCGCCGGAATTCTCAATCTACGGCTATACGTTTGCCTTCGTCCAATCCCTCTGATATATCATATTAGTTAGCGTATTGACATTACTCGGATGGATATCGCACGATCCGTAACAGCCATACTCTATCTGACATGCGTATCGAGCATCGAGAAGGGGATGACTTCCTCCGGCGGCATCCTTAGTCGTTATTTCTGGGCAGACGACAATGAATCCAACACTACAAAAGGAGGGACCCATCGGCTCGAGGCCGGGGCATGTTGGACCACAGGCGCCGCGATTTCCCTGGGAGATGAACCGTCGAATATTTCTACGCCGAGCGCGTAAGTCCTGCAAAAATGGGGCGCGTTTCTGGACGACAGAACGCCGAGGTTGAGCTGAACAGCCAGCCGCCGACCGTTCTCGAACGGCGCGTGGAACTGCTTCGACGCGAGGCCGGAAGCGAAGTACCACGAGGAGACGTGCTCGGGGTGGTTTCGGTCGTGCATTATCGCGAACGTGCGCCGGGGCTTCAGGGTGGACTCTGGCACGACGGTCACGGCATCCGGGGAGTCCAGGTCCGCCAGGCCTCGGTGCGTGGAAACCGCGACCCGTAGCCAGCGGATGCCCGTCCCTTCTCCACAGCCGCATGCCCCGAACTCGATGCGGATCCCGCGGTCGCCCTTGCGGACGACGAAACCACGCCTCCGCGGGTGGTCCAGGTCACTGGCCGCGTCGTGCCAGATGGGCGATACCGCGAAGCCCTCCTTTGCGAGAAGGGACTCGCACCATCCGGTCAAGAGGACGTCGAAGGGGCCCTCGCACTGGGTGAGCGTGGTGTAGACCTCGCCATAAGCCGGGAAGGCCTGGGCGAGGGCCTGAGATGGGCGGTGCGGGATGTACAGTTCTTGCAGTCGAATGTTGTCCCGGTGTGCGTGCAAGAAGTCCTGTGACAGACGCGTGGTGCGGAAGTACAGCTCCCCGAGGAGGAACCCGCCTTGTGCGCTGAGGTCGCCGCCGTCGAGGTCCTCGTCGCCAATGGTCATGATGGGCGGGAGGTGTGCGCCGACGAAGAACTCGTTGGACGTGTGCTCCTGGTTGCGTACGATCAATGCGACCATACGCCCCTCGTCGTCCTTGCAGGCGAGGATGGCCAAATGGATATGGATGGAGATGTCAGAGTGGCGGGACCTGACTGCTAGTACAGGGACCATCATGCGAATGCCGTGAGACGTCATCGCGTAGTCCGAGAGGGGACAATTGATCCCGAGCTGTTCGAGGAAGGAGTGCCGAGGGAGAACTGAGGCCTTGGAAGACGCGGCGAAGTCTCGTGGCGAAAGCGCGAATAGATTTCGCACATACGAGCCGTCCCACATAGTTCGGATCGGTTCCTCCGAGAAGTGCGTGACATCGGGGGGCGCGTCGTTGGCGAGCTCGACGTTGTCACGCAGAGCGAGACCCCAGACGAATAGGCTCTGATCGGAAGTCTGCCTCAGAACCTCCTCCTGTAAGCGGATGAAGGCGAAGCGTCCTTCGCCATAGATGGCGGGCATGTGAACGCCGAGGATGCCCATTAACGAATACGCCTCGTCCTCCTCCCTGGTGGTTTGTCGTCGCGACGCCCAAGACATGCGTCTCGCGACGCTGACCGAGTCCAAGGACGCCTCGTGGGTAAGGATGGCGCGGTCGATCCCCGTTACTTGCTCAATGACTGTCGCGAGTATCGCCTTCGTACCGAGCACGCGCCAGCCTTTCGAAAGAAAGACGAGGACGCGGGGAGCGATTAGCTCCTGGAGGGTCCAGCCGCGTGAGAACCAGCGGCTACGGCGAAACTGGGAGGCCAGCGCCCGTGGGTCGTCTTCATCGTCTACGTCGTGAAGATAGGCGTAGCACACTTTCGCGTGCTGGTACCAGTTGAACATCGAGTTGATCGCCTCCGACAGCTCCGAGCTGCTGGCTTTGTCAATGCAGCATGAGTCTACCCAGACGCTGTCAAAGCCGTGCTCGCGTGCGACCGCGCAGCACTGCCTGGTCTTCTCGGACAGTTTCGGATGGAATGCGTCCTTCTTCCGTTTGGCAAGCCATGGTTTAAAGCGAGAGGAGGGTTTCAATATCTTCTTAACGATCTCGAAGGTCTGTTCAGGGGGCCCTCGTCCTCTTTTATCCAGACATGGGAGAGGATAGCGTAGGAGACGTGTCGCGGCTCGTCGACCCATCGAAATTCTGCGGTTCTGGTGTCCAGGAGACGCATTCACAACCGCGCATCTGGGCGTAGTACTGTTAGTTTATGTGAAATAAGGCTACACAATGCAAGTCGCGACATACAGAACGCGATAGTGTCCACAGGTTGGCGGACTGCGGGCGGTGTGAGTTGAAACGCGCGTTATAGTGGTCTATGCGACTGTTGCTGATGAGTCAAATCGAAGAGTGGTCAGTTTCTTTACCCGTATGAGAAAGCAAGACTGCGAACTTCCTTACAGGCGGGAAATTGTTGATTTTCTGGGTGTACAAGAACAGCAGAGGGTGGACCGTGGAGGTTCGGGGACAAGAAGGTTAAGGCTTGCCGAGCTGGCAGTCTGGCGCCTGTCCGACGTATTCGTTGCACCGCCTCTGGTCGATGCATTGATGACAGTAATACTTCGTGACCGCAGGTAGATCTCCAGATCACTGGAGTTCAGACCCACGATTCTTATGCGCGGTGAGCTGGAGGAGGCATACGCCGAGTCTTTCGAACAATGTCGAATTGGAACGGAAGCGTAATACATATCATATACACGGCGCTGGCAATATGTCCCCAAGTTCCAGCGCGCATCCTAACCTCGGTCTGATTCATTTTGAAGCTCGCGCGAGCACGCGCCTTCACGTTTGCTCGACCTACGCGATGCCGAAGAACTGGAGGTACTGCTGCTCGAAGAGGGGGACCGTGTGGCCGACGCCCTGGGCGAGGATCGCCTGGAAGTTCGGGCCGAAGGTCGCGTTCGAGTAGCCCGCGGGGAGGAACGCCTCGGACACGTTCGAGAGCGGCGTGCTCGGGTACCCGAAGACGGTCGTCCACTGCTTGATCTCCTCAAAGAAGTTCTGCGGGAAGAGCGTCGTGTCCCTGCAATGCGCAACGCAAACGCAAACGCAAACGATGAGCTTCCCAGTCACGGTCCCGGTCCACGTCCACAACAATGCCCAGTGACCCGGGGCTTCGCGGGAAGAGCGAGCGAGCACTCACGCGGTCCCGTGCCACACCTGCATCTTCGGGCGCGCGCCGCTGAAGCCCGGGAACGCGTCGAACACCCTCTGCGCCCACTGCTGGCCCGTCAAAACAAGCTCTCCCAACGCGCACTGCTCGTTCCACGAGTCGTCCGGCTGGCCCGGGAGCGCGAAGCAGCCGAACGCGACGCCCGAGTCGACGGCGCCCGCGCGGAAGACGTCCGGGTACGCGCCGGCGAGGACGCTCGTCATCATCGCGCCCGAGGACGTGCCCGCGGCGAAGACGCGCGCGGGGTCGACGCCCCAGTTCGCGAGCGCGAAGCGCGCGGCGGAGGCGATGCCGAGCGAGTCGCCGCCGCCGTTGTGCGCGAGCGTCGCGGTGGAGGACACGTCCCAGCACGTCCCGGGGTGGGGCTGGGCGGGGAGAGCGCGAGAGTCAGTGGGAAGGGGAAAAGATGGCACCATTACAGCGGAGGCTCACGGAAGAGGGGAAGAGGACGACGTAGCCGTGCGTCTCGGCGAGGGAGGCGAACTTGGAACCTGAGAAATAGATTTGTGCGGTGCCTGTGCAGACTGTGGGGGACCTAGTCGGACTCGCTAGCATATGGAAACTTTTTAGAATGCTCACAATGGCTTGCAACGATCAGGGCCGGCTTGGCCGCGACCTTGGCGGGCTTGTAGACGAACATCTGGACATTGTTCGGGTTCGGTCCAAAGTTGGTGATCTGGGTGAGCGTCGACGCAGGGATGGCGGAGAGGCTGGTAGGGGCAGAGATCGTTGGCGACGACCCCGCCGTGCCGGCACAGAGGAGCTGGACCAGCGGGAGGGCGATCGCCCTGAGCGCGTACTTGAACGAGAACATCTTGGGATGGGTGCCCTAGCGAGGCCGTCTTTCTGCGTTTCACCGCCCTCATATACGCGCTCGAATCAATAGTCAGGGCTGGCTTGGCTGCACATCTGAGCACAAGCGATCCGGGCATGGGTAGGAAGGGATGAAAACGGACGACGGCTACTCCGCACCGAGGACGGGAGGAACGCCGGGGCCCTACACTCGGAGGTCTAAGTTTGACCGTGGACAGCTCGTAAAAAAATAGACTCACTGCCACGCGTACCTCTCCTTGACCTCGGACACCAGACATCAGGTTCCATCTGGCTTCCATTGGGGCATGCGCGTGAGGCATAAGACACCAGCCGAAGTCGAGTCCAACACCTGCGTAGATGTATGACGATCAGAGAAATAACACTCAGAACATCTTGCCGGTGCTCTCACCCGAGCTGCCTTTCCGCCCAAGACTTGACTTGCGCTACAACTACATCGAATACGGAACTAGCATGTGCACGCCTCGAGACGGAGTCCTCGCGGCGGCAGTAGCGTACGTCCAGCTATGTGCCATGTGATCAACACGCGGGTCTTATACACAGGTCACCGGTCGCCGCATTCATGAGCCTTCAGGGGCCATGAGCGTCGAGGACCCCCGCGGACATATTTCTGTTGTGTACCCCAGGTCCCCGTCCACGGGGAGTGTGGGGTAAGGTGACGGGTTCTCCGGCTTTGCCTTGATGCGAAACGTTGCCCTTGTTGGGCGCAGGCGGTATTGAGAGAGGCTGCTGGAGGTTCCGCCTGTATGCCGAAGCGTCAGTGACCACTACAATTATCCTGAGCATTGTGGTTGCACTTTCCAGATACGTCACCTATCGAATATGCACGGCGCTCGACAACATTGCAGTGCACTGAAGTTGGACTTGATGGTGGGTTCTATGAGTCCATATGTCTGCAGAAACCAATAATGTGGAATCAAGGATACAACAAGACAGAGCCGAAGGAAATGACCTCGCCCTCTTGTACATACCTCTATCGCGGCCCCGCCGCGAGGCGGTCCGATCGCGATTTGTTCGGACCAGGGGCGGCTGCGAAATTGGGCATTGGACGTGGATATCGCGTTGAGACATGCCAGAGTCTGAGACAACGTTCAAAGTGCTTCCACGGTAGAGGGACGGCACAAAAGCTCGCGCATACACGCGCCAACAAAACATTCATTCCTGAGACGGCCTCCCTCGCCGCTGCGCGAGTGTCCCGACGTCGGACACGTTTGCAAGAGCGGCTGTTCTTGTTCTCGACTTCGGAGTGGACAAGATTGGCCGTCGGCCCGTGATCTTACAGTACCTTGAAGTTGAAAGCCGGTTGTGGGTCCCCGTGTTATCAGTACACAATATTAATGCTCTGCAGGCTGCGGCCGTCTTTGCCCGTGGGTCCGGAGGGATCACAAACCCCGGAGGAATACGCAGCAACGAGTGCACGCAAGGATGTCCTACGCACCTGAGACCAAGATGCATTGGCAACCACGGCGGCGCCGAAGACGGTACTTATCCTCGTATCGATCGAGGGAGCAACACAGATTCGGCTATTTTAGGAATTTTGGTATTCAGCGAAGGAGCTTTAACCCCGCAGATGGATAGTTTTGACATCAAATGCGAGGCCTTTCATATTCAGTCCCGAGTGCTGGCATGCGTCCCAAGGATGGTCAGCGCCGGGTGAGATCGGTTCACGGAACACATACCACACGTCCGTTTTAACTCCGTCCACGATCCAAGGACCCATGCATTCTGTGGCCAATTCCCAAACGCCCGCGGTAGGGAACTCTGGAACGTCTCTCCGACTGCAACAGAGGTGCGTAGTTCCCCAATACCATTGAAACATGCAATCGAGTGGGGAAGTCGGCGAATCGGGCGAGGAACGCAAAATGGAGGATGGATGGTGGACACATCGTCTTCAGGAAGAAAAAAGTAACGAAGGAATGTATGAGCGTCGAAAGATCATTCCGAGTGAGCTGCTGCAGTGCGAGTGGCGTCAAGGTTGTACTGGACGTTCTTGCGGTACTTGGTGACGAGGTCAGCGGCGGTTTTTACGTGCGCATCGGCCTGAATGATCTCCTACGAATAGAGAGTTAAACGAGGGCGTGTCGGGTCGGCAATAAAAGAAACGAGGGTGGTCTGTGGCCGGTAAAGGAACGCGAGAAGGACGTACCTCGAGGCAACGGTTGAGCTCGATGATTGCCTCGGTGCATTTGTCCTGGAGACGCGGATACATCAGACCGATCGCAATTCACGGTTGGGAGAATGGGAACGTACGGCGTTCTTTATGATGCGCTGTATGAGGACGTTCTGGCGTTCTGCATGGGGGTTCTCCATGTCGTGGTCAGCTCAGGTAGGCCTGCGTAGTCCAGGAGATGGGAGATGGTCGAAACGTGCCAAGCCAAACACTAACGGGCGCCTACCCTTGTCTAGAACGCGTCCGTATATAGATGTATGATCGGCCGCAGCCGGCGCTCCGGTCTGCTTACCCATGCGGACCGCCGCAACCGGACTTCTCGTTCGTGCCCCTCTTCGCCTCAACCGACCGACTTGCTAGCATGCCAGTGTGCACGACTGACGGTGAACCGAGACAGAAAATACGGCCAACTTGCCTTGGGAGGCATCACCTCGGGAAGAGATGGAGGCGGTTGTCAGGAACAACAAGGGGACATCGTACGGTGGAGCAGTTGACGTCAGAGGCAGATGGGGTGCACCCTCACCAGACGAGGCACGCAAGAGAGCCTAGAGAACAGCCACTGCACGCGAAAGCAGATTCTATTCGCTAAGTAAGTACTTACCGTCCCTCAAATGTCCATGTCCACATCCCTCACTTCAGACGCTCGCCCCTCCTTCTCTTCTCCACGTCGACGCCCTCGACGACCCCACCTCCTCTACCTCCCCGACGGCCACCATGGTCGCCTTCTTCAAGACCGACTCGGTGCCCTACCGACCTCTCTTCTCCGCACCACGCTCGCTCTCCTCCAAACTCCTTGCTCTCCTTGCCATCTTCTCCCTCGTTTCTCTCACAACCTACCTCTTGCCCTCACACTATAAGCCCAACTTCCCTTCCCTCCGCCTACCATCCGGTCGCCAGCGTGCAACATGCTCACCACAGTCGTGGTCAGCAGGGCAGTGGGTCTCCAAGCCACCACCAACGACAAACACCAACTTCACCAAGCCGCAAGACGCGTACGAGTTCCTGGGCTTGGAGGGCTGCGCGAGCTCGCGCGAGCACTGGTGGCATCTCGCCGCCGACAAACCGGAGCTCTACGATCGCTTCCCCGGCGTCGCTTCGTGGAGCTGGTCACCGTCCGACGACTGCGCAGTGCGCGACCTGGATCCGTCAGCGATCGTGAAGGGCCTCGTCGAGCAGGGTGGCTGGCTCCTCATCGGTGGTGAGTGCAATGAATTCCAGGTACTATTCATGTGCCACCGTAGCTGTCAAGGTTATGGCCTTGTGCCTGTGCCGCGTCAGCTGGCTCCCTCCCTTTTTCGTCGCGGTTCGAGGGCGTAAGAGGGCGCAAGTCAGTGAATGCAGCTGCGGGCGGATAGACAGACGTACTGTATGCTACAAATTGCCACCCGCAGTCGCGTTCTCCACTCTTCTTGACCGCGCAGGCGTCGACCGCGGGATGCCATACAAAAATAGCGCTGACTTCTCCGTGGGCGCCACCTAGATTCCGTAACGGAAAACCACTTCTTCTCGTTGTCCTGTCTACTCTTCGCGCATGTTCGCGCGACGCCGGACTACAACGAGAACCCGTACTACGGTCGCGATCACCCACAAAATCTATACCTCAAGCGGTCGTCTCCGCTCGTCTCGTCGCTAAAATTCCCGCCCGGGTTCGACATCGACAAGACGCCGCTGGTGACCTTCCGGCGGATAGACCTTCTCATGGAGCAAGCGCAGCTCGACCACCTCTACCACGCGCTCCACCCGGACTCCAAGTACGTCAGCGCGAACGCGAGCCTGTTCAGCGACGAGGCGACGTGGAACCTGGCGCCCGCCGAGTACGTCAGGATGTTCACCGCGCCCCTGCCCGAGCGCAACTACGCGACGATGGTCGTCAGCACGGGCGGGCACTGGACGACGACGCTCTTCGCGGGCCTGAAGGACACGGGCATGTACAAGGACGGCGTCCAGAACGTGCTCGACTTCTTTGGCGAGGCGATGGAGGCGTGGGCGCGCCAGGTGCAGGCGCTCCTCGACGAGGCGCAGCGCGAGGAGGGCAAGCGGTGGCGCTTGCAGCTCGGGAGCCTGGGGAGGGCGCGGAGGCCCGCGCGCCAGGTCGTCGTGCGCGCGTACCTGCCTGGACACGAGGATTGCCACGACTACAGGGCGCCGCTCGCGGAGTACAAGAAGGGCCGCTGGGGGTGGTATAACTGGAACCAGATTGGGGAGTACAACGACGCGTTCGCGGTGCGTGCGCTTTTGCGTTTCCGTTAGGGAAGATTTTCTGACGTATTTTGTGTTTGTGTCCATCCTCGCAGGCGGTCCTCGAGTCGCGCAAGTACCCCGATATCCACTTCCTCCCGATCGACCGGCCGGCGCTGCTCCGCCCCGACGCGCACGCTACTGGCGACTGTCTGCACATCATGTCCGGGGCTGGCGTGCTGGAGGGCTGGACGCACTACATCTGGCACTTCGTGACGCGCGAGCTCCCAGGGCGCGTTCGGTGATCGGCCGCTATCCTCTCGCAGGAAAATGCGCCTTCATACCGCATCCTGGCGACGAACTGCGATACTACACTGTGACCGCGACACCATGATCACCTCGGTTTCGACGTTCGACAGTCCGCTTCGCGGTCGGTTCTCTGGCGCTCGACGTCCGCCCGGTGCTCGTTCTCGCTATTCCGAGACACCACAAATCACGCGCGCCCCCCCCACATCCCGGCGCGTACGACCTCCTGCATACCATACACTACTACTAGTACTTGCCCCAGGACGCACTGCGCGCCTTCCGTCACTATTACTACCCGGACTGTTCTGCCTTGTGGTCCACCATAGTGTCCATACCACCGTGGTCCGACACCGCCTACCATCCGTTCCACTGACACAAACAAATAGCCACACCTCAGTGCTTGCGGACGCTGCGCCGCACCCACCTATAGAATCCACGCCCGACGGACGCACGCATCTGTCTTGGTAATCTCCTTCGTGATACCGTACTTTCAACCCCCCCCCTTTTTCGTTTCTTTCTCGGCTTCGTGCGCTCGCTCGCTATTCGTCGCGTAGGTCCCACGCTTGGGGGGAGTGAGATTTGCACGTGTATCATTTAGCTATAGCCTGAGCGGCCTTGCCAGTGGATGTATACGTATATATTCTTGAAGGCGATCGTTTCGAGGACTCGGAGCTCTCAGGCTGGCAGGTTGCCCGTCCGTCGGGCGAAGGTCTGACCGCTTTTCGAAGTTGGCCGTTGGTAATAGTATGGCTACGTATACGCAGGTAGGTAGTCTGCGCATGCGCATGCGCAGACGTCGCCCGAATATATGCGGCATGTTATGTAAACGACCGTGGTGGAGTTTGTGCTTGTTTGGTCGCTGGAGCGCTTGGCGGTCAGTTGGTAGATTTTCTTCAAATTCTTGTGGTTTGGTTTTCTCACCTCATTGTATACTACACCCTAACAACTTTTTCCTCCAAGCGCTTCCCAAGGCCACCCGCTATACTTGCTGGTGTCGTATCATAGGAGCAGCGCCATGTGCATATCCCTGTGAGTACTGTAGTATTCGCTGTCGTAAGTTCTCTTAAGTTGTAAAGCTAATACCACTGTTTTTAAGCTCAGCAGCATTTGTTACCTCGAACCCGGCACACCGTGGCAGTTCATCCTTCGGATCCCAAAGAGCGGGTTTGTGGAAACGAGGCTAGGTATTCGTGAGAGAGCTGAAGGCAATGCTAATGCTGCCAGTGGTCGCTGAAAGATCGGCGGACTTCCCTGCAAACAGCAACATCGGAGCGTCAGATGTGGTCTATGGGTGGGAGGCAATGCTGGTAGGCTGATGCTTTCATGATTAATGACCCTTCAAAAGGTATCGGCGTCACTTATAGAACTGATGGCTAATCGCAGTGGCCGGAATACGGCGTCAGAAGCCATAGCCTCGAGGCAAGGTGGATGTATGCGTATATAAAGTTCGTTCTAATTGCGAAGGGGCAGTGACAGGTTACCTGTGTACAGTGGTCCGGTACTATTCCTGATCGGAATCCATATGGCCCAAATTGACTTGAACTTCTCTCAAGGCGCCTCATACGACTATTATCGCCGGCCATCTCAGATATAAGGGGGACCGGTCCTCTATGAGAGCACGTCTCGATACCCCCGTCCGTCACCCAGTCAGTTCTTTGTTTGTCTATTCGTAGTCCCCGCCTCCGCGGTAGAATTGACAACGCGTAACAGTTGGTGGCCACTCACTATTATATCCGCATCTGCGTGGGAGACGCTATCAAGTCGGACCATTACGCGGGTGGTTCAGTGGGTGCTATCTAATCTTCCATTCCAAGCTTGGACCTGACATCCGTTTAGCTCACCATGCGCCTTTTGAACACGAAAACAGGGCGGTTTCATTGGGTCGAGGATCCTCGTCAGGTCCGCTACGCCATCTTGTCACACGTTTGGTCGAAGGACGGGCAAAACCCCGAGCAGTCGTACCAGGATGTTCAACTTCGCATTGACGCTGCCGCGCCTGGGGTGTCTATCCTAGACGACTCATCCCTCTCCGACAAGATCCGGTCCTTCTGCAGAGTCGCGCGGAAGCACGGGTTCGACTTCGGCTGGGTCGACTCATGCTGCATCGATAGAACCAGCTCCTCGGAGCTCTCTGAAGCCATCACCTCGATGTACGATTGGTATCGTTGCGCCGACTTGTGCCTCACCTATTTGCACGATGTCCACGTCGGGAGCGATACACCCACTGCGAAGAGGAACCTTCAATTCGGCAGCAGCCGGTGGTTCCTGCGTGGCTGGACGTTGCAGGAGCTTCTCGCGCCTTCTCTCCTCTTGTTTCTCACCAGTACTTGGGACGTGATTGGGTCAAAACAGACCTCCGCTGCCCTTGTTGCGAGAGCAACAAACATCGATGTGGACGTCCTGACATCCGAGCGTCCGCTACACGAGGTTAGCGTAGCGTGTAAGATGTCCTGGGCGGCATCGAGGAATACCACACGGGAGGAGGACGAGGCCTATTGTCTCATGGGAATATTCGGGGTGAGCATCCCGATCATGTATGGAGAGGGCCGTCATGCGTTTGTCCGCCTCCAGGAGGAGATCATCAGGACGATCCCAGACCAGTCCATCTTCGCGTGGGGACGCATTCTACGAGCCCAGCATCCTCTCCGGTTTGGCCGTCCCGATGATGCTGCGGTCGCTTCGACCCCCCATCCACCTCCCGGACCCTACCCCTCCCCCTCTAACCAATACCTACTGGCGTCATCTCCCAGAGACTTCGAAGCCTCCTCGTATATAATCCACCTTTCGCGGGACCAGTTCGCCCAGAGGTTGGACATGCCGCCGGAATTCACATATCAAGTCTTCACGGTCACCGCACACGGTGTCCATGCACAGCTCCCGCTCGTCGCCGTCATCGTCAAGGGCCTTCACGAGATCTTCCCTACATACCTTGCATTCCTTGCTTGCGAAACACAAGATGGTGGGAGCCTACTGGCTCTTTTGCTGTGTCCCCAAGCCGAGAACCTGGGGTCAGGTTTTGCTGTCGGTGCTGGTGCGGGAAATCTCGCGTCGGCCGCTTTTCTTGGGGCCTCTGACCTCAAGAACTTCCACTATCGCGCAGTCTACCTGTCTGTGCAAGATATTCACCAGATTCGTCAGCAGCATATCATCAGGATGGCGAAGCTCTACCTCCCCTATCGTCCTTTGCCCGACGCGAGGGAGACGAAGCGCGACCAGCGTCTTTTCCGCGCTCTCCAGCAGACCCAACTTGAAGACCACTTCAATGTCCTCCTGTCTAGCTGGTCGCGGACGCTTCTCTCCCTAGATGGCTCTCGAGTCATTGAACCCGACAGGGATGATGACTCGATCGTGCTCCAGGACCGTTACCTCAACAGCAACGTGACTCCCGGGGTCGTGATCGCATACAAGGGCAGGGTCCATATCAACATCCAAATCGGATACTGCAAATGCACCATCGACCGTCGCTTCCGGGCTGTACAGGGCGTCCTGGTATGGTCTCCGCACGCGGAGTCCAGTCTGGAGCAGTCATTCAAGGATATACCCCATCCCGTCGATCACCCCGCTCATATCTGTTCGTGGGCCTTCCGTGACGGCGTCGCCTCGACGAGCGTAGACCTCAAACCGTGCTCCTCGCCGCGGGAGCGAATCACCGTCCGATTGTCCCTCTATCACCCTTCGGGCGAGTCGAGTACCGAGGTTTACAGACTCGGCGTAGAGGTGACATCTTCGGAATTCGACATACGCACTGGGCCTATCGCACACGATGCGGGCCTTCATCCATCTCAGGACGGTAGCGATCGCGACCTTGAGACCGCGTCTCACGTTCCTCCCCCTTGGTTCCCGGAACGCGAACGTACGCGATCGCGATCATTCTCGGCCCCGTACACCGTCGAACCCCCCAACTTCATGCCGTGGCAAGAAGATAACCATATCCCTCCAGCGTCGTTCGAACGTTCCTCGATCCCGGCCGCCGGGCATGCGCTCCCCGAGTCGCCCCCCATCACCGCGACCAACTCGAGAATGAGCAGTCATCCGACAACGGATTGGAACGAGTATTTCACTGCTGCCAGTGGCCCCCCTCAGGCTCGCCATCTCTACGCCCCACAGGAACTTCCTGGCAGATCAAGTTCCCGACGCTCGACAACGGGGAACGTTCCCCGGTACCTCCTCGACGAGGTTCCGCCGGCGTTTTTGATGCGCTCCAGTCTGAGACGGCATTCCTTCGAGGACGGTCGTGTTCCGAGCCAGCCCCCTGACAGTCTGACCAGCGACTACTCTCAGGGCATACATGCGAGGGACGACTCATGCATCATTGGCAGCGGTCGAATCACATCGAACCAGCAGCCTGAGCACCCCCGGTTGCCGTCCACTGCAACGTCAGTTGACGTCGGGCCCGGGACGTACTCGACGCATCTGGGCTCGGACATTTCCACTGGTGCGCGCTCTGTCAATCTGATCAGCAAGGTGGCTCTCGACGGCGCCCGCCCCCCATTGCACCCTCGAGGTCGTCAAGTTCCGACTCAGGCGCTGGCATCTGACCCTCCTCTCCGAGTCAATGGCAGGGAGGGCTCGGATCGAGCCCCGAAGTTTGACACTGGCGCGGCCGCTTTCGAGCGCGAAGCATCGCGGGGCCGGCAGGACTTTTCGCTTCGTTCCGAGCTCGTGCACGTGGTACAGCAGCCCCGAGCGCGCTCTGCGCGAGATTCAAGTCCCCCCGGGCCTCGACTCGACCTGGACGGAAGAATGTGGTTGCCGCAGAGGAAAGTTCGGGGTGGTGAGGAAGAGGACTGCCAGCACCCGCCACGGCGGCCTGGAAGTTCTGGTACGCAGGAGTCGCAGGACCCGCCGCGGCGACAGACAAGTTCACCGGAAGGATGGGCGCAGATGAACAACAAGTTGAGGTCACTTCAGGCAGTTTCGACCACGTTTCCCCCCCTCGAGCGTCCTGTTGGCGCACGACCGCCCATGCGGGACGCGTTGTCCGGATCCATTCCCCCCCTCGTGGGTGGCAGCGAGGACCGTCCGACGAGCTCACCGCCCGTCCGAGTGGCGCAGTCGGAGTTGGCAACTGGGCGAGATGGAGACGCGCCGCCGAAGGGTGCCGGCGCGGGCATGAGTCGTCCCGCACTCAACTTGAACGTTGGATCGATGTTGCGCTCGACTTCCCAAGCCTTCAACGGTATGCGCTCGATTAGCAGAATACCCCCGTGGTCTAAGACGATCGATGCAGGGGTCGCTGCAGCGCAGGTCGCGGGACAGGGGGGACCGGGAGGGCGGGGAGACGATGGCCCGGGCATGCACAAGGAGAAACGGCAGAGAAGTGGTTTTGTGCGCAGGTTGCTTTTCTTCAGGAAATTCGCCTCCGATTCGTGAGGGTGCGTCCACATGTCGTGGCTTGGTCTGCCTCCAACATATCAGTAATGCTTGTACAGGCTATAATGTAACATAAGCCTCAGGTGGGCATCGCACCTACATGCATATCGTAAGCATGGTGTTCGTCACGTTTCTTCGATCCGACGGCTATTAAAGGAGTCGTTTGGGTGTGATATCGGGGGCAAGTCAATCGATACTGCATAAAGGAGAAGGAGAAGATGTATTACGGAAGCTGTCCATCGACCGGAATGATATCACGCATTCGTCGAACACAGACCGTTCCACTGGCGTTCTAACTTGCCGCGGACGACAATGTTTCTCCACTCGGAGAGAAAGCTAGGTGCTGAGCGCTGAGCGCTGAACATCCAGAATAGCTTCAGGCTGGCGGTGGTGGGCTTGCCGATCATCCACACGATTCTGGGCTGGGAGAACCTGAGCAGGGCTCGTTCCAACCTCCCGTACGACTTGTCGAGACGATGATTCAGCAGATCTCGGAGGAAGTCTGCGATATAGACGATAGGTGGGTCCGCTTGATCAACCGTGACCTCTGTCAACTTGGGGCCTTTTGGGAAATTCTCCAAAAGTTCTCAAGTATCTGAATCGCCGTACGTGTCGCGATATCGGACAGGAGATTGCAGCACCAGGGATCGCAGCCGCTGGGACCAGTCGGACCGGAATAGAGGTGTATCTGGTGAGGCAGGTTCTACCACCACGCGGACAAAGAGCAATGAAGAAAACCAACCACTGTGCGGCCCATAACATCATTAAACATACCGTCTATAAGCCTGAGACTTTCCACTGTACTAGATGGGCCAAAGTCAGAATCAAAAAGGAGCATGGCCGCGGATCGCCTGTCGTCGGGTCGTTCTAATGTCAACTTGAAGAAATGAATCTGCAATATCTCGGAGGGCGCTAAGTAGGTTCAGTTGTCCAAAGTACGTAGAATACGCACCGCCATTGTCTTCAACCGCATCCGCTCAGATACGGTCACGGTGCAGGCATGCATATGTTTCCTGGGAGCCTCGCTGGGGCAAAATGCGGCTGAGAGCAGGACTAGTACTGCTGTTTTCGAATTCTGGACTTTGTCCCACTGTCACGTGCCAGACGCGTTATTGGGCGAGACGCGCTCCCAACGCGCTCCTCAGCCTCGATCACCCATCCTGGCGGGAGGACCAACCCCCAGCCTCTTTCCTCGACGTATCTGTTTTGCCTACCAGGTGCCCCCTGGGATGCCTCCGAACTTCTTTGACGGAGTGTTCTACTGTATATCAGACACCCTCCCCATTGACAAGCGCGACGAACTTTTCGACGTCCTCGACGCACGAGGCGGCACACAGGTCTCTATTACAGATCCCCAGCTGACCCACTTCATCACTCCCTCCCTACCACTCGAGGAGTTCGTCGAATCCCCTCCAGAAGACTCTCAAGCCCACACCGTCACCCCCTTCTGGGTCGAACGTTCAGCCATCCTGGAATCCCCTCAGGACCCCGAATACTACTCCGCCGACCCCGCCTTCCTCTTCTCCGGCATCGTCGCCGCCGCGACAGACCTCTCCAAGTCCGACTGCGAGCTCATCTCCGCCGCCATCACCGCCCTCGGCGGCCAGTGGCGGACCGCCCTCACGCGCGACGTCACCCACCTCTTCGCGCTCGCCCCGGGCAGCGCAAAGTACGAGACCGCGATGCACTACCGCGAAAAGTCGGGCATCCGCACCCTCGTCCCCCACTGGTTCGACGACACGGTCCGCCTCGGCGTCCGGGACCTCCCGACGCGCAACTACGAGTGGCCCGAGCCACGCGTCTTCCAGCAGCGGCCGGAGGGGAGGACGAGCGAGGAAGACGAGGAGTACGAGCCGTCCCCGGAGCGCGTGGTGCTGTACGACACTGCGTCGCTGGACAACGACGAACAAAGGAAGGTGCGGCCGGCGGCGAGGAACGTGTGGAAGGGCAAGAGGCTGCTGCTCGGGCTGTCGCTCGATCTGTCGGACCACCAGAGGAAGGCGCTGTCGGCGGACATTCGGCGGCAGGGTGGGAGGGTGGTCGAGTTGTCTTCGTCGAAGTCGAAGGCGCACGACCGGGCACGGGAGGAGCTTGCGAAGCTGGAGGAGGCGGATATCTTTGTCACGCGATTTAGGACCGGGTCTGCATATGCCAAGGTGAGCTCTGGAGTTATTATACGCGTCGTTTTCGTCTCCCTAACGCGTTCAATCGAAGGCGTACCAGCAGAAGAAGACGATTGGTACCCTGGCGTGGTTGTGGTACGTGCGTGCAACGGGGACGCTCACACGACCAGCCGACCAGCTGCTGCACTACCCTATCCCAGACAAACCTGCGGACGGCTTTGATAGAGAGGTGCGAGTTTGCGGAAAATGCCCCTGGTGCTCCTTGTCCTAAATCCGATCCGGGTTGCAGGTCGTAACCGTCACAAACTACACAGGCAAAGACCGCGAGTACCTCAAGAAGCTAATCACGCTCATGGGCGGCGAGTTCACCGCGTCCATGTCCGCAGAGACCAACACCATCGTCGTTGCTGCCTAGTACGTCCCCGTCCCCGTCCCCGTCCCCGTCCCCGTCCCCGTCCCCGTCTCCCCCCCCCTCCACCCCCATCACGCGTGGTCCACGCTACTGTATGCTACATGCTAACGTAAACTTATGCTTATCCAGCCTGCAGGGAACCAAGACAGACAAGGCGACGTCGTGGTCGATCCCGATCGTGAACCACACCTGGGTCGAGGACTGCTTCGTGCAGTGGCGCCGGCTCACGCCCGCGCGCGACAAGTACATCGTCTTCCCGCCCGGGGTCGACTTCAGCGCCGTCCTCGCCGCGCGCGGGATCGGCCGCATCACGTGGGAGCCGGGCGAGCTCGAGGAGATGCGGCGCGCGGCGGATGCGGACGGGGACGTCGAGATGCACGAGGAGGAGGACGGGGTGGAGGGGGAGAAGGCGGTGGAGGCGGTGCTGGGGACCCCGGGGAGGACGAGGAAGAAGAGCAAGAGCGCTAGTGCGAGCCCGGCGAAGGCAAGGAAGAAGCGGCGGATCGAGGCAGAACACGAGGACGAAGGCGAGGAGGAAGAAGAGGGGGCGCGGGCTCCGCGCGGGACGGCACAGAGCGCGGGGGAGGTCGAGCAGGCCGTCGCGATGGACGAGGACGAGGACGAGGGCGGAGGAGAGGTCAGCTTGGGCGCGGAGATGGACGTCGACGCGGACTTCGGGAAGGTCTTGAAAGGGAAGGCCAACGTCAACGGCGTGCGCAAGGCGCGGGATGAGGAGATGGATGTCGACGAAGATGCGGATGAGGAAGAGGAGGAGGAGGAAGCTGGGCCGAGCAAGACCCCGGTTACGAAGAAAGGCCCGCCGTCACGGCGCGCGGCGCGCGAGAAGGAGGTCCCTGGGGCGGAGGTCCCTGCGAAGCCGCGCCTCGTGCGGCGGTACACCCCACGGAAGATGGACGACGAGGAAGAGGAGGAAGAGGACGCGCAGCCTGCGCGCGACGCTGTCTCAACGCCATCGCCTGTGAAGCGCCCTGCGAGGACGTACGGGAGCGCGAAGGCAAAACGCACCCCTCGCGGAGGCAAGGAAGCGCTTGCGGAGTCGCCGGCCTCCACCAAGAAGCCACAGAATACACGGTGGAAGGCCGCGCTCGTCGAGGACGAGGTTGAGATGGCGGAGGTGGAGTCCGAGGAGGAGGAGGAAGAGGAGGAGGCGCCCCCACCGAAGCCCAAGGCGAAGGCGAAAGAAGCCAAGAAACCAGTCAGTCCGCGTGGGGTGAAGACGAAGGAGAAAGAGAAAGAGAAGAAAAAGCCAGCAGCACAGGGGGCGAAGTCCAAGACCATCGAGTTGCACAGCAGCGACTCGGACTCGGACTCGATCGACGAGGAAGAGCGCTCGATCCTCACCGACCTCCTCCCGAACCGGAAAGGCAAAGGCAAAACGCGCGCGGGCGCGGGCGCGGCGACCCCGACGAAGGCCCCGCCCCCGGCCCCAGCAGGCCGCACGCCCCAGCGCCTCGACTCGGTCGTCGTGCGCACGGTCGCGGACGCATACGGCTCGCCGACGGCGGCAAAGGCGAACGGCAAGGTCAGCCCGCTGAAGGTCGGGCCTCCGAAGAAGGCCGCGAAGAGCGCCGCCCCGCCCGCCCCACCAGAGGAGGAAGATGAGCCCGAGCCGCTGCCGGCACCGACGCGGGGCGGCAAGGCGAAGAAACCCAAACCCGCACGCGCGGCGTCGCCCGCCGAGTCGGGTCGGTCTAGCTCTACTCCGCTGCCGCCCGCCGCGAAGGCGCGGACGGCGCGGAAGGCGGCAGCTGAGAACGCAGTGGCCGGCCCGAGCCGCGCGTCGATGTCGATGTCGACAACGGGGGCGGGGGCGGGGAGCCCGTCGAAGCTGCTGCGCACGCCGTCGAAGCGGTCCGCGGCGACGAAGGCGACGAAGCGGCTGCACGACGTGATCATGCCCGACCTGGTGTCGTTCCAGAAGGAGATGAAGAAGGGCGCGGTGCGCGGGTCGCATGAGCACGAGCGCGAGCAGGAGGCCGCTGCGTCTGCTGCTGCGAAGGGGAAGACCCCGGCGAAGACGCCTGCGAACTTGAAGGGGAAGAAGAGGGCGTCGATCGGGTCGGAGGGCGTGCCGGGCGAGGAGGAGGAGGAGGAGGAAGAGGAGCTGATGCCGGAGAGAAAGAAGCGGAAGCCGAACGAGGTCGAGGGCGCGCCGGATGCGAAGGGCAAAAAGAAGGCTGGCGGGAGGAAATCGACTGCTGCTGAGTCGGAGGAGCCGGATGGCCAGGAGCGGCCGCCGGCGAAGAAGGCGGGCGCGGTGGCGGCGACGAGCGATGGAACGGCGGCAGGGAAGAACGTACGGATCATGACGACGCAGCTTACGCTTTCGGAGGACGTCGTGCGGGTAAGTCGTTTTATTTAACCTGCCGAGTGCGATGAGCTCAGGAAAACTTGCGCCCGACAGGGTTTGACGAAGCTCGGTGTCAAGATCGTCACGAAGCCGTCGGAATGCACACATCTGCTCGTCAGGAGCGTCGTCCGCACCGAGAAGTTCCTATGCGCGATGGCTGTCGCGCCTCACGTGTTAGGTGAGAAGTGGGCGATCATGTCCGCGGCCAACAAGAAGCTGCTTCGTGAGTTACCGTTTCCTTAAGTGTTTATTCTTCGCGGGGCGATTGAGCGCGGACCACACAGCCGAGGCGGACTACACCATTGAAGACGAGTCGACCGAGAACAAGTACAATTTCGTCCTCGCCGGCGCCTTGAAGCGCGCGAAGAAGAACGCAGGCAAGCTCTTTGGCGGCATGACATTCTATGTGACATCAAAAGTGCCCGTGGAGACCAAGCTTCTAAAGAACGTCGTCAGTGCAAACGGCGGACAGGTTCGTTCGACGTTTTCGTGCCTGTTTTCTACCATCTAACGTAGTTTGCCAAGGTGTCCACGCAAACACCGACGGTCCGTGTCCTGGCTGGACACGCTAACCGTTTCGTCATTTCTTGTCCGGACGACGTTTCGATATGGCGACCGCTCGCGCAACACCACAAGATATATACCCAGGAGCTGCTTCTGACCAGTGCACTCAAGCAGGCGATTGATTGGGAGGACACTTCGCATCAGGTCCAGGGCTCCTTTTGATTTGCCTTGTTTTCCCCATTTCTATCCGCCGATGTATTACGTTCGTGCTGACACGTAGTTATCTAAAGTTCAATACTCATTTGTTTCCGTAGTGTTCGCTGCTCGTCTGATACTATGTAGGGTCACGTTGGAGATACGGTCTCCATTGTTCGAAACGAGCGCGTTGCGGGAAGGGAATTCACCACCTTGTTTGACAGATCGTGGCTTTTAATAACGCCGTCCTCAGGTGCGGAGCGAAGGTTTGAGGAATGGCATAATGATAATGAGAGATAGAGGGGGAGGGGTCAAAGGTATGTCGATCTGGTACAGCTGAGCTCTTCTACCATACTTACTATAGCACCGCGCGCCGTCCAGGAAGGTTTGTGTTTCGAAAACACGAGGAAAACGTCAAAAGTGATATGCCCGTCCTGGATCATTCCGGCGGTTACTACCAGAAGGCTAACTAACGCGGTCAAAAGATGAAGACGTTTCTCGCAGTGGTGAGCGGGCAAGGGTCAACACCATTCTTTTTGTGCAAGTTTGTACCGTACCAAGCTAATATTACTGGCAGCGAAGTGATGTCTCGACGAAGCTGGCTATCGTCGTTCCGTCATTCAAGGTTCGCCTGGGCGCCACTCTCTCAGGCTCGCGCTCCGAGCCCTCGATAGATGTCCAAGTTCCCAAACCCTCACAACCCGAACGTGGACCCGACTTCCACTACATGAGAAAGCTCGGCTTCCATCATCATAGTTAAGGTATGTTTTCGGGATGTTGATGAATTGACCTCACTTGACGGAACTTGTCGTCGAAGTTCAGTCCAAGCATAGCATAGGCTAGTATGGGGTCTCAAAAGACCGTGGGAACCAGAACCATGATGTTATTGACAACTTACATCAGGAAATTTTGAGGGCGGAACCAAACGGCTGCTGCTATCCCCTTCGCCTCAAGCTTAAGGACTTTTGCAGAGCAGCTCAGCAACGACGTTATTCGTCAGAAGTTGCGTCCCACGGCTATCCCTCAATCAACGGAGCTGTGGTATAGAGTCGCATTTTATAATCATAGCAATCACACTGCCTCATCCAGCGAAGCATGTCAATGTGGTCTGAGCGTCTCGCCGCCGGCCGCGTGCTCACCCCTTGTTGGTGAGTTTTTTGTCTCGTGAAGCGCACAGGAGCGAACGTTATCTCTTGACCCCCACATTCAACGTCCAGATCCTCTCCCCCCCACCCCAGGCAAGCAAGATCCGTTCTCCCTTCCACTCGTTTAGCAAACTGAATGCAATGATTGGCAGTCAACTCCACGGCTCCAATCCAGCGTCCAAGATAGAGACTGTTGAGTGGGGGAGTGTGGCTAGCAATCAGGTCGACAAGATCAAACGTACGTTTACCCAGCAGACTGTGACAGAATATCAGTATCTTACAGTTATTTAGACACCTATGCGCTTGCTTAACACCAGGACCGGGGAGTTCGCATTGTTCGGAGACCCGCGGCAAGTTCGCTACGCGATTCTGTCGCACGTATGGTCAGCGGACGGACCCGAGCAGACCTACGAAAGGACGTGTCAAATCCTCGCAGACACGCCGGCGGGCACCACCCCACTCTCCCGATACTCGGAAAAGATCCAGCGTTTTTGCGAGGTTGCTCTGAAGGATGGCTTCGAATGGGGCTGGGTCGATTCCTCTTGCATCGACAAGACTAGCTCTTCTGAGCTCTCCGAAGCCATCAACTCGATGTACGACTGGTACCGGTATTCCGGGACATGCTATTCCTTCCTCCATGACCTGCACGACATTGACACCTCCGATCCCACCTTTTGCGAAGAATTCGGCAGCAGCAAGTGGTTCACCCGCGGTTGGACGCTACAAGAACTTCTTGCTCCATCGGTGCTTCTATTCCTTTCCAGTACCTGGCGCGTCATCGGCTCGAAGTACACCCTCGCCTCGATTGTAGAGTCAGTTACGGACATCGACACATCTGTCCTCACGTTCGAACAGCCTTTGGAAGCCATCAGCGTCGCACGCAAAATGTCATGGGCCGCATCGAGGACAACCACTAGAGTGGAGGACGAGGCCTACTCATTGATGGGAATCTTTGGCGTGACTATCTCCGTATCATACGGCGAAGGTCGTTATGCCTTTATTCGTCTCCAGGAAGAGATCGTCAAGCACTACCCCGATCAGACGATCTTCGCTTGGGGACATATTCTCCCTCCTTTCGACTTCACATTTTCATCTCCCGACGGCACTAATGAGATCTTCAACAGTCTCGCGGTGTCTCCTTCCCTAAACGAATACTTCCTCGCATCTGGACCCCGCCACTTCAAAGAATCGTCGACATATCGGTGTCTTTCTCGGGACGCTTTTGCAGAATTGCTCGGTCTGCCTCCCGAACGCACGTATCAGGTGTTCACGGCTACTTCCTACGGCATGCACGCATATGTTCCCCTCCTCACGATCCACCGTCACGATTCCCATTTCAGTCTTCCTACACATCTTGCGCTGCTCGCTTGCGAAGATCAATACCACGGCTTGCTCGCCCTCCTGCTGCGTCCGCGACGCCATATCAACGGCCACGACTTCCTCGTAGGGGCGGTGGTAGGGCATACCAGCACACTTGTCGGCTCCGATACGCTTCTGCAGTCATACTATTATCGCGTCACCTATATCCCTCACGATCAGGTTATCTCTCTTCGGCAGTACATCGAAATGGTTGATCTCTACATTCCCCATCGACCCCCCATTACCGCACAGAAGCTAGAACTGGAGGAAACCACGCATGCGGCCCTCCGAGACTCACGAGAATTTTTCGAAGTCCGCCTGTCCGGATGGTCTCGGACGCTACTTGCTCAGTTCGGGTACACAGTCTCCCCGCCGACGGACACCAACGTTGCCCGCCATGACGGTCGCTTAGTTCTCACCCCTTCTTCGGCATCTACCACGTCTGCCGTCATAATATCTAACAATGATGAGCATATTACCATCCGTATCGGACGTTGCAACTGCGCGTTAGCTGACCAATACCATCTGCTGGCTGTTATGGTGTCGGCGCGAGGACGATTCAGTCCCCTCAGCGAGAAGCAGTTCCAGAGTCAGCACTACGAGAAGGACCACCCAGCGCACATCCAGTCATGGCAGTTCAGAGGCGGCTTTGCTTCGATGGAGGTCCAGCTAGAGTCCACCATGCGACCTATAATCACCCTCCGCCTTACGTTCAGTCACGACACGCAGAATTCCACCGGAGGAGTCCCGCGCCCGAAAGTGTACAGACTTGGCGTCGAGATCCTAGCCCCCCCGCCATCCGACTCCCCCCTCCCGGCTTCTCCTGCGCTGAGTCCGGCCGAGCCTATTACCCTAAAATCGAAACCTACCCGCAGCTACTCCCAGGTAGCGGCATCGCCACCAATTTCGCAAGCTGTCATTGCGAATCCAGTCCCACGAGTTCCCATACCTTCCGCCAATGGGTGGCCCCCACGCCTGCCGGCACATGCGTCGGGCCAAGTCCGAAATTGGACGCATAACCCCGCGTCAGCTATTCCCCTGCGCACACCTCGTCGCGAGACACTACAACCGACGCCGATAGCCCAGTCCCACTCGGCGGACGGAAGGAACAGGAACAGGCCTAGGAACACGGCAACGGATCCTATCGCCAGGCGCGGCTCCTCGTTCATATCCCCTCCTCCGCAGGTGCAGAACACGCGGAGTGCCCCCTCCACATACTCGTACGGCCAGGCTCGTCGTCCCCCTAGCCAGAGTCAGTACAGCAACAGCAACCCGCCTTCTGAGCGTGCCGGCCATCCAGGCCGCCCAGGCTCGCTGGCCCAAACCCGCCGTGACCGTGACTGGCAGCAGCCGCCGTCGGGCAGAAGCTCTGTGAAAAACGGGGGTACTCTGTCCCTGAACACCTCGCGTGCGTCGAGCCGGCGGCCCTCGGTGTCGGTGGGAGCCCCGTCTCCGATCAGCGAGTTCGGAGAACGGATGGACGTCCTGGGTGGAGCCACGATCGTGGGCCCGGGTCCGAGTCGTCAGAACAGATCGACATTGACGGGGAGCCGCCAGCCTTCCATCCAGAGTAATACCCCGGGCCGCAGCCATCAGGGGTCCTCGCGTCAAAGCACTCGAACCTCCGTAGATAGTGCCAGTGTGCAAGGAAGGGCTCGAGGACGAAATGGGAGTAGCCCGTGGGAAGACGTTGTGCGCGAGGACGCTTAGTGCAATTATTATTCTGCTATGTAACCATATAATTCACCATATGATCCACGATATCAATCCGCCACTAGTTAGTAGTATTAGCTCGGCTTATTCCCGTTCGACATCGTTGTATCGTAAATCACACTGAGTCACAGTATGGGTGAATCACAAACAGTAAATGTGAGAATATGTAGTACCGGTGCGGTATCATTCTTTCTTCATAAGCAGCTCCTCTTCTCCGTCCGAGTCCTCGTCACTGTACCGCACCTCCAGTTTCACTACGTTCTGAACCATATCAGCCCAGCCCAACGCGCTCAATTTCACAGGACCAGCATCGCTTGCCCCGTGTATGTGGTAGAACGTGCCCACAAGGCCGACTTCTTTCTTGAATCGAGACCTTTGGAAGTACTGGTTCTGGTACGGTTCCGCAACGCCGTAGGTAACTTTGGGCGTCCACACGTGCCTCCGATACATCCACTCCAGGAACGCCTAGCAGAGACGTTCAAGTGAGCGTGAGTAAGATCCCACCGGCAGTCGACTGACACCACCGTTGACGAGAGCGCGCGACGACGCACCAACTTTCCCATGTCCGCAATGGCCCTTCTTCCGTACGCATACACTGTGTTCCCGTAATATACCATGATGTGGGGGACCGGCCAGGTGATACGTGCTGTTTACGACGACCCAGAAACAATGTCATTAGATAGATGCGTACCTCCGACTGGTAAGGAATAGTATACGCGCCGTGAGCTGCCATAGGCTGACTAGTAATGCTCGTGAGCGAGGGCGGTTCTGGTTTCGCCCCGGACTCAGATGGCGATGTGTGCGAGGTAGAAGTAACAGAGACCAGAGGCGGATGTTCGGGCTTCAACACTTGATTGTCTGACATGTTTGACAAGAAGTCGAGTGTACGGTGGAGGAGCGGCTTTGGAACTAATAATCACAGCCCCTGACTCATGAGGCGGCGTCAACTCTTAACTCTGCATCGACGTCGGCAACTTACTTTCAGCGGTTGTGTCCAGTGTTTCTGGATTCGCAGCAGGCCTGCGGTTTCATTCGCATCGCGTTGGTTCCTCCTATTACCGCTCCCCCTACGGGCATGTCGGAACAACATGCACATGCATAGCACTTATGTATTCGGCCACCACAGTTTACCGGATTGTTGTACTACACCTTGACCACTTCCGAGTTGAAGTCTCTACGCAATGCAATCAATCGAGTGCTCCAAACACAAGGGCTGGCAATTACGACGCCGACTACGTCGCCGTACGTTCACCCTGAAGAGCGGGACCAGCCCGCCGTTCCCACCACCCATTACGACCGATACCGGGAATAGTGGCAGGCCTGAGAGTGCAGGCTTCCGAATGCGACGACTTGCCGAGGAGTATCTTGCAAGCGACAGAGCGGTCACACTGCTGGTCTAAATCATGGTGGAGACAGGAACGAGTCGGCGAGTTGAATTGAACAACGGTCGATTGGCCAGCCCTAGCCCAGCACCGACCGAGGGATACGTGAATTGGCGTGGTTCGACTGTTCCTGTATCACCACCGTAGTCGAGTGATAAACGGTACCGGTAGTAAGCTTGGATGCCTTCTCGTATTCTGTAAAAGTCACGTACCTTACACAGCATCATTCATCGACTAAGCTCCAGCCTGGGACTCCCTTCCCACTACCGTTCCTTCTCCTCCTCAAAGTATATCGTCATGCTGATCAGATTCTGGACCATCCCCGCCCATCCGATATCTCCGAGCATGACAGGACCGACGTCGTCCTTCCCGTGGACCGCGTAGAAAACGCCGAGCAAAACCACGGTCTTCACAAATGTAGAGTCTTTAAAATCGGAGTCGAGACGTGTTTCGGTGCGGCCCCATGTGGCCTTCCACACATACGTTGCGAAAAACTGCTTCTCAAATGCCTACATCATAAGCGAAGATGCGTCGCTTGTAGCATATGTGGGGTCTCAAATGCATATCGACGCGACATACCACGCGTCCAAGCCGAGCTATGCCTTCCCTTCCCACCGCGACCTTGACGCCATGAAAGCACACCATGATATGGGGGACGGGCCAGTCGACGATTCCTGGACGCGTACATGAGTAGAATTCACCAGAACGGTTGGCTGCCAGTGAGAGGACTCACCAACCCCTTGGGGCACCCCCGACGCATTCGCGTTCGATAAAGGAGACGTGGTATCATGTACGGGCTGTGGGGACGTGGGGGCCGTCTGAGATGTTTGGCTTTGACCTTGAGCCGCCTGCTCGGGATTGTCTGCCATCGAGAGGTTGTCGTGCGGTGGAGGTGACTGTACAACCGGGGGGGGGGCCTTGAGGCTTGTGGCTGCGGTAGCGGCCTTTTATATGTAATTTATATGGTGCTGCAGCTGCTGTCAGAAGGACCATGCTTCGAACCTGACGTTCGGCAACTTACCTTTGAGTCACGTGTGCGCTTCTCTATGCCGATGCAACGGCACGATTTGGAGGCGAAAGGTTTGTCGCAAAGTCTGCATTCAAGAATGTGGAGACACGAGTTGGGACTATATATCCTAGAGTATGACATGAAGTATGGTATATCGAGCTGTGATAGATTTTAGCGAACGGTCAAACGCGCTCAGGCCAGATGGGATGAGAATACGACTCACAAGAGCGTACTACGAGACCCGTAGCGGAGGCATCAAGTCGCGGAGGCATCAAGCCTCGTTGTAGACCAGCTCGATCCTTGCAACGTTCTGGATCATCTCCGACCATCCGAGACTGCCGAGCATGACCAGGCCCCAGTCGTCCTTCCCGATGGTGTGGTAGAACGTGGCGAACAGAACGGCGTTTCGCGCGAACGGGGAGCACTCGAAGTGCGAAACATCGAATGGTACACCTGGTTCCGGTGGCGTCCAGACGAACGAGAGGAACAGCCATCGCATGAAGTCCTACATTTACCGAGTCAGTGAGCCGTCAAGGGACAAAAGAAGGGATGATACTTGCGTGTTTGGTCATTTGCGCGATGGCATCCCTTCCCCATGCGATCTTCATCTCGCGGAAGTAGACTATGACATGAGGTACGGGCCATTGCCCTGTGATCGAGACTGCGTTGAAGTTCGGAATGAGTAAAAGCCACGTCTTGGGCGAAGTCGAGTCACTCACCGATACTATCTGGTCTTCTGAGCCGAATGCCCGGGCCTCGTGGTGAGTCGACGGTCGGTGGTGGTGGGAATGGTGTTACAGGAGACGGCATGTCCTGTGGTATGGCTACCACAGTGACAGGCCTCTCAGCGGCGAACTGCTGCTGCTCAGACATTGCGCAGGGTGGGTGGTCGATGATCCACACAGCGGCCGAATGAGGTGGTGGAAGGCCATGTCGGTGCCCTGTCGGTTTATGTACGATTGCCAAGACTGAGGCATGGACGCCACGCGCCTCGCATGCGACAAAGTCTTCACTCTCGTCTGTGCGCGGGAATCAACCATGAGGCATCCAACCATGGACTGCCTGATTTGTACACCGAGCAGCGCCACTGCAACCGACGTTTCGTAGCGCACCCCAATGCGGTAAAGTTATTTCCGCACCATTATTCCCAGCACTTAATATTCAGATCCCCCTGTCCAGCGAAGAGCTGGTCGAAGATGAGTCGATGGAGCTTCGAACTTAGGGTGAGAACGTCGGGCGGAAGCATGAAATGAGGATCAGTGATCGGGGTCTATGCAGAGGTCTGCAAAGCGGGGACGGAAGTGCCGACAAGAGTGGAACATGGAGCGGGAGTCAAGGCAACAGAGCCACATAGGAGAGCACAAAGCGTCGATTGTCAGTGCTTAAGCTAGGACATGTTGAAGAGACCACAGATGGTGGCGACGGTTGTGATTCAGCGGCAGAGCTCGCTGAACAAAACCGATCGCGAAACATGAGTCGGAGATTGAGAGTCCCACTATATAATTGGTACTCCGACAGTGCTCCGCTATAATAACAACCCGAGCGGACCGGAAGAGCTCGTGCTCATAGGCTAGACCGGGAGCTGCAGTTTCGCATAGTCGTGAAGCTACTTTCGGGACACGTTTAGGGTCTGTGGGTGGTTGAGTGCGCTCTTGTTCTATCCGATACCATCATCATTCCCCACACGCGCACGACTGCTCGCACAAAAAACCCAACGTTGTTCAACCAACCTTCAACCTTGCGCCTCCCGCTTAAGCCTCCTCCAGGCCCCACCGCTTTCCCCTCCTCCGATCGTACAAAAGGCGGCCATCGCTCCCTCTCGATCCCATCTCCCCCTCTCTGTCCAAAACAACCTCCTCCACTACCCGCACTCGTCTCAACCACCGCCTCGCTCCGACCGACAACCTCTCCAACCATCACCATGCACTCCGAAGACGACCGCATGGTCACCGACGACGGTGCCCAGACACAACAGCAGACCCAGTCGACCCAGCAAGCCTCCCAGGGTGACAGCACCGACAACACCCACCTCTGGGGCTACCTCATCCCCTGCAGCGCCAACCTCCGCCGGATCGACTTCCAGAAGATCAAGCCCAGCTACAGCATCGGCCGCAACCGCGAAGGCACCAAGAACGACATCATCTTCCCTGGCATGAAGATCAGTGAGTCGCCCCCGACGCGCCTCGCCACGCGTGCCGCGTTGACTGACGCGTCCGTCGCGCACCAGGCAACTTCCACTGCGTCATCGAGTGGGACAAGGATGAAACACCCAACTCCGCGATCAAGGTCGCGGACATGTCGAGCAATGGCACATTCGTGAGTTCTCGCCACCTCCCTGTTCTGCGAGTCTCTATCCCGGCCAGTTTGGATCGCGTCCTGGAACGTGGAAGGGAGAACGGGTGCTCAATGGGGAGTGAGGGACGCGCGCCATGATACCCCGTGAGATTCGCGTTGGGTGGTTGGGCTCCCCACATCTGTGCCACCATCCAGGACCCGAGAACTGTTGTGTCCATAATCCCGACACGTCAACCTCCCACCCAACCATTTGAAGACGCGCTCGCCTCGAGGCTTGCTCGGGACCGGCCGCGCTCCGGCGAGTACAACATTGTCGCGCGACATCTTTCCAGAGACATGGTCACATGTCAGCATGGCACGACCTCGCTCCGGTTTTCTCTGCGACGTGATCCTCGTATCTAAGTATCCTATATCGCGGCATAGTAGGTCTACCCGCCGCGACGACGCGCAACCAATAGGCCATCGGTGTGCGTTGTGCACGCTGTGGGGATGTCACAAAGACACTGGAAAGTCACAATTGTGCCGAGAATAATTGACGTGGTGACGCGTCGCGTCGCGATCGTGAATCGTGGGCAACGGAGAGCGGGCAAGGGGAAGATCCCCCGCAATCCACCCTCGGGAAACGTCCTTCCCTTCTCGTTATTGTACTCGGGGTTTCCTGTATGGGCCACGGTTCGGAGACAATAGGCTTCGAGTCTTTCCTCCGTCATGCCGCTTGCTCAACCACCTCCTTCCAGATCAACGGCGAGAAGATCGGCAAGAACAAAGTAAAAATTTTGCGTGACGGAAATGAAATCGCGTTCGGGACCGCGCTCTCCCAGAACCATATCAACGGCGGTTTGGAAGACTACCGTGAGCGTTCTGTCGTCCACATCCGCGTTCACGCGTCCAGAAACATGATCTGACAACCGCATTTGCAGGCTTCATCTACCGGCACATGGCGTGCGGGCCCGCGACGCGCGGGCTGCACAAGCACTACGACGTGCAGCACGAGCTCGGCAAGGGCTCGTTCGCGACGGTGATGAAGGCGCTGCACCGCGCGGAGGACAAGTGGTACGCGGTGAAGATGATCCACGCGAGCCACCTCCGGCGGAACCTGAACAGCCTGAGCGAGGGCGGGTCGAAGACCGAGGACAAGAAGGGCACGCTCGCGCGCGAGATCAGCATCCTCGAGCGCTTGCAGCACAGGAACATCTGCCAGCTCAAGGAGGTGTTCTTCGAGCCGTACAGCATCAGTGCGTTGGGTCGACTTGTCAGGCTGAACGTGGTCTGAACGACTTTTTTTTTCTGCTTTTTTTTTGTTAGGCCTGGTTTTGGAGTGGGCGCCCGGTGGCGACCTTCTCGACTACATTGTGAAGAGGAACGGTCTGGGTGGGTTAACCCTCCACGGTTCTGGCCCTGCATGCGGCTGACTCTCTGTGCAGCGGAGTCCGAGACACAGTATCTCACGTACCAAATCTGCGACGCGCTCGCGGTAGGTCTTCGTCCCGCTGTCGTCGCGTACTGTATTGACGTGCACGTCAGTACGTACATGCCCAAGGAGTCGCCCATCGCGACCTCAAGCCGGAAAACGTGCTCTTGACCGACGACAACCCGCCCGTTGTCAAG
Source organism: Ganoderma lingzhi (assembly GCA_026283605.1). NCBI lineage: Eukaryota > Fungi > Basidiomycota > Agaricomycetes > Polyporales > Polyporaceae > Ganoderma > Ganoderma lingzhi. Next base: position 914,176 of record JAPJYM010000019.1, read on the forward strand.
GTGGCAGACTTCGGTCTCGCGAAGGTCATCGACAGCATGACGATGTTGCGGGTGCGTGCAGTGACGCCGCGGTTTAAAAAAGGCAGAAGGGTTGACGTGCGTGGACATGGACAGACGATGTGCGGGACCCCCGCGTACCTCGCCCCCGAGGTGGTGAACCAGTCACCCGGCCAGGAGGGCTACAACCAGAGCGTCGACAGCTGGAGCGTGGGCGTGATCGTGTTTGCGATGTACGTGTCGCGTCGAATCACCCGCGAGGCTGTGTGTCTGACAAACGCCGCAGGCTCACGATGACCACGCCGTTTGGCGACGAGGACGTGCAGCAGGACGTCAAGACGCGCGTGTCCACCCGGAAGATCCAGTGGAACTACCTCGACGAGTTCCACGCAAGCCCCGCCGGTAAGTCCCGCTATCCCCCCCCCCTCCCCCAATGCACTCGAGGGACCGCTCCTGACGAACGAACGAACGCTTGCGCCACAGCCAAAGACTTCATCCGCGGCCTGCTGGAGTACGATCCCGAGACGCGCATGTCGCTCACCGACGCGTGCAGCCACGAGTGGCTGGCGGCAGAACGCGCCAGGTCCCTCGCACTGCATCCTCCCCCTCCCCCTCCCCCGCCCGCGCCCGCTCTCGCCCTCATGCTGCCCCCTCCCAGCCCTCAGCGGCCCGTGCTCGCCGACGTGTCGATGGCGTCCGTGGTCTCGCACACCAACGGCATGGTGCTCGACGACAACGATAACGACAACGATAACGACAACGACGCCGACGCCGCGATGGACACCGGCCGCACGACGCCGCCGTACGTCCCCCCGCCGCAGGAGGACGAGCGGTCCCAATCGCAGTCCCAGTCCCAATCACAGTCGCAGTCGCAGTCACAGTCGGAGGGGGCCGCGGTCAACCGCCAGGGATCGAGGCTCGTGCGCCGGAGCGACGTCGTGCAGCGCGCGCGCGACCGCGGGGACGCGCTCCCGAGCCCGTCGCAGGAGATGCGCGCGCGCGCGGCGAAGGAGGACGAGGACGAGGAGGACGAGAACCTCCCCACGCCCACGCCTACTGCGCCCGGGAGCGGGAGCGGGAGCGGGACACCGACCCCGAACGGGCGCGTGAATAATAAGCGCAAGGCCGCGCTCGACTTTGACGCGTCCCTCACGCCGATGGACGAGGAGGACGAGAACGGGAACGAAAACGAGAACGTTAACGCCATCGGCGACGAGCACGAGAACTCGGACGCGGCCCCAGCCCCTCGTGCGGGGGCCGGGGCCGGGGCGGCGCGCCAGACGAAGCGGGGGCGCGGCGGGGCGGCGAAGAAGGCCGTCGCGTCGCCCGGCCCACCCGTGACGAGGCGCGGGCGCGGGCGCGCTGACCGGGTCGGCGCGGGCAGCCCGGCTGTCGGGGAGGACGGCGCCGGGGCCGGGGCTGGGGCTGGGGCTGGGGAGGGCCCAAGGCGGTCGTCGAGGCTCAACCAGAACCAGCCGTCGCCGGCGAAGGCGACCAAGGTCGCGCGGCGGGCGTGACTCGCTGCTCCTTGTGCTGCGATTGTGCGTGGGGTGATGTGGTGGGGCGTCGTGTGCTTGGTCTTCGGCGTGTTCTGGTCGGTCGTGCTGAGGCTCGACGCGGACGTGCTTGCTCGGCCGAGGCCGGGGGTGCTGCTCGGGTCGTCGCCTCGCGCTCGGGTTTGGGGTTGATTTTTTTTCATACCTGCCTCGATGATTCCCGTCCCTCCTCACACGTTGGGTCTAAGTCTGTTTCCTGCTCCTGCATGTTGTTTAACGCCCTACACGTCTACGTTCTCCTCGGTTGCTCCACTGCACACTCCACTCCTTCATCCTCTATCACGATCCCGATTCCCAACCACCAAACTCGTAACTCATAACTCACATCGCTCGACTGTCTCCCCCATATCTCACCGTTGACATGCAATGGCTGCTGTGCCGTAAGTGTAAGTCTAACATGCTCCACATGACATTATACATGCCTGCCCTCCGCATATCCATATCGCGAGGCATAATACGCTCTTTACTGTTTCGTTATCTACTCGAAAGTTACCGCTGTCATTGTCGTCGTCATCATCATCATCTACACGTGTATTTGGATCATAGGTTAGGCTGAATAGAATTGTATATACTTAGCGCTACGCACTTTGGAGGATCTCGCAGAGGCCAGAACGCAATTTTCGGGCGAGGAGATCTAGATGTATGGTCAATGTAGGAGACAGCACCTGTTCCAGAAGCGATATCGGATAGATTCATGGGCTTGAGGCCACAACGAGGCCGACACTCAAAGAAAACCAGACGAGTGTGAGGTAGCGAAACAACAAATGCGACATGAATTGCAGTGACTCAAGACAGCACGGACATACGAAAAACGAACAAAGGACGACGAGAGCAGAAGAAGTGCGCGACGAGGGCGGGACACGGAACTAACACAGCGAACGAAACGGCACGAGGAAAACACACGAGGCTGCAGCAGCATATGTGATGCATGAGAGGATAGATAGATACGATAGTACACGACGGCCGCCAGACAAGCATGACGAGAGGACGTCGGAAGTGGCAAATGACAACAGCAGGAAGCACGCGCACGAAGATAACGTACGGGAGCCTTCCGAGGCGAAAGCGAGCGCGAAGCGCGCAATATAGAGATAGTCGTACACACGCACGGAAGCCGAAGAACGCGATAGTCCAGGACTCAGTACCCATCGCGCGAGAAGCCCGAGGGCCAAGCGGGGAAGCCAAGAAGATCGACACCGGGTGCGACCCGTGCACACCCACGCAATCGACGTGGTGCAGGTAGCGACCTGCCGCATGGGATCGGGATCAGCGGGGGGCGCTGGCCCCAGCGCGGTCCTCTGGGCGAGCATACCTAAACGGGGGCGCGGCGAGGGCCACGGGGCGCGCGTGCTCGTAGGACGTGCCGGGGAACTCGCACGGCTGCTGGCGCTGGATGCACTGGCTAGAAGGGCGAGGGCGCGGTCAGAACCTCGGGTGACGGCACGAGACGAGAGCCGGCAGCGGTCTGGCTGCGTTCTGGCGCGAGCACGATGCTGCGCCGCGGCCTGCACGAAGAGGAAGAGGAAGAGGAAGAGGAAGACGCAAAGGCGCAATGTGTAGCGTCCCCCCTTGGGCTCACTTGGAGCAGGAGCCCGGCCACAATCTTCCGGGGAGATGTGGGGGAGGGGGGGACGAGAAAGCAGGGATCCGCGCGGCTCGATTGGGGCGCGCGCTGGAAAAGGAAGGCGAAGAAGACGATAGCGTCCCCGATACGCTACTGACGCCCTCCGACGCACTCCGACGAGGCATCATGGGACGCGCGCACGCCCCGGCCGTACTGCACGCGCCGAAGCTGAACCACACGCGCGGCAGGGTTGGGACGACAGCCCGAACCGCAGTTAACCCATTGGCAGTACTAGTGAGGGCCGGAAATCGTTCCCGAGCTCACAACCCGCGGGAGGGGGGAGGGGGGGGGGAGGACGAGATATAAGGACGCGAGGGGCGAAACCGCCGGAACTTCAAGGGGAGACACGAATACCCCAGGGACTCAGAGCACTCACCCGCACCGCCGCGCGTCGTCGCCCTCCTTCGGGCCCCCGCACGCGATCTTGCGCCGCCTGCAGAACGCGCACGCCGCGACGGCGCCGCGCTTGTGCGGCCGCCGCGCGCTCGGGGGCACCGCGCCCAGCCGGAGGACGAGCCCGTTGGGGCCCGCCGTGACGGGGATGCGCTGCCCGGTCATCGGTGAGTACACCGCTATCTTCGTGTCCTCGTCGTCCACGTCCATCCTCATCCCCATCCCCATCCCCGGGGTCGGTGGAGTCATCGGCGTCATCGGCGTGGCCGGCTGCTTTGGCACCGGGAGGCCGAGGCCCAGTCCGAACCCGGCCTTCAGTTGCTCGAGTTCTACCGGGGCGGGGAACGCGGTCAGTGTCAGTTGTGAGATGGGCACGGGCGCACTCACGCGCCAGCTCCTCCGCGCTGAGCGGGGAGGTCGAGCGGGGCATGCACGCCCGGTAGGGCTCGCCGCTGGCGGCGGCCATGACCGCGTCCCAGTCGCCGCCGTACTGGGGGAAGCGGAGGCGGTCGAGCACCGCGCCGACCTTCCACTGCGACGGGACGACCGCGCGGTGGTGGTCGTGGTGGTCGTGGTGCTGCTGCTGTTGCGCTTCGGCCTGCGCCCCCATTACGCCGTGATGCGAGTGGTCCTGCGGGACGTGAGGATATCCGACACCCGTCTGGTCCTGTAGAGCGCGCGCGTCAGCCCGGGCGTTCTCTCCGAAGCAAAGCAGGGCAGGGCCGACCTCGCGCTCGCGGACCTGCGCCAGTCGGCCAGCGTCGTCGTCGCCGCCGCCGGGGTCGTCCCTGTTTCTTCTTTGTTTCGGAAGAACAGGTTGCGCGCATTCTGGGGGCCCGGACGGCGTCAGGTGCCCGCTGCCGTCAGGCGCGGAACGGAACTCTTGGTGGTGGGGGCAGGCGGGGCTCGGTGTGGGCGTCAGAGTCAGAGTCGGGGTCGGGGTTGCGAGGACGTCCGAGTCGAGCGGGGATGGCGGGGGGGCCGGTGCGGGCTGTTCTCCGTCTGTCTCGAGCTTGGGGGCGGGTGAGGACGTGGCGGTCGGCGCGCCGTCCGTATACGGGTCTGTTGCGGACGGGGACGACGACTGCGCGTGAAAGGCCGTCGGCGGTGGCGCGTAGCCTGCGGTGCCGGGTGCGTCTGCGGGGTAGACGTTGGGGTCTTGGAGCGCGTAGTACTTTTTCGAGATGGCCGCGGGCGGGAGGTAGTGCAGGAACCCGAACCCGAACGCCGAGCTGGGATGGGCAACGCCATCGTCGCCGTTGGCGTAGTGGCCGAAGGCGACCTCCACGGGGGTGTGCGGGTGGTCGTAGTAGCGCGAGCCCAGCGGCTCGGGCGGCGCGATCGAGGAAGCAGCGAATGCTTCGGCCTGTCGATCATCGTTGTCAGCTATGTAACCGTTGCCAGGACGGCCGAGGAATAGGACCGGTACGGGGGTGCGCGACGAGCAACGACGTACGTCATAATAACCTCCCGATTGGTACTCCGGCGCGACGGGACCGACGTAGCCGTGTCGGGCGATGTCCCACTGCTCGTCGTCGGGGAACGGGTTCTGCGGGTCAGCATATGCAAACTCGTGCGCCATGTCGGTGGGCTGAACTCGAACGCGTGCACGGCGTCGGCGTCAGCCCAAAAAAAAACCCTGCGCACGGTGGCCTATAAAGAACAAGGGTAGCCTAACGGGCCCCACGGAATCGGCGGCGGCAGCGGCAGCCAGGTAAAGGCAATCGGCCACGCCAGAGGCCATGCAGCCAGAAAAACATATGCGTTAGAAGGGCAGGCCCCCCCCCCAAGTGCAATCCGAATTTTGCGAACGCCGGGCGGGCGAGCTAGCGCCGCAAGAAGATTTAAGAAATGTATGGGAAGTGAGTTCGACGCGGAGCATCGACCGAATTTCCTGCGTGCGAGCAGCACCAGCCAGCTGTCCCGCCGCTAGAACCGTGCGCCCGGGCGATCTCAGGCTCGCACGCGCGACCCGACAGCCGTCGACCCGTCTGACGCGTCTCAATCGCGAATCGCGAATCGCCTAAGCCCGTTCGGGAGCCCGAAGCCAGCGCGCAGCGTCATCGTTCTGGACGCTGTGGGGGTAGCCCGGGAGAGGGAGTCCGGGCCCGGTGGGCGTGGAGACGACGTGCCCGGATTTGGAGCGTGTATACGAGCGATACGAATTCGCGACGGGCGTAGGCGTCGGGTGTGGTACCCAGGGAAGAGCACGCGACGGGCACGGCTTCTGGGCATGGACGTCGTTCCTGCACCCGGCGTTGTTCTTGGGGGGACGTGGCGGTCTAAAGCGCGGCGGAAGCAGAACGTCGTCGCGAGAGCGGGTTCGGAGCCCCGAGGCTGGGCAGATCAGTGGTTCATTTAGTTGGTGCCAACCTTAAGATGCTTCTCGGTTTCATCATGTGGTCCCGATGGTGCTGTTGTTCTCGTTCCGGGCCTTCTAGATCTGCATTAATTTCCGTAGGCAGCAGGACCCGTGCAAGAGGTGAGTGTACGTGTCGTCTGCTCCAAACAGCTAGATCGGTGCGTCGGGGCTCGCTATGATCGTTAACGTCGTCTGGGTGGAGGGCATGCAGGGAATATGAACAGCTGGATACGTAAAGAAACGGGGAAGTCGATATGTCATGTCATGTCATTTGTGTCCCGCGAACATGTGTTCGAAGCGTGAAGTGAGATTGAGAAGCGTCGCTCTAGACAAGGCGGACGCCGGTGGTCAGAAGCGACATTGAATTGGTATTCAACGCGTAGGAAATCGAATTTCACCGGGTCTTCTGTAAGAACTCGGGAATCTTGATTATGCATCGTCTGCTTGGGCCACAGGTAGAACGCTGTAGAACGCTGCTCGTCCATGATCGGCGACTTGAAAGGACGGGCTTGTACTTGAACGACTGCCTGAAATGGGACGTCGCGATGGTATCTCGTTGGGGGCCCTCCGCCGGGTGTCACCAGGCCGGCGTGTCGTCGCTCCGGTCAGGCTCTAGGTACAGAACGTCCATAGACGATCATGTTCGAAATTGAGAAGAAGTGATCCTGTGCTTTCGTGGGAGCGACTGGTAGCGAAAGAAGGTTGAGGATTATTGATGATGCGATGAAGGGTCGTCTACGGAATGAAAATGACAATGATAAACTGGCAGATCATCATGAGGGACGCATCCGCAAGAGGGCTGTGAGGACCAAGTAAAGATGAGCCAGATGCAGCGGTAGATATCGCTGACAAAGTCGTCGTCACCGTCATCGTCGTCGTCCAACTTGAAAAAGGCCACTGCTGGCAGTGGGAAGGCGTTCGGTGGGCTTACATAAGAGTGTTCGTCACGCATTCACGTGGAATGTGACGTTCGCGACATTTGTGCGTCTAAGCGATCGGGTGCGGTTGGCAACGGTGCCAGTAAGGTTGGGTTGAGCATTGCAACTTGAACTTGACCTCAGCTCGCGATGCTCAGCTCACGACCGATTTCCTTCAACGGCGATGTCAACGTTCCACAGTCTATTCTCAACGCAAAGACCCCCGGTCGCAAGGCCCTCAAGGGACGCACAGCCCTCCAGGAGAACGCTCTTCACGCCGGCCCAAAGACCGTCTTCTCCAAGAAGAGCGTCCTCCAAACCCCATTCCGCCCTGGCACAGCTCGTACGCATACAGTCACCTCTCCTCTTCCTACGATATCCGGATCGCATGAGACTGATCATCCACGCCCACAGATGGCAAGAAGCCACTCGTCTCCATCTCCATCACCCGTCCGCTCATGGACAAGACCCCCTTCCCCAACCGCGTCGCCGCAGCCAACTTTGCCGGCGCAGGGCCTGCGGGGAAGACCCCCGGGACGAAGCTCTCCAAGCTCGCGCTCCTCGTGTCGGAGCCACAGCAGGAGTCCTTGTCTCCGGACGTCGCGCCACTCCTCCGTCCGTCCAGCGCGAGAAAGAGCTTGAGGGGCAGGCTCAGTGGGAGCACTTTCAAGACCCCGTTGACCAAGGGGAACTATTGGGATGTCAGCCCAGGGGACATGGAGGGCATCGGCGGGGTTGCGGAGGACGCCAAGGAGGAGACGGAGGTGGCTGTGGACGATGAGGAGGACGGTGAGATTGAATATATGCCCCCGACCGCAGTAGGTGAGTGGCCAGGTCCCTATTCATTTGTTTTCTGGCATTGGGATCTGATATATGCGCGGCGTAGAGCTGCCGTACGAACCTCTGTTCGAGATCCCTGATTACAAGGCGATGGGGCAGGCCCTGTTCGCGCTTGGGCACGGCGATCTCATGGACGACACCGCCGATGCGTACTATGCGTTGGATATCGAGCAGCAAATCGACATGAAGCAGCTTCTTGCAGACGCGGGTCTCAAGCCCGATTCCCGAGGCGATGATGGGCTGCAGCTCCTCGAACTTGGTACGTATTGTCCCGTTCGTGCTCCGTCAGGCCCCCCACCGAGACCGAGCTGATCTTCCACGCTCAGAGGACGACAGCCCCTTCGCACGAAAGCCAACACCCGCCACCGCCGCCGCCGCGGCCGTCTCCCAATCGCAATCGCAATCGCAGGCTCGGTCGCAATCGCGGCCGCAAGCCTCCAAGTCCGCGGCCGCATCCTCGATCCCCCTCACCCGCACATCCTCCACCTCCACCCGCGCCGCCGCCTCGCGAACGCAGCCTGCCGCCCCAGCCAGACCGGCGACGACGACGACGACGACGACGATGCCCCCCACCCAAACCCATAGCCGCCCCGCGTCTGCGTCGTCGTCGTCCTCCTCTTCGCGCGTCCCCCAAGTCCAACCGACGATCGTGGTGGCCCCCGGTCAGACCCGCACCTCCGCGCTCCGCGCAGCAGCGGCTGCGGGTGCCTCCGCTCCGAATTCGAATTCGGGGATGGCGAGACGGCCCGCTGCGAGTGCGGCGGTGTCGAGTTCGAGCAATATTAACGCTGCGGCGACGCCCGCGGGAACGCGCACGAACACGAACACGATGCCGAAGTCGAAGTCGAAGACGCAGGCACAGGCACCACCGCAGGGACAAGGACAAGGACAAGGACAAGTGCAAAGTCGAGTACAAGCACAAGCACAAGCACGGCCGATCGCGAGGTCCGCGACGCGCGGCGCCGTCGCCGCGAACGCGGGTGCAGGCACGGGCAGGGGCGCGGGTGTAAGCGCAGGCACAGGGACGGGGACGGGAGCCATGGGTTCGCGCTCGCGAGCGGCGAGTGTGAATGCGAACACGCTCGGGAAGACGAGGGCTCTCGCTGGCCCTTCGGCTTCGGGCGCGAAGGGGGCGGGGGCCAGGGGTGGGAAGGCGGATCGATACGGGGACGGGGACGGGGACGGGGACGGGGACGAGCTCGCGAGTGCGCTGGAGAAGGCTGCGAGTGCGAGTGCCGACGGTGTTGGGTCGGAGGATTTTGTGTTCGAGCTGTGACTCGCCCCCGGTCAGCACCCAGCTGTGCGCTATTGCTATTTGGTCGACCCGTTGGATTTGTCGGATATTGGATGTCTCGTTTTGTAGGTACGTACCCACGTACACGCCCCAAATCAGATCATTGCTGCAACTCCTCCGGGTGGTTTCACGCCGGATTGAGGGTTGGGCGAGACCGGGCCGGGCGAGGCACGCTTTTTATTAGGCGTCTAGGTTTCCAAATGGAGACAGTTTGTTGGCGGCCCGGATCGGTCGTAGTAGCCCGGAACATTCAGTGCCGGACTGGTGGCAGACGGCGGTTGTTTCTTTCCCAAGGAACGTTGGGCCTCTCAGTCTGTCAGTCGCATCATGGATCGTGGATCCTACGTTTCCTTGGTCTCGTGCCCAGACGGTAGGGTAGTACATCCGCACCCCACCACCGCGATTACCCTAGCTATACTGTGGCTCATGACACGTCACTTATAGGACGTTTGGTACGATCGCCGCGCTCAACCGCTGGTCTCCTTCAGCCTCATCTCCTCTTACTCGCAACACTGGAGTTTCGGAGCTCGGTGTCACAGAAATGGTTGGTTAGTCTTTCCGGATTATGCAAGGAGGAGGCATGGTGCTTGTACTTGTGACCTTAAAGAGAAAGTAAGTTAGCGAGACGTACTTCTCACTGGCACCGAGAGTGCTGCGGTAGAGCGTCGGTATGCTTATAGTGGTGGGCTGCAGCGACTCGCTCCTCCTTGTCCAGTGCCTCCATAGCTTGCGCCAAAATGTCAGCACTGTCAAACTAGTCTATGAGTGGGCTATTTGACACTCTTAGAGTTCCTCTTACCTCACGCACTGCAGCGACGGATGATGCTAAACGCCAGCGAGCGGCCAAAACGTCGGATCTGCAAGTTTTTGGTGAGTCACGATTACTTAGCCTCAGCTAGCTGGCGTGTCGCATCATGTTTCTACTCATTTCACATGGCAGATTGGCCCCCTCCCCATCTCACAGTATCGTACCGGCAGACTACGTATGCGTTTGGTAGACAAGAAGTCGCAGCGCTCGGATATTCGGTGAATCATGTGACTTCTTTGTTCGTTTGTCTCGCTCACCTGTACTGCAGGAATTTAAGAGAGTGTTCTTCTCCACGGTGGTGTGGAAGCCATCCCACGGTGTACGCATCGACCCCAGGCTAATGCTGGACCGTAACTACAAGGCGTCTACGTTTAAGGACGCGGCTGTTCTACTCGGCGTCTTCCGTAGTGTCTATGGAGAGCATGACGCATGCCCTGTGACGCTTACCTCGGTCGGATGGAAAGCCATGGTTGAAAACTTGATCAGCATTCAGGTAGTACACGACTAGGACCTTCCCAGCAACTAACCCGGGCCGGCGGGGGTAATGGACAATAGGGATATGCGCATCGAATTCGAGAGGTTGTGTTGAAATCGTTTTAGCATCTGACTGCGGCATTCAGGGTAGGCGGTAGCCATGGTGTTCATGTACCACGATCGCATATTTTCTTCGAAGAAGCATTGCACGGCGATGTAGTACTTTGCGATGATGCCAGCGGGCCGGGACTCTCCCACGGGATATTTACATGTTGTAAAGTATGCGATGCAATCAATGAGCTTCGTAACGAAGTAGTGGGAGTGGTATGCCCATAGCTAGTTGGGGAAGCACCACCATACGCATATGCATATTCAGGCAGAGTTTCTTTGGGGTCTCTAGACGCGCGTATGGTGCTGAGCGCCTGAGGTCGTCTGCGCCACATAAGCTGATATATATGGGGACTTTGCTTCCTGACCACCACCTACCACTGCACCGATTGCCGGCAACCGGACGCCCAATCGCCTCCATTGTAAGGCCGAAACATTCAATAAGCCAATATCTGACCGCATGCACGTGCAACCACATACCAATGCGCCGCCGTGGAACTTCAACTTCGATTTCTTCCTACCAATCCAGGATACATTCCCCGTAGCTCGCGATCCCAACCGATTTCCACTCATTCATTGTACCTCCAATGTGAGTGGTGTGGCCAAACATCTAGAAGACGTGTTAATTCTTCTCGAGAGCCAGGTTTCCACCACTAGCTTACCGGATCCTTCTCGCACACATCACTTAACCACTGTAAATGTGGATGTGCAAAACCACATCATGGCCGTCCTCCCGACTTGGAACCTATCTGCTCTCATGCGGACTTGCCGATATTTTCTCGATGCTTGTCTGCGACCTCTATGCGCACGCTCTGGCACTCTTCTCTGCGACGACCGCATGGCCCAAGTTCCTTCATTCCGCCGATTCCTGCGCATCAATGCCGGCCCATCGTCGCGCGTGGACCTCATCAAGGAACTCTGGATCGGGGTGACCAATGCCGTTCTGCACACCCGATACGACCGCGACGCACTCGAGGCTCGATAACAGTGGTCCTCCGCATTCATAGACATTTTGCGTCACTGCCACAACGTCCGACGCCTCCGCGTCGATCGGCGGTCGTTCGATGACATACCCTTCTCCCTTCTCGTCAACACCATCGTCAGGTCGATGTCCTGCCACCTAGAGGACCTGACGATACCCTCTCTCCCCATAACACCCAGGGCGACGTCTTGTGCAAGCTCTCCCGTCTCCCTCTGCGTCGTCTCTCGTTCCTGCAGCATTACGAGCACAGCATCGCCAGCCCTATGGAGGCTGCCCCGGTCTCCCTCGAGACGCTCCCTCCGACCTCGTTCGTTTCGTTGGCGGCGCCCGACATCCACCGGTGTCCGCCCGCCGAGCTTCGGCTCCCGATGGTGCGCAAGCTCGGCGTACGGGAGACCGCGCCCTCGGAGAAGACATGCGTGGCCAGCGCGACGGCCGTGTCCCCCAACGTCACCCATCTCATCCTGCGCCGGCCTACGAGGCGCCATCCGCGCCACGGCGCCCACGGCCGCCGGCTCATACTTAGACGGCCACCGGAAACACACCAGGTCGGGCCAGTGGCGATCGGCAGGGCACCGCCGCGACTCCAGTGCATGGCGGTCGCCCTCCGCGATATGGGCCGAGGACGTCCGAGTGCACGCTCTACTAGTACTCTCTCGGGATTCCACGCCAGACGGCGTGCGTCTCGATCCCGCTCGGGAGGAACGAGGAAGGAGGGGCGCACACCCCGCCCGTGCTCGCGGACGCCTCGCCGGGTTTCCTGGAGCTCCGGGTCGACGTGGACGCGTTCGACTTCGGGCGCGCGCTAGGGGCGGGGGACTGGCACGCGCACTTCGGCCCTGCGACCTGGTCCGTCCTGCGCCTGGCGCTCCTCGTCCTCGTCCACGTCCACGTCCACGTCCACGTCCACGTCCACGTCCACGACGTCACGGACAGGCCTCGCATGGGCGGCATGCTGGTGGGCGCCCCGATGCCTTCACGTCTTAGTCTTATCGCCCGCAGGCCCGTGGCTGACTGACCGTGACCGCGTCGACGTCGGGTGCACTGTGCACTGTGCAGGACGCTCTCGCCAGGGTGCTCCCGGTATTCCCCTCCCTCACGCACCTCTTGGTCAGGCTCGTTCCGCAGCGAATCCGCTTTCCGATGGGCAGGGAAGATTGGAAGGCCCCCACAGGGCACCGAACCCGTGCGACGCACGCCGCTATTCAAGGGCACCTCCAAGAGTCCAACCCTTGGCCGGGGCGAACACGTCTCTTCGATGGGTCGGCTATGAGGTCCACGAGCTGGGCTTAAAGGCTTGGGACGTCTCGCGCGCCGATGAAAACGGTTGGCTTCTCGACGGCCCGACCTTGACCGAGACGAGCGAGTCGGCCGGTCTCGCTGTGCTGAAGAGGGAGAGGATGGACGAGTTCAAGGACGTGAAGCCATTGCACGTCGTTATATAGTCGACCCAAATATCCTCGCAGCCCCAACCGTGAAGGTTTCTACTTGCAGGTCACTTCGTTCACGTTATCGCGCGCATACAGACGGTGGCCTGGTCATCTGAGAAGTGCGAGGTTGCAAAGACGGCGACCGGTTGCCTTAGAACGCGAGAGCAGCGGGGTGATAATCCATGATCATGGTCCGGAGGGGGGTTTGTTTCTCGCCTGCGGCTTGTGGCGCAACGCGCTGGCCGGGCGTGATTCAGTTGAACGCTACGCAATCTAGGTCACTCCGATAATGCGTGAAGGGAGAAAAAGTTCTGATAATACTTAGAGTACATGGTCATAACAGAGGGGGAAACAGGGAGGCGCATACGAACAAAACAGACGAGATGGTGAGTATGTTGTAACGAGAGGAGGGGGTAGCCAAAGTCAGTGATGATAAACGGACCCAGTTCCTGGCGCAGCACGTCCGCGGAGCGCGGCTGCGCTCACTGCCAGTGCGCCTTGTCCCAGGCCGGGTCTTGGAGGAACGCGCACAAGACCTTGCTTCCCGTCTGTCCGAGTCAAGCCCACGATACGACAGCGACAGCAGCAATTGTCAGCACATGCCGGGCGCCATACGGTTCAACGACGCACCTGAAGCAAGGGATGGCCCGCCACGATCGTCAAGAACCTCTCCAGGCCCTCGCGCCTGCTCTCGATGACCTCGTCCGAGAACCGGTTCGTGAAGACCTTGCCGGGGAGGGGTGGGATGTTGACCCGCGTGGACTCGTGCTCGAGGATGTCGCGGAAGGCCTCAAAGTCCGAGTACCGCCGGCGGACGACAGAGTGCCGGAGCTTGAAGGCGGGGATGTTCGTCTGCCATCGCCATGGGTCCCGCGCGGGTTCGGTCCACGGCACGCAGCAGGGACGAATACGAATATCAATTTCGGGCGTCCGATTGGGGATGACGGTGCAATGCGGCAGCGGGGAGAGGGGGCAAGGACGAGCGTCGAGAGATGAGAGATGAGAGAGAGGCGGGGCTGGAGCGGGCCTATCTCACGCACCTTGCACACGATCTCGTAGTCGGTGTACATCTTCCGGCCAAAGCCTGCCCCCGCGCGGCCGGTCAGCCAGCGAGGTACCGCAGTAGACGTATGGGGACGTGCTCACCGTGCGTCTGCGGATTGCGTACCTCGATCTCCAGGAAGCTCTCCGGCACGCTATACATCTCCTCGATCTGCATCACACGAATATGGGGCCTGTTAGTGCTCTGACGGAGCATCGCGCAGCGTACAGGGGGCACTCACAGTCTGCTCGTGCCCGCCAATGCGGAGCTCGTCGAAAACGCTGCTCCGCGCGAAGGGGGAAGCGGTGGTCATGGTGGTCGTAGGCGAAGGTTGGGTTGACTCTTCGGCGTTCCATCCGGCCTCTCGCCTCCCAGCGTCGCTACTCAGGCGCCCATCAGCTTCGGCCTCGGCACGCTCCGTCTACCCACCTCTACATCTTGGCCTGATAGCCCGAAATATGGATGTCGACCGCCACCGTATTGTCGAACTTTTAAATAATTACACATGAAAGAGTGCGAAAAACATCATGAAGCATATTCAATTTTGGGAAGCAACGTACATAAGGCCGTGCACGTCTATGTGGACAAGGAACCAAGGCACAGACTGAAATACATACGTAAGTATGGCTATACATCCAAGCAACACGACAGCTATGGATAGATCGACATAAAAATGAGCACAGATGGAGAGAAACAGGGGGACCTTGAGGGAATCAAGCACGGAGATAGCTACACAAAACAGAGAGACGATAGATATGCACGAACGGAGAACGGAGAACAGAACGTGCGATGCCCATACCATCCGAAGTCCGAGTCCGTGCTGGTTTGTTATGTCCTGAACTGCGGCGCGCGAAACCATGTTGTTCACAAGGCCGTAAGACCACCAGAGAGCCGCCTCTCGTCAGAGCGTCACCTATCACCGAAGGTAAACGTCAGCACCCAATCCCCAACGCAGATCCAAACGAACAGGCACATACGCACAGGCACACATCCAGACCAATCCCAATCACCCGCGCGGCGGAAGCGAATACCGCCTATCGTCCCTCCCATACGGCCGCCCATACGGCGGCGGAGGCGGCGGCGACCGTGGAGGCGGCATCCTCCCAGCGGGATCGCGCCTCTCGTAGTACCCCGGCTCCCTCTCGCGCGCGTCGACATACTCCCTCTCCCTCTCCCTCTCCCTCTCGCGCCCCGGGCTCGCGTTGTACCTCGAAGTCTCGTAGTACGCCCCGCCGGGGGGCGGCGGGGGCGTGCGCAGCCGCGCGGCCGGCGCGTAGCCCGGCTCGTCGCGGTCCGCAGGGGGGTAGTACGCAGGCCCTGGCGCAGGGAACGAGTCGTCTCGGGCGCGCTTGAGCGGCGGGCGCAGGTCGTCGCGGTCGCTCGCCGTCGTGCTTCTGCGGACCGGTCCGGGTCCTGGGCTGGGGCTGCGCGGACGGACGCGCGAGTACGAGGCAGGGGGGTCGTACCGGGCAGGGGCGCGGTCGTCGCGGGGCGGGTACGCCCTCTCGTCCGGGTACGGGTCGGTGAGCCGGGAGCTGAGCGGGCGCTGCTCGTATGGCCGTGTTGGGGGAGGCAGGTCGGTGGGAGGAGGTGGATACGTGCCCCTGCGCTCGCGCTCCTCGCGCGTTTCCCATGCGGGCGGCGGCGCAGCGTCGCGATCGGTGAAGCGGGCGTCGCGATCGTACTCCCTCGAACGGTCCCAGGAACGATCATGCAGGTCATCTCCGTATGGGAGTCGGTCGGTGTCGCGCCATTCGCGCGCAGGGTAGCCGTGCGAGTCCACTGCGGGCCTTCGACTAGGTTCCGCGTCCCTGTACGGAGGGGCTTCGCCAGCAGGCACCCAGGACCTATCACGGTCTCCTGCCCGAGGTGGGTAGGGATCTGCAGGGGGAGATGGAGGTCGGCGGAAGGCCGGGCGGCTGTCACTGAACCTAGGTGGAAGATCGACATCCATCAGGTCCGAGGGACGACGTTCAGGCGGGTACCTTTCCGGATCCGGGCGGTACGGCGGGCGAGGATCCACGCGATCGCGGTCCCTGTGGTCAACGGGAGGACCTGGCCGGAGGTCACGGAGGTCAGAGCGAGAAGGCGGACGAGTTGGAATTGGAGAAAGCGGCCTGAACGAGCGTGGTGGTTCATCACGAGCAACCGATTGTGCCCGGTACGGAGGACGAGGCGGAGGGTGGCCACGTTCGCTCAACGCAGGGCTCGCAGGGCGTGCGAAGCGACCCGCTGGAGTGAAGTGGCGGTCCTCGCCGTGAGGGGGAGGGCGATCAGTCAGAGAGGACGTGCGCGCAGGCTCAGCAAGAATGGTGCGGTCATCAGGTCGCACGATAGGCCGGTCAGAGGGGGGAGGTGGCGGCCTGGGGGGTCGGTCGTCTACAGCACGCGATGGACGAGCGTCGACAGCAGTAGCAGGGTTCGACAGACGTTCTTCCAGGGAGGGCGGAGAATTTGCCGGACGGCTCAGCCGTTCCTCCAGCCGAGGTGCAGGGCGATCATCCGGTCTTGGAGGGACGGGCTGACTGAGTCTTTCTTGAAGTGAAGGTGCACGACTAATCCTCGATTCCAATGACACAGGCGGACGAGTACTCCTATCATCAGGTTGGACAGGGCGGGAAGCACGATCGTCGAGAGATGGGCGGGCAGGTAGAGAGTCGACAGGAGCAGAGCCGGGGGCGCGAGCACCACGTTCCTCCAGCACAGCTGGCCGGCGATCCTCCACAGGTCGCGGCCGGTCCGCAGGAGGCGGTACGGGTGGGCGCCTATCCTCGTTCACAGTCGAAGGCGGAAGGCGCTCACCAGCCACAGAAGGAATTGGAGGACGACGTTCATCGCCTGGCCGCACGGATCGGTCAGAAGTCAAAGCAGATGGTACAGGAGCAGAGGGACGATGGTCATCAAGAGGCCTAGGGGGAAGCCTGTCACTTCCAGTGGGCGATGGGGGACGACGACGGTCATCCTGAGCCAAGGCAGGACGGTCCGTTGTTAGTGCAGGCGGAGGGCGTCGATCGTCGGGCCTTCCTAGACGGTCAACTGGCGCAGGAGTGGATCGATGGTCTTCACTGGCCCTTGACTGACGTTCTGGGCTGCGCAAAAGGGGCGGAACCCTTCGGTCGTCGATGACAGGCAGTGGAGGAGGGGGTCGACTACGGTCGTCCGAGCTAGACGGCGGACCACGACGCTCTTCGGGAACCAACGAACTAGAAACAGAGGTGTTCAGCGGTGGGCGGACGATAGCACGTTCTTCACCGAGGTTCCGAGGAGGGGCCCGTGAATCAGGACCGCGGTCATCGCGTCCACCAGACCCAAAGCTTTCAGACGCCTTCGAGTCGTACCTGCGGAGAGGATAACGGGACTCGTACCGCGCTCCGTTGGGAGGCCTACGGTCGTCCAGCTGACGAGAACGGTCATCTACCCGTCGATCGTCTCTGTACCGGCTGTAGTCCGCCCTACGATCACGGTCTGCGTCCCGATCGTAGTCCCTATCCCTACTACGGTCCCGATCCCTCTCTTTCTCCCGCTCATACGGCCTCTGGTCTCTTGGTGGCGGTCCTCGGCTGTCGTTGAGCCCTGAAGCATTGTTGTTGCCGTTCCGAGTGGGGGAGCGAGTGGTGGAAGGGGGTGGCCGGTCACGATCCTCATAGCCATTCCGTGGAGTCCAGGGGGAATCCTTTCGGAAGTCGTCTTTTGGATCGACAGGAGGAAGCTTTGCAGGTATGGGAACAGGACTATTGGTCAGCTCACCTGCGTGGCCGATACGATCCCTACTAAACACAAGGGGTCCTGGTCGCGGACTGGAGTCGACATTCCCAGTCGCCAAGCGCTGAGAAGCTCCAGTATCGCCCTTGTCTTGCTTTGAGGGAGAAGTGGGTACCGGACCAGAGGCTGCATCATACCTGTCCGAGCGTTTTGTGGGTGAGGAAGGCGGCTGCATGGCCTGCGACGAAGACGGGTGATTAGTGTGCATTATAGAACGCAACAACTCAAAAGTGAGCAGCACATTGGGCTTCGGCGACTCGCTCACGGAGGAGCGATGGATGAGCTTCTTTGGGTCGTCCTTGGGATCGGGAGTTTTCGGAGCATGGCTGGGGAGAGTGGACGTTGCAACGGCGGCGGCCCCACCAGACTTAGGTCCATCTTGAGCAGAGAGGGAGAGACCGGGAGGGGCAGGTTCGGTGTGAAGCTGTTCGGGATGAGGGGGGACATAGGCTGGACCAGACGAGGACCTAGGACCGAGGTAGACACTAGCAAGAGCGGCAGGCTGAGGAATCGGGCGGAAAAACTCGTGCTGGTTGCTTTTGATGGTTTCCTTGAGCTTTTCCAGGATCTCCAAGTCGTTCTGGCCTGTGGGAAGTTGTACTGGAGTAGATTGTGGCGCTGACGTAGACGGGTACAGCTGGGAGCCGGAGAGGTGTATTGGAGACTGGAAGGATGGACCGGGTGCATGGGCCATATGCACAGAGGAGTAGAAGGGGAATGGGGTAGAGAAGGATGACATGTACGGGCCAGCAGGGAGAGCTGCGGCTGGAGACTGGGGACCCGGGATGGTGGGGCTCACGTTTATGGGGTACGCGGGTGACAAGACGTGTTCGTCGGGCACGGACATCGGAATCACGGGGGTCGAAGGGAGGAAGGGGCCGTCTGAGCCGTCTGTGAGCGTTGTGACGGTGCGCTCGCGGGGAGGGGCATTGTTGCGACCTTTGCGCTTCTTGTTTTGCCTTGTCGCCATGTGTGGGTCCACAAAATATTTGGTCCGGGCCAGCAAGCGAGTGATAAGATGCCAGATATGGCAGTGTACACGTTCTCGTGCTCAGCTTGCGTCCGCTGCGACCAGCGCACCAGGGCCAACGAGAGGCAGAGATATAGGATCGGGGAGGTCAAGGACGAAGCTGCTCGACGACGATGCGCTCCTACTTACTTCTGAGTCTCTGCTTCCGAATCCCTCCATTCTCCGTCGGACTCTGCTTATCAGAAACCAATCGTCGTCAAGCGTTACTTACCCGCGATTAACGAGGTCTATTCGTGGGAGAGCATGACATAATGCAGAAGCTTATCCCGGGCATAACTTAAACGCGACGCGGCCCGTGACTCACATGGACTCGAATTTGTGCTGGGATAAACTCTAAAAAGTAGATGCAGAGACTGATTCACTTCAGATCTTCTGCTCTGCTCCGAAACCCTCATTTTGCTCCCCGCCCTCTCCTCATATCTCTCCCTCGTCTTCGCACTATGGCCACAGACCATGCAGGTACTCACAAGGACCCCGTCACCGGGGAGATGATCTCCAAGCAGTGAGCATTCACAACCCTTCCACCTCCTTCCCTGTCTGATCGATTTTTACACTGCCAGGGAGCTTAAGCGTCGCCAGAAGACACGCGATGCAGAAGCTCGCAAGTCAGAGAAGGCTGCCCAGGCATCAGCAAAGCCTGCCGCTGCGAAGAGCAGCGCCGAGGCGGAGGAGGAGCTCAATCCTAACGTGCGTTACTACACTCTGATCGCGCGACCCTCATTTCCTCATGTCCAGGCTAGCAATACTTCGAAATTCGTTCAAGGCATATCCTCAAGCTTAAGGAGACCCAATCCCCCAACCCATACCCTCACAAGTTCCATGTCACGACCTCCATCACTCAGTACATCGGGGATTACGGTGCTGAAGGCAAGATCGCGCCCGGCCAGAAGCTGGAAGGCGTCACCGAGGCCCTCGCTGGGCGCATACACAATGTTCGCGCATCCGGCCAAAGCCTGCGCTTCTATGACCTCCACGGGGAGGGCGTGAAGGTCCAAATCATGGCGAACAAGCAGTACGTTCTGTCATTTTGGGGCGTAATATCCCAACCCACCCGCCTTCCTTTAGAGATGCGCAAAACCCGGATGATTTCGCCGCAACCCACGAGCATTTCCGCCGTGGCGACATTGTCGGCGTGATCGGAACTCCCGCGCGCACTAAGAAGGGCGAGCTGTCCATCGCACCCTCGCAGATGATCCTTCTAGCCCCCAACCTCCACCAACTTCCCTCCACCCACTTCGGCTTGAAGGACCAGGAGACCCGCTACCGCAAGCGTTACCTTGACCTCATCCTCAACGACGAAACGCGCCGCATCTTCCTTACCCGCTCCAAGATCATCAACTACATTCGCCGCTTCTTCGACAACCTCGGCTTCCTCGAGGTCGAAACGCCTATGACGAGCATGATCGCAGGAGGCGCGACCGCCAAGCCATTCATCACCCACCACAACGATCTCGACCTCGATCTCTACCTCCGTATCGCTCCTGAGCTCTACCTCAAGCAGCTCGTCGTCGGTGGTCTTGACCGTGTATACGAGATCGGCCGAGTGTTCCGTAACGAGGGCATTGACTTGACACATAACCCCGAGTTCACCATCTGCGAGTTCTATATGGCGTACGCGGACATGTACGACATCATGGACTTGACAGAGTTTCTGGTCGAGGGTATGGTCAAGTACCTTACGGGCGGTCAGACGACGCTCGAGTACCACCCTGAGGGCAAGGGCAGCGATAAGGTCCACAAGCTCGAGTTTGCCCGTCCATGGAAGCGGTATGACATGATCGGGACGCTAGAGGAGAAGCTTGGTGTCAAGTTCCCTCCCGGCGAGACCCTGCACACGGACGAGGCGAACAAGTTCCTGCGCTCGCTCTGCCAGAAGGTGCGTCGAGTCTCAAATCGCGCCCCAACTCGAACGCGTCCCTAACGCTAAAAACTGACACCGCTCCCAGCACAACGTCGAGTGCAGCGAGCCGCGGACGAACGCGCGCCTGCTCGACAAGCTCGTCGGCGAATTCATCGAGCCGCTGTGCATTTCGCCCGCGTTCATCGTCGGCCACCCGCAGGTCATGTCGCCCCTCGCCAAGTACCACCGGTCACGGCCCGGGCTGTGCGAGCGCTTCGAGGGCTTCATGTGCGGGAAGGAGTTCTGCAACGCCTACACGGAGTTGAACGACCCCTTTGAGCAGCGCTTGCGCTTCGAGGAGCAGGTCAGGCAGAAGGAGCAGGGCGACGACGAGGCGCAGGGCATCGACGAGACCTTCGTCGACGCGTAAGTTCTCTCGCATCGCGTACTCGTACACTGTTATTGACGCGATCTCGCAGTCTTGAGCATGGTCTACCCCCCACTGGTGGATGGGGTATTGGTATCGACCGACTTGTTATGTTCTTGACGAACTCGACCAGTGAGTTAGAATCCTATTTCGCTTTAGTGAGGAGCTCTAACGTTTCCTTTCCTCCCAGACATCAAGGAGGTGCTGCTGTTCCCCGCGATGAAGCCCATCGAGACGGCAGCGAACGCGACAGGACCCGTTGGACCTGGTGGCCAGGTGTAGATCAAAAGAGTCTATAGACGTAGATGTATTTCTAGACTTGAATATGCTCCCGGCATACCTCATCCCCCTTCTCGACTTCTTGGGTCCCACGAGGCGCTCTTCAATTTTGGGAAGATCGCTCTCGAGTGTGATCAGCGTTGTCTAAAACCCTTGTCGTCGATCCGGCGTGCGCCTCGACGGCCACCCCGCCTCGCGCGTGTGCGCCGTTGATGCAGAGAAATGGGAAATGGGAGAGATATCGATGAGGTGTGGCAGAGGCGTGGTCGGGAAGGGCTTGGAAGACTCGGGAACGTTCAAGAACATGCCCGAAACGGGAAGGAACGCCAGATCGGGTTACCAAATTTTGGGCGCGTAAAAGCGATCTGAGGGCCACAAATCCTGCAGCCCGCGCAACCTCTCCGCATCCTTCTGTCTCTTACCTTTACGCTCCATTACGACCCCCTCCCCCACGACTGTACCCTGCTGCATCCTCTCCCGCAATGTCCGTCGTCGGCATCGATTTCGGTGCTCTCCACAGCAAGGTACGCCTACCAGATCGCCGCGCCTAGATCGATAGCTTACTCGCCGTCCCTCGCGCGGCTTGGTGCAGATTGGTGTTGCCAGACACCGCGGCATAGACATCATCATCAACGAAGTCTCCAACCGTGCAACCCCGTACGCAGAGGTTATGTCCTTATATGCGGGATCCGTATGCTCATCTCACGTTAGATCTCTCGTCTCGTTCGGCCCCAAGCAGCGGTCCATCGGCGAGCCCGCGAAAACGCTCGAAATCTCCAACTTCCGCAACACCGTCGGCTCGCTCAAGCGGCTGCTCGGCCGCACAATCTCAGACCCAGAGATCACGGAGGTCGAGTCAAAATTCACCCATGTGAAGCTGGTGGACGCAAATGGCACCGTCGGCGCGCAGGTGAGTCTTCATACCCGGGATTCGAGTTCTTCTTTCGCAAGTTGGGCGCCTGGGCATGCGATGAGGAGCGTCGCCAGTGGGCTACAGGGTCCTGGGATGTTTTCGCCGACACGAAATTTCTGATCGGCCTTGCTACAGGTGAACTACCTCGGCGAGCAAAAGGTCTTCTCGGCCACCCAACTCACCGGCATGTACCTTGGCAAGCTTCGCGACACGGCCGCGAAGGAGCTCAAGACCGCCGTGTCCGACGTCGTCATCACCGTCCCTGGCTGGTACACTGATGTTCAGAGACGGGCACTCCTTGACGCCGCGCAGATCGCTGGCCTCAACGTCCTCCGTCTTATCAACGATACCACCGCGGTCGCACTTGGATATGGGATCACCAAGTCCGACTTGCCTGAGGTCGAGAACCCAAGACACGTCGTCTTCGTCGATGTCGGCCACTCCTCGATGTCCGTGTCCGTTGTCGCGTTCTCCAAGGGTCAGCTGACCGTGAAGAGCACGGCTTACGACCCGCATGTCGGCGGCCGCGATATCGACTACGCGCTCCTCCAGCACTTCGCGACCGAGTTCAAGGAAAAGTACAAGATCGACGTCCTCTCGAACCCCAAGGCCATCTTCCGTCTCTCCGCTGGCTGCGATCGCGTGAAGAAGGTCCTGTCTGCGAACGCCGAGTCGCCCCTCAATGTCGAGTCGATCATGAACGACGTTGACGCCCACAGCCGTCTCACCCGTGAAGAATACGAGGAGCTCATCTCTGGTGTCCTGAGCCGCCTGGAGGCGCCCCTCCACGCTGCACTCGCGGATTCGGGCCTTACTATCGACGAGATCGACACGGTCGAGCTCGTCGGCGGCTGCACGCGTATCCCTGCCGTCCGCCAGAAGATCCAGAACTGGTTCGGCGGCAAGGCACTCTCGACGACGCTCAACCAGGAGGAGGCCGCGGCGCGCGGCGCGACGTTCTCGTGCGCGATGCTGTCCCCCATCTTCCGCGTGCGCGACTTCTCGATGATGGACATCGCGCCGTACTCGATCACCGTCTCGTGGGAGAGGGAGCCCGAGGACGACGACACGGCGCTCACGGTGTTCCCGAAGGGGAACAACATCCCGTCGACGAAGGTCCTGACGTTCTACCGCAAGGCCGGGTTCGACATCGAGGCGCGGTACGCGGAGCCCGCTGCGCTGCCCGGCGCGATCAACCCGTGGATCGCGAAGTTCACGGCGAAGAACGTCGAGCCGCAGCCGAACGGGGACTACCAGGTCGTGAAGGTGAAGACGCGGCTGAACGCGAACGGCGTGCTGTCGTTCGAGCAGGCGTACACGGAGGAGATCGAGGAGAAGGAGGACGCGATGCAGGTGGACGGGGCAGAGGGCGAGGCGCCGAAGAAGAAGAGGGTCGTCAAGAAGCACGACGTGGCGTTCGTCTGGGGTCACACCGGGCTCGACTCGTCGGTCATCGCGCAGTTCAAGGAGCTTGAGAACCAGATGCACGCCGCTGACAAGCTTGTTTACGACACTGAGGTATGTATGGAAGGCGGTTTGGTTTGACGTCACTGGCAGATGCTGATTGCGCTGGGTCGATAGGAGCGGAAGAACGCGCTTGAGGAGTTCATCTACGACACCCGGAGTCGGCTCGACGAGCGCTATGCGCCTTACGTCCAGTCCCAAGAGAAGGAGAAGATCCTGGTCGCGCTCCGGGAGGCCGAGGACTGGCTGTACTCTGAGGACGGCGAGGACGCGACGAAGTCGGTGTACGTTGGTCGTCTCGACATCCTGCACGGCCTGGCGGACCCGGTCATCAACCGGTTCAAGGAGGCGGAGCAGCGGACACGGGTGGTCAGCGAGCTCCGGGAGACGATCAACAACTACATGAACCAGGCGACGGGGAACGACGAGCGGTTCTCGCACATTGAGGAGAAGGACAAGCAGTCCATCGTCGAGAAGTGCGCGACGGTCGAGAAGTGGCTCGAGGACCAGAGCGTGCGGCAGAGCGAGCGGCCGAAGAACGTGGACGCGGTGCTGCTGGCGGCGGACGTGCTGAAGAAGAAGGACGAGATCATCTACTTTGCGACGCCCATCCTGACGCGGCCGAAGCCGAAGCCGAAGGTGGAGGCGACGCCGACGGGCACGCCGGGGGAGGGCACGCCGAAGGGCACGGAGACGCCGAAGACGGAGGAGCAGCAGGCGAAGGCTGACCAGGGCCCTTCGGAGATGGACGTAGACTAGATTGCCCATCGTTGATTCCCCTTTACCCCCCCCCCACCCCCTCGGTACCCCCTTCCCGCCTTCCGGCTCGCTCCCTTACGACAGGATACGTATACGTACGCAAGTACTGGGGACTGATGCATTCGCGCACACGGCATTGACAGACGGGCAGTATCTATTAGAAGAAAATAATGTGTTGTAGGTAGAACAACGACGTATTGTACTTTTGCACATCGAACGTTCCCTTCTTTTAGGACACTTCCTCCGTGTGCTCCTCAGGCCTCAGTACTCAGTCCTTGTTCTCATACTTCCTTTGAATTACCTGCAGCAGGCTGTGCAACGGGGCCTGGTGGTTCCTTGCATCGCGCTGCTTTATCTTATCCGATCGGCGCCGGCGGGAAGCAAAGTGGTTCTGGCGTAGATGCGGGGAGTCGAGGCAGGTTGACGCTCCGCTCGTGCGTGTTCTGCTGCTGAGTAAGGCACATTTGGACTCCGCCGGGCTTCGCGACCATACGCACATCCGGCTGAGCCAGGCCTCACCGGATCCGTGCTACTTGACTCTCCCGCTTACCACCACTCGCCTTCCGCTCGCTCCCCGCCGCGTCTGCCTATCATGTCTTCCGTGTCTGACGACGAGAACTACTCCTACGAGGAGGAGGAAGACGATGAGATGGACATTGACGAGTATGACGATGGTGCGCATACATGCGACACACGACCTGCATAAATGCACCCGAGTTTATTTACCCACATGGTCTACGCGCAGGCTCCGCTTCTGAGATTGAGGTGGACGGCTTCGGCGACGACTTCAAGGCCGGCGACAGCAGCGGGCGGAAGGTGTATGAAGTGGACTACGCTTCGCTCACCCAGCATCAAGTGGAGAAGATCATGGCGACGGAGGTTGAGCATATCAGCAATATCTTCGGTGTCGATGTGCGCCCGTCTCTCATCTCTGCGCCTGCGCCCCCCGCATACCTCGACTGACTGCGCCGTGTCGGCGCGTAGCCCCCCATAGCGGCCCAGCTGCTGCGATACATGATCTGGAACAAGGAGAAGCTCACCGACAAGTACATGGACAACGCCTCCCAGATCGCCGTCGCCGCCGGGGTCGAGTGTCCTCCCCGAGAGCCCACGCCGCCCCCTCCAAAGGCGTCTTCGAGCCGCCAATCGTCGACCGGACCCACACGCACGGCCCGGCGCTCCGTGGCGGAGAGCACAAAGACGTCGAAGGCCTCCAAGCGCGGAGCGTCCGTGGTGGAGGTGTCACAGCCGTTCGTCTGTCCGATTTGCTTCGACGACAGCCAGACGGAGACGTTCTCGCTCATGTGCGAGCACAAGTTCTGCACGTCGTGCTGGAAGGAGTACATCACGAGCAAGGTGCGCACCGAGGCCGAGTCGAACATCACCTGCATGGCCGAGGACTGCAACATCGTCGCGCTCGACCCGTTCATCAGGAAGGCTCTCGCGGACGACACGGAGACGTGGGAGCGCTACCAGGAGCTGCTCGTGCGGCAGTTCGTGGCGTGCATCCCCCACCTCAAGTTCTGTCCGTACCCGTCCTGCACGAACACCGTGTCGTGCACGTCGGCGGCGACCAAGTCGTCGCTGACGTCGATGGTCCCGATCGTGTCGTGCGCCGAGCCGGCGCACGTGTTCTGCTTCGGGTGCCCCATCGACGCGGACCACCGGCCGATCATATGCGCCGTGGCGAAGATGTGGCTGCAGAAGTGCAGGGACGACAGCGAGACGGCGAACTGGATCAAGAGCAACACGAAGGAGTGCAGCAAGTGCCAGAGCACGATCGAGAAGAACGGCGGGTGCAACCACATGACGTGCAAGAAGTGCAAGTACGAGTTCTGCTGGGTCTGCATGGGTGAGTCGGGCGCAGCCCCCGTTTCCGTCTGAAGAATTTGGTGTGATGAGAGTTGGGGTGATATACCGACACTCTCTGTCCGCCTAGGTCCTTGGTCCGAGCACGGAACGTCGTGGTACTCCTGCAACCGGTACGACGAGAAGGCGAGCGTAGACGCGCGGGATGCTCAGACGCGCAGCCGAGCGTCCCTCGAACGATACTTGCATGTAAGTGGATCCGCTAGTCTGTTCTGTTCGGGCCAGGCATTGACAATGAGCAGTACTACAACCGTTGGGCGAACCACGAGCAATCCGCGAAGCTGTCGATGGAGCTGTATGCGAAGACGGAGAAGAAAATGGAGGAGATGCAGATCACCTCGGAGCTGACCTGGATCCAGGTCCAGTTCATGAAGAAGGCGGTCGACGTCGTCTTCAAGTGTCGTATGACCCTCAAGTGGACGTACGCGATGGCTTACTACCTTGCGCTGGGCAACGAGAAGGAGCTTTTTGAGGACAACCAACGGTGCGTTTCCGGATATGTCTTATCGTTGGGTACGCATAGGTATCTGACTATCCTGATAGTGATCTGGAGAGGGCAGTGGAGGAGTTGTCTGAGCTTATCGAGGCTCCGATCGACCCGGAGGCGATCATGACCCTCCGGCAGAAGGTCACTGACAAGACGGTGAGCTCTATCCCGCTGCATACGTATGTCTCATGGTATTAAAACGCTTCGTCTGCAGGTCTACGTGCAGAAACGGAATGAGATCATGCTAGAGGACACTGCCAAGGGCTATCTAGACGGACGGTGGTCGTGGAACGTTACGGTAGAAGGCTTCGACTAAACTTCCACTGCTCTCGCATCGCTCTTCCCCGGTCCTCCGTCGATCACGCCCTTTTGCACCCCCAAGAGTTCCCGTTCCTGCTTACCTGACTTCCGTGCTACGCTCGCTATCCCGTCCACGTCCACGTCCACGTCCTGTCTGTCTCGTCGTCAACCCCCGATCTGTACACCATCATCGCACTCTCGTTATAGTTTCCAGTTGCCTCCCCTCCTCGCACTCGCACACTGTATCACAACCTTCCCGGCCCACCCTACTCTGTCTGTGGTCTCGCGCTCCGACGAACAATGTAACGCAATGTTATCCGGGTCTACGTCTACGCCAGCTCGGCGCGAGCCGCTATCTCGCACCCATGTCGCGTCCAATGTATTAATTATCCGCCGGCTCTGCTCGGCCATGGGATGAAACGACGTCGGAATTGATTGTCCTCGCGCGTGGACCAAGATCTTCATAAAGCGACACTGCAGAAACTTCACACAGCGAACAACTTGTTGCCTTGCTCGTCGCGTTGCTGACTGGGTACTCCCGACCACTGGTCACCAGTCGCTCTTGAAGTGACTCCAACTCAGAGCCTGAGTGTCCCCGGGCCTGTGCGTCGTGTTCACGGCCCCAGGTCTCCTTGTCAAGGGGTGTCATATCCCGTTTGCGCTCGCGTTCGCCGACGCCGCCATCATCATCCGATTTTTTTTCTGTTTCTGCCCGCCCTTTGGCGAGCCGGGAAGCAGGTTCTCGAGCATGAACGAGTCGTGCAGCTTCGTGATCGGCCGGCCGCCCAGCTCGGAGTCAGACGCGGGGCGCGGCCACCGGACGTCCGGGCTGATCGTCGGCGTATAGCGCGCTACTATCTCGTTATCCGTCCACGACCTACCCCGTCTCTCTCTCGCCAATGTCCAACATTCTGCGCTTACTGTAAAACCCGTGCAATATCACCCGGGTCTACATCTGCCAAGTGTCTTTCGCACCACGTCTCGTTCAGTGTGTACAGGACAATCGCCCGGCGGTTTACCGGGCAATATAACGAAACGAAAAGCCTGGTACCGCCGTCGACTTTCCTCGGGTGTCGACCGAGACCATCGTCGGTCAGCAGTGCCGGTACCGCAAGAAGGCTAAGCAGCCAACCTATGTATCGGACGTCCGTCCAGTTAACCAGGGACTTTGAACTAGTCACCCCAGTCACTCGACCCCGAACCCTATCCCTCACCGCCCAGAGGATCGACTGCGAGTCTCCTCGTCAAGAGACACGTCTGCGCTTTGATTTGCGGTTGTCGACGTCACCATCCTCTTGATGCCCGCGCTCCTTCGCGTGCTTGCGCTTCGGCACCTTGAGCAGCCTCTTCAGCATGAACACGTCGTGCTCCTTCTTTATCAGCTGACCGTTCAGCTCGGACGCGGGTCGGGGCCACCGGACGTCCGGGTTGAGGTCCGCAGGATAGCACGCTTCGCCCTCTTTGCCAGCCACGTCGAAGTCGACGAGGTATGCGCGCGGCGCGCCAGTACCGCCGTTGCCGCTGCCGGCGCCATCATCGGAGGCCCGCCGGGCGGGTCGTCGCTGCAGCAACACGTTCTGGGGCCGGATGTCGCCATGCACGAAGCCGTGCCCGTGCAGCAGCTCGACCGCCGCACGCAGATCCCCCAGCTCGTCCCACGAGACCGGGTCGGGCCCA
This sequence comes from Ganoderma lingzhi, assembly GCA_026283605.1. Taxonomy (NCBI): domain Eukaryota; kingdom Fungi; phylum Basidiomycota; class Agaricomycetes; order Polyporales; family Polyporaceae; genus Ganoderma; species Ganoderma lingzhi. Next base: position 942,807 of record JAPJYM010000019.1, read on the forward strand.
GGCCGCCGCTTCCGGTAGCGGAACTCCGGATCCTTGGGGTCGGGCTGAGGCTCCGGGCGCGGCTGATGCCAGAAGAGGGTGTGGGCATCCTTTGGCAGGCTCTCCATGACGATCATCATGAGGTCCCCAGGCGTGACTTTTCCTGCCCAGTGCAGCGTCGGGGCGAGGGGCCTGGGTTTGCCATCGGCTCCCTTGTGCTCTGCTAGGAGGCGGTGCGCCTCCACACCATAGGCGTCCACGAACTTGACATGGACGGCTACAGGCTTGGGGCCAGTCTCATTGTCGTTGTCGTCATCGTCGTCGTCGTTGTGCGCGGAAAGCTCAGGGCCGAGCTCGCCAGTAAAGAGGTCGCCGTAGGCACCCAAATTTGCGCCAACGTGGTCGAGAATTCTGAGACGGAGGGGCAGGGGGCGGGCATGACGATCGAAGGGTTGGGAAGGAGGCGGGCGCGGTGCGCATACTCAAGAGGGGCGCCAATGTGGACCATGGCGTACGACGTGCGCAGCATGCGCGCTGTGCTCCAGATGACTTGAAACTAAGAACTTGAGGGCGTCGTCGTCGCTCGGGAGTCCGAGCGAGCCGTCTAGCGTAAACTCGCATATATGGGTGCGATAGATCCTATCGGTAAAATACGCCGCGTGCAACTGGACGGTCGTACCCTTTATCCCGATGACCAGGCATGGACAGCAAGTACTGCCGGAGATGGCGGTGTACTGGTGCAATGTCGCAGGTATTAGATGGGAGGAATGCAAACATTTAATGATTTTTCTGACTTACGTTGCGCGCCACCACTGTGCTCCTGTACGCGAGCATGCCTTGTAGCACTTGAGCTTCAGTTGCAACTCCCTCAGTCGTACTAGCAGACATCAGCCTGTCCTTCCCAACAACATAGAGCGCGGGGATGCCATAAGCAGTTGGACACCGCCCTTTGATATCCAGCTCAATCCATGGGTCTTTGTTGATTCCAGAGGACTTGACATTCACCTTGAGGGTCGGATCATCGAAGAGGTCTTGGAACAGCTTTCCGAGGGCACTAGCAAGCAGTGTGTCCCCTTGAGAGTGCCCGGCGGCTTTCAGGTCGTCCAAGGCATCACGCAACTGCAGAACGAAAAGGTGTGCGTCCAACATTTCATCTGAGTCTGCTGCACCGTCATGGCACCTCTCATCGAGCCTGGCTTCCTGGTAGTTCTGGAGGGCATTTTCTGCCTGTGCAAAAGCGGGCTCGTAAAGAGGTGCCATCTGAGTCTAGCGAAAACAAGTGTGAGTATTGGCCATGGCAGTGCGGAACCGGGTTTAGTTTGTGGCCTCGTACAAGTATAGACTCTTCCGGCAATTCTTCTCTTTTCTTTGCCCCCCAAGCACTACCAGTATAACCCCAACCATAATGCAAGATGTATGTTGTGCGCTCTAAGCATATAGCCGAAGACACTCAGTTGCAGTTTGAGACGGTCCAATAAACATAAAATTTGAGCTCACCTTCTTCGACGTTGCTGCCGGCTGGGAACGAAGGCGGAGTAAGACGTGGCATCTGCAATATTAACCAGTTGGATACATACACAACCGTACTGGTGGAGCTACGACGTATAGTTGGACAAGGAGAGGGTCTTTCGCAATGTCCCGTAACTTCTCCTGCAAGGTAGCGTCCGAATCTATGGGTGAGGAGGCAAGGTGCTTGCCCTTGGTCATATACCAATTCTTAACGAACAAGAATTCCTTCAAGTCGAGATGGGCCCGCTTTTGCTGATGGGAACTTGAAAATGCCATACTCTCAGATGGCAGAAAAAATGAGCATCTGCCCCTGTTCACATTTCATCAAAAAGGCCCATATACTCACCTGGTCGGTTATCCAACGAAGCCTGAGCTCAGAGGCGACCACCCCCGTCCCCGTATACATGCGCAGGTAGTTGTAAGCGTGCTGGAGGATGGCATTGACTGTGACCGAGGTGGGATCGGAAACCTTCACCATTGTGTAGAATGGAGACAAATTCAGTACAAAGGAAACAACTGTAGGCGTCAAAGGTGGAAGGGGCTCGAGCATTCAAAGAGCAATGGTGAGGGTGACTGGTGAGGGCGAGGATGAGGGCGAGGGCTGAAGGCAGTCAGGTGGTGGTCGAAGGATGAGGCGGGCCAATGTTACAAAAGACCCGACGCGAAACCACGGCACTGTACGTACAGGCGCCAGCCACCTCCGAGTCCTCGGAGACCGAGGGCTCAGGCCTCAGGTTGGATCTCCCAATGCTGCTGACCGAACCGGTGTTGGAGCAATTGAAAAATCATTGTCTGAGTGAAGCAAAGAGATCAATTCCTGTTGTCCTATGTCTACATAGTACAGAAAGCAAACGGATGAGTATAAAAAAGTACTACGGCGGAAACAGCCGGCGAGCAAGTGCTCGCTTGCCTAAACCATGAAATCCACTCAGGCAACGAACACGGAGGACGCCTGTAATGATAACACCCTCATATATATACATTTGGGTCTACCAAACGTCTGAACAATGATTAATAATTAGCGGCACATGCACAGTGCTGTAGTACGTCCTGCATTACAAGTCAAGACTCCCCCCCAGTGTTCCGAAGGCGGCAGTCGGGATCGCCGCATATACAGTACACGTAGCGGTTTGCACCGACCCCAACGGCCGGGGTTAGGGATGGCGCGAACAGCAGAGCCGGGATGCGTACGAGGACTAACTGGAACCTGGAGCAGGAAGATGGTCATGAGTTGTGACTGCAATCTGCATCGCAGAGCAAAGGGTTGCAGAATGGGGCGGAACGGGTAAAGAATGGAGGGAGACGAAACCGGCGAGCCGGGACATCGTACGTATGCATACACACATATCTGTTTGGACAAGTCGCTTAAGCCATTCGACCCCCCGTCTCCCTGTCCGTCCCGACCACTGAAATCAAACAGTGACACGTTTGCACTTCAAGTTAACACCATTGTCATCATGGCCATCGGGCTGTTCGTGCTTCAAGTCGGGCCTCGGCAAAAGCACACTGAGCATGAACAAATCATGCAGCTTGGTGATCGGTTGACCGTTCAGCTCAGAGACCGGTCGAGGCCACTTGATGTCCGGGTTGAGCTTCGGGCTGTAGCGTGCCTCCCCTTCTTTGCCGGCCCAGTCGAAGTCGATGAGGTATGCCCGCGTCGCACCAGCCCGGACGTCACGGGCGCTGCTACTAGCACTCATGCCAGTGCCCTCCTCGCCATCCGAGTCATCCACGGCTGGTCACTGCAGCATCACGTTCTGCGGGCGGATATCGCCGTGCACGAAGCCATGTTTGTGCAGGAGCTCGACCGCAGTGTGCATGTCCTCCAGCTCGTGCCACGAGACTGGCGTGGGCGGCGACCCCAGGTCACGGAACCCCTCCTCATCCTCCTCATCCTCCGACTTCGAGTCGCACTCCGGCGCGGGCGAGAGCGGCTCGTACCAGAGAAGAGTCTTCACGTCCTCCAGCAAGCTCTCCATGACGACCATCGTGAGGCTGGGCATGACTTTGCCTGCCCAGTACAACTTTGGGGCGAGCGGCCGGGGCGAGCCGTCGACTCCCTTGTGCGCTGCGAGGAGACGGTGCGCGTCTGCGCCGTATTTCTCCATGAACTTGATGTGGACGGGGAGCTTGCGTTCGGTCCCGGTGTCATCGCATGTTGAAAGCTTGATCTCGCCACTAAAGAGGGCAGTGTGAGAGTCAGAGTGCAAGCAGTCAAGGAAGTCGAGACGGAAGGGCGGGAGGGTGGGCATGATGATGGATCCCAGGTTGGGAAGGAGATGGGGATGCGGTCTCGCAAATGGGGTGCCAGTGTGGACCATGGCGTACGACTTGCGCAACATCTGCGCGGTGCTTCGGATGACTTGAATCCGAGTCTTGACGGCGTCCTCGTGGCTACTGTGGTGAAGGCTGTCGAGCGCAAACTGGCAGATATGGGAGCGATAGATCCTGTTGGCAACGTATGCTGCATACAAGTGGACAGTAGTACCCGCTATCCCAATGACTAGGCAGGGACAGCAAGTACTCTCGTACATTGACTCGTACTGTTACAATGTCGCGATTTAACGTCAGACCAGAAGAAAACAAACAGCTGTTACAACTTGCCTCGTCCTTGGCCACTACGTTCCTGTACGCAAGCATGCCTTCCGGTGCTATTGTATCCCCTCCAGGCGCTCCCTCAGTAGCACTGGACACCATCAGCCTGTCCTTCCCGACAATATACAGCGCGGAAATGCCATAAGCGGTGGGACACCTTCCTTCAATATCCAGTGTTGAACCTGGGTGGGGCAAAGGGCCCACACCCAGGTGCAACTCTAGCGGATGCTCTGCATACTTACCTGGATGTGGGTGTTAGAGGCTTGCGGTACACGATAGCGTACGTGATGGGAGGAGATAAAAGACTTGTCCATTCAGCTCCTACAGAGCTGTCTTATATACTACTGTAGAGTACAGGATTATATAAGAGTCTGTGTGATCACTATTATGATCACAGTACCAGTTACTTATGGTAGCCGGTGACCGTACGGTATAGTTGCCCAATTGGGCTACAGGGCGGCTAAAGGCCAGGTGTTCGGACTGACCATCCGGAAAACCTTACTCTACAATGGCGAGTAAGGTTTTCCGGAACCACGGACTGAAGCCCGTGTCCGGTGGCTGGGCGCCAGTTCAACACTCCCCCTTGCTAAGTATCTATATAGGTACGTAAGCGTAGTAGGCGCTCTAAGCAGCCTGGGGAAAGCGGAGACCAAGTTGCGAGCAAAATTTAATGAACTTCACTTCGCCTAAGTTCTTGGTGAAGATGTCGGCAGGGTTGTCATTTCCTTCAATAAAGAAAATATCGACAATACCCTTCTCATATACTTTTCGGATGTAGTGATAGCGGATATTGATGTGCTTAGACCTCGATTCCGTAACAGGGTTGGATGCAATAAAGATCGACCCTTGGTTATCTCCGGAGAGTGGTATATGATCCATATGGTAGCCAAGTTCAGCAAGCAGGTTGCGAACCCAAACTACTTGGCGGCTGCAATCGCTCATCACCATATACTCAGCCTCAGTTGAGGAGTGAGCAATAGTCTTCTGTGCACGTGAAGTTCACGAGAAGATCCCGTTCGCTAACTTCAAAAAGAAGCCTGTTTGCGATCATCGGGTATTGGGGTCCAATGCCCAATCAGAGTCAGTACCAGCAACAAGGCCAGCCTGAGAGTCACCCTTGTATACCAGTGAATAATTCTTGGTCCCAATGAGGTATCGGCAAATATAGAGTGCATGATTAAGGTGATCTTCGGACGGGTTGGACGCAAACTGTGCTAGTTTGGTCACGGCGAATGCCAAGTCCGGTCTGGTCCCTAACATAAGATAGAGTAAGGATCCAATAACCATTTGGAACCTGGAGCATAGCTCCGATGTCGCCTGCCCTTTGTTGGGCATAGGTTGGTAACCGGCGGGAAGTGGGGTTGGAGCTGGTCGTGTGTTCGTCATGCCGCAGTGTTCCAGTACTTTCTCCAAGTAGGTGCATTGATCCAAGTGGATACTGCTGCCTCGGCGCACAATACGCATATGCAAGAATTCACTTGCGTCGCCAAGATCACGGCATTCCCATTTCTTCATGAAGCGAGCTTTCAGTTGTGCTACAAGCTTCCGGTCTCACCCACAAAAGAGCGCATCATCAACATAGACGATTACAACTACTAATTGACCATCGGATGATCGTTTGTAGATGTATATGCCTGCATCGTTGCTGAGCCATTTAAAGCCCATCAACTGCATGGACTCAGACAGTGTGCGCCACCATGCAAGTCCTGCCTGCTTAAGCCCATATAGAGCACACTTCAACCTGAAGACTTTGTGCTCAGTGCCAGGGCCGCAAAACCCTTCCGGCTGTTCCATATATATTTCTTCCTCCAGTTTGCCATAAAGATAGGCACTGCATACATCGAGGCCTGAGATATGCCAGTCCTCGAGTGCTGCAAGTGCTATGATGAGACGGACTGTCTCAAAGCATACAACTGGGGAGAATATCTTGTCGAAGTCTTTGCCTTCAACTTGGGAGAAGCCTTTCGCAACAAGTCTGGCTTTCTTACAACCGTCAGTTTTGACGTCAAATACCCAGCAATTTTTCACGACCTTCCGGCCTTTTGGTCGGTCGACCAAGTCATAGACATCGCGGCTGTGAAGAGCCTCTAGTTCTTCGCGGCAAGCGGTAAACCACTCCTTTCGCTCAGAGTTAGGTAGTCTGGCGATATCACGGAAAGTCCACTCGCGCACATTCTGTGGTGGGACTTTCTCCCCCTCATCTGGTGGGATCGCTTTCGCAATTAAGTATTGGATGAGGTCTGCTCCCCCTTTCCGGCATAGTTCTGCCACATCAGTTCTGTCTGGATCACGCAGGGCATTTTCGACTTCATCTGATGATGCTTCATCCAATGACTCCTCGTCATCGTCGTCATCTGATGTTTTGTCATCGTCCTCAGAGTCTTCCTCTGAGGATGCCTCTGAACCGTGTTCACTAGGAGTGCCTGAGTGAGGATGAGCGTGCGTCTCTGCAGGTTCGGGTTGTGGTACAGGGCCCGAGACGTGCTCTTCCTCAGCATCACTACCACTAGATGACACTAACAGGGTAGGTTCCCGTGGCGTGTTCCATTTCGATGGAAGACGTTGAGCGGACTTATCGCGTGAACGTGGAAGTGATTTAGAAGAGCTAGGCCCGGGAAGCCTCTCATCCCTAGATGGTGGTACAGTGGCGGGTCGAGAGCGACTCGATTCACCGCGTGTTTCAACCATCTTTTTCCACGACATCCGTTTCTCAATATCTTTGAAAATGTCTACTGGGTGCCGTGATTCACCGTAGACATTACCATCACGAACTGGAATTTTCCGCTCTCTCACAGGTCGTTGCGGGGAATTCGCCCGAGACCTTTCAACCGGAGGAGATTGCGGCAACACAGGGCTGGGCACTCGCTGCGGTGACTGTCTGCGTGATACACGCTGTACAGGGGGTTCAGCCGGTGGTGCAGGTGCGACGTCTCGCGCCTTGCCCTTGTTCTTTTTAGGAAGGATTTTGGGAGGATGACGTGGTTCCTCGTCATCGTCAGGGAGAATAGAAGGAGCGGGGACCTGGTTCGCAGGTTTGCTTCATTCTAACTCTTCGGGGGCAATGTTTTGCCTCTGCCGCTTTGGTTCGTGTGAACACTTCGGAAACATATGTTCGTCAAACAGTGCTTGAGCAGCCGTAAAGACAACATTGTTTGGTGAGCGCATAAACTTGTGGTTATGGCCTCCAGCCCCAACACCGAGGTAGACCATCAGCTCCGATTTGGGCGATAGTTTGTTCTTTCGAACTTCGGGTGGTATAAAGACATAGGCTCCGCATCCGAAGACACGGAGGTGACTAATGTCAGGCTTGGAGCCATTTAGAACTTCGAAGGGTGTACGCCATTCTAGGCGACGTATTGGTGTTCTATTGTACACATGCACTGCATGCTCGAATGAGAATTCCCACCAGGATTGGGGTATGCAGGCATCATGCCGTATAGCCTCCCCCTTGTCCATGAGCGTACGAATGATTCGCTCTGCGCGGCCATTCTGTTGATGAATGTGCGGTGCGCTAGGGATTATATCAATGCCTCGATCCTTGAGCATGTTCGTAAAGGCATCTGATTTCAGTTCACCTCCCGAGTCAGATTTCCACTTCTGCACCTTCGCGCCATATTGGTTTTCGACAAATGTAAGCCATTGTCGTGTGGTTTGAAGTGCAGTGTCCTTGGTACGAAGACCAATGCTCCATGCATACGATGTGAAATCATCATAGTACAGGATCTCATACTTGTATTTGTGGTACGAGGGGACAGGGAATTCTTTGAGGTCCGTATGGACAAGCTCAAAAGGTCTGGATGCGCGTCGAATATCGAGCGGATGGGGTTGCGAAGGCATTTTGCCTTCCGCACATCCTCGGCAGATTGAATCCTTCTGCGGGATCTCAACGAGCGGGCACTTTTCAGTGTGTTTCTGAGTGTGTCTCAACACATCGCGCGAAGGGTGGCCTAAGCGGCGGTGAAGAGTATCATAGTCTACAGCTTCAGAGGCTGTGACAGTGTTTCGCGCCGATATAGGCAGCAAATAGGTAACATAGATTGTATCACCAACATTGCGTGGTTCAAATGCAACTACAAGCTTGTTGCTCCGAAAGAAGGATATGCTGGTGGTTGACGCACGCGCCTGCATTCCATCTCGGAGTAACGCTCCCATAGAGATAAGCTTGTGGGTTAGATTAGGGATGAGAGCGACACTAGTCAGCTTGATCGTTTCCCCTGAATCTAACGGAAGGAAGACCATTCCTTCACCAGTCATATAAGTGACGCCATCCGCTGTATAGAGCGGTTTATGGACCTTATAGTAGCGGAAGTCAGCAAAGTCGTTCATAGTGAACGTAAAGTGCATGGACGCTCCTGAGTCGAGCATCCACATGTTCGAGTCTTGCCGCTCAATTTGCCTTCCTTTACCTTTGCAGCGCGCACACTTTGCATATGATGAGCGATGAGTACATATATTATCGTCTGTAGCTAATCGTACAGGTGTAACTACAGGTACGTGCATGGCATCCACACTCCGAGAGGAACCTGCGACACTACTCGCTGCACGTAAAGGCAGGCAGTCAGCATACAACTCGGTGTGAGAGGAAGAATGGACTAACATGGTCCGGTTGAAGAACTCATTGAGCTCGTTCTCAGCGTCAGTTATCCTGAGGGATATGGCAGTCTCGCTGTCCGACTCGTTGTCGGACTCGCTCTCCATCGGATCGTCCGTTGGGACGTCCGTTGGGTTGTCCAGAGGTGCGAGGCGCTCCTCGAGGGTTAGCGAGATGCGCTCCCTGAGAGTGCGCGTTCGCTTGGGGAGTGGGGCGTGCACCTCGGTTTCGGAGTCCGTGACCTCGACGATCCTCGCCGTTCTGCCAGTGCTGAACGCGTGTCCACCACTTATCGTCGGAGATGCGCTCCGACTGAGGGCGCACGTTGTGCTCATGGGCGATGGCATCGACGATGTTGTCGACAAAGAGGAGGATGGTAGGGCGCTCTCGGGGATGCCCTCGAGGGTGCGGATGCGCTCGTACATGGGCGTAACCCCGAGCTCGCTGGTGAGGGCCATGGCACGCGTGAGCGCCGGGTACTTGTTGTTCCCGGTCTTCGCGCGCACGGGCTTGCGCATGAGAGCGCGCGGGTCAACTGGGCCGTCGGGCCCCTGAGTGATGGTGGTCGGCGCGTCAGCGATGTGAGCGAAGTGTGCGTGTTGGTGCGCACCTTGCTGCTGAGCACGGCCGTCGCGCTTGGAGCGCGCGCCACGAGGGCGTCCACCGGACTGGTTTTGCTGCTGCCTCTGAGGGCGCGGCTGGTGTTGCTGCTGCTGTCCCTGAGGACGCTGCTGCTGACGGAAGGTAGGGTCGGGACCCTTGCGCTTAACAGCGCTGATCTTCGTTGCGTTGTTGCGCGGTGCGTGATGTCCTTGACGTTGCTCCCAGTGCATGATGACGGCCTGGCGGACACCAGCAAGGGTGATCGACTTGATCGCGGGGGTAGTGGCGGTGTCGGTAAGGCCAGAGGTGTAGACCTGGATGGTCGAGTCCATCGAGGGCAGGAGCTTCGACATGAGCATCATGCCCTTGACGTGTTCGGAGATGTCGAACTTGTTGGTCTCAAGGCGCTGGAAGTGGGCCTCGAGCTTGTCGAGCGCAGGGATGGGGTTCGAGTCGCTAGGAACAGTGAGGGCGATGGCGGCGCGGAAGTCCTGGTAGACGATCGGGATGCCGGGCTTCCCGTAGTTGTCCTGGAAGTGCTTCCACATGGCCGCGGCGGTGTCCTTGGTGTCGACGGCACTGAGAATGCTTGTTGTGATGCAAAGACGGAGGATACCAATGGCCTGGACGTTCTTGGCATCCCAGTCCTTGCAGTCGTCCGCGGCAGCGGCAGGCTGGGACGTTATAATAACGTGCCACATTGCCTGGGCCATAAGGTACGACTTCATCCCCTGGGCCCACTCGAGGTAGTTGGGGCCCAAAAGGACATTGGGGACGGCCTGGTAGAGAGCACTTGACATGGTGTACGAGAGGGTGTATGCGTCTGGAAGAGAGACTTGGTCAGTCAATCTCGTTCAAGACAGATGATGACGGCAAGCAAAAAATGTGCTGACATAGGTTCCCCCTCTGTGGAGCGGCAGGCAGCGGGTGATCGTGCCACATCCGACTCCACTGCTGTGGACGGCAGGCAGCGTATAATCGCGCCACATCCGATCCACAGGTTGTCGACCATAACGGCGACGGTGGGTATCCAGATAAGCCGGGAGCCAGTAGGTCGCAGCACGCAATGAGCAGCGCAGTCCCTACGGCGTCGACCAGGGCTCATAACCTGTTGAACCTGGGTGGGGCAAAGGCCCACGCCCGGGTGCAACTCTAGTGGATGCTCCGCATACTTACCTGGATGTGGGTGTTAGAGGCTTGCGGTACACGATAGCGTACGTGATGGGAGGAGTTAAAAGAGTTCTCCATTCAGCTCCTACAGAGCTGTCTTATATACTACTGTAGAGTACAGGATTATATAAGAGTCTGTGTGATCACTATTATGATCACAGTACCAGTTACTTATGGTAGCCAGTGACCGTACGGTATAGTTGCCCGATTGGGCTACAGGGCGGCTAAAGGCCAGGTGTTCGGACCGACCATCCGGAAAACCTTACTCTACAATGGCGAGTAAGGTTTTCCGGAACCACGGACCGAAGCCCGTGTCCGGTGGCTGGGCGCCAGTTCAACACAATAATGCGAGATATACCTTGCGTGTTCTGAAACAAACAGCCACGAAGACGCTACTCAGTTGCAGGTAGCTATAGGCGCGACGATCCAACATAAACGGATAACTCGCCATTTTCGACGCGGAGGCACCTTCCACCTGCGAACGCAGATCGGGTGAGATACATATCATCCGCAGACATAATGCTCATTAATAAGTAAGATACGCACCTTCATATGGTGTAACCACCGCATACAACCGGACGACCGGGGCGTCTATCGCGGTCCGCAGCTTCTCCTGCAACGTAGCGTCAGTGGCTATGGGTGTGGAGGCAAGGTGGTGGCCCTTGGCATAATACCACTTTGCTGCATATTGATCATATCCCACCGACGGGTCGTAGTTCTGTACGTAAAACGCCATACTCTGAGACCACGGAATACCCATAAGGTTCTGTCAGTGCTCCGGATCCATCGAATAGGCTGGGTTCAAACTCACCTTGTCGGTTATCCAACGAAGCCTGAGCATAGAGGTGGAAACCACTATAGATTTATCAGCTGCGCCCCAGACATCCTTGAGGATGGCTTCGACCGTGATCGAGGTGATGTCGGAAAGTTCAACCCGCAGTTCCTGGTAATATGGACGGAAATTCAGCACGATGGGGATGGAAGTGGGTGTAGAACTTGAAGGTGGAAGTGGATCAAGCATTCGGAAGAGCGATGAGGCAGGATGACGGGCGGGGCAACAGTGCCAACAGGCCGGGTGGTGGTTGAAGCCAAGGATGAGGATGCGGACCGGGACCAGAATCGAAATCACAGCACTCAGGTACGTACAACCTGCCACGCTCTCCCCGCTAATACCCGGAGCCTAGCCTGGGGGTCTGGTCTCCCAATATATAATCATACGTTCCAGTCGATTTCATAACCATAGGGCCCCTCGAGCATTCAGGCGATGACAGTGAGCGGTTTCGACTCGCTCCTCCTCTCGTCACGGAATACTCAGTAGTAATTGTTGCGGCAGGCGCTCCTCACTCGACACTGCCGATTTTCGGACACCACATGTATCACACCTCGAGTACGCATAAAATGCGGCCGAGGGGTCTATATTGTTATAAAAACCGCTGTCATGACCAAACGGTCCAAACTGACACTGGGTACATAGTGCAATATTACTCGGGTCTATATCTGCCAAGTGTCTCGCGCCACGTCTCGCTCATTGGCAATGTGTACAGTATGATCGCCCGGCGGTTTACCGACCGATAATGATCATATAATGAGACGAAAACGCTAGTACCGCCGTCGACTTTCCTCGGGTGTCGACCGAGATCGTCGTCGGTCAATTGCCGGTACCGCAAGAACGCTAAGCCAACCTATGTATCGGACATCCGTCCCGTCAACCAGGGACTGTGAACCAGTCACCCCAGTCACTCGACCCCGCCATCCGAACCCTATCCATCGTCACCCAGAGGCTCGACCGAAAGAGTCTCCTCACCAAGAGACACGTCTGCGCTTTGATTTGCGGTTGTCGACGTCACCATCCTCTTGATGCCCGCCCTCCTTCTCGTGCTTGCGCTTCGGGACCTTGAGCAGCCTCTCCAGCATGAACACGTCGTGCTCCTTCTTTATCAGCTGACCGTTCAGCTCAGACGCGGGTCGGGGCCACTTCACGTCCGGGTTGAGGTCCGCATAGCGCGCTTCGCCCTCTTTGCCAGCCACGTCGAAGTCGACGAGGTATGCACGCGGCGCGCCAGTACCGCCGTTGCCGCTGCCGGCGCCATCATCGGAGGCCCGCCGGGGTCGTCGCTGCAGCAACACGTTCTGGGGCCGGATGTCGCCATGCACGAAGCCGTGCCCGTGCAGCAGCTCGACCGCCGCACGCAGATCCCCCAGCTCGTCCCACGAGACGGGCTCGGGCCCAGGCTGCCGCTTCCAGTAGCGGAACTCCGGATCCTCGGGGTCGGGGTCGGGCTCCGGCTCAGGCTGGTACCACAGCACGGTGCGGGCGTCGTCCGGCAGGCTCTCCATGACGATCATCATGAGGCCCCCGGGCGTGACTGTTCCTGCCCAGTACAGCGTCGGGGCGAGCGGCCGGGGCTCGCCGTCGGCTCCCTTGTGCTCCGCGAGGAGGCGGTGCGCGTCCACGCCGTAGGCGTCCACGAACTTGACGTGGACGGCTATGGGCTTGGGGCCAGCCTGAGTCTTGTCGTCGTCCTCCGTGGAAAGCTCAGGGCCGAGCTCGCCAGTAAACAGGTCGCCGTAGGCACCCAAGCTTGCGCCAACGCGGTCGAGAATTCTGAGACGGAGGGGCAGGGGGCGGGCATGACGATCGAAGGGTTGGGAAGGAGGCGGGTCGAGTAGTACGTGTGGTGACCAGGAAGGGCGCGGGTGTGGACCATGGCATATGACGTGTGCAGCATCCGAGCCGTGCTTCGGATGACTTGAAGCTTGAGCACATCCTCGTCGCTCGGGAGGGAGCCGTCGAGGGTGAACTCGCAGATGTGGGAGCGATAGATTCTGTCGGCAAGATATGCCGCGTAGAATTGGACAGTAGTACCTTCTGTCCCAATTACCAGGCAGGGACAGCGAGTGCTGCTGTAGATGGGGTAGTACTGTCACAATGCCGCGGGTTGTCAGACCATGAGAGGGTTCCGATTCCCGAAGGGGTGCTCTGACTCACCTCCCTCCCCACTACTGCGTTCCTGTACGCTAGCATGCCTTCCAGCACTTTAGCTTCAAGTCCTCCTTCAGTAACACTGGGGGAAATCAGCCTGCCCTTCCCAACGATATAGAGCGCGGGGACGTCATAAGCAGTTGGACACCTTCCTTCGATATTCAGCTCGATCCGTAGGTCTTCGTCGACTCCAGAGGACTTGACATTCACCTTGAGGGTCGGATCGTCGAAGAGCTGTCGGAACAGCTCACCAAGAGCCTCAGCGGTGTGTATGCCCTCTTCGACAGAACGCCCCATTTTCAAGTTGGCCCAGGCATCGCGCAGCTGTGTAGCGAAGAGGCGCGCATTGAATGTTTCGTCTGAGTCGTCATGGCAGGCCAAGCCGTTGAGCCTCGCATCCTGCGCATTCCGGAGGGCGTTCTCCGCGTGTGCGAAAGCAGGCTCATAAAGAGGCGCCATCCGAGTCTGGCGAAAACAAGTATATGAGCATTGGCCGCCGCAGCGCAGATGGTTAGATTCGCGTCCTCGTACAAGTACAGATTCCTCAGGCGCTCGTGATTTTCTATTATAGAGATCGGGACGATAATGTGAGATATAACTTGCGTGTTCTGAACAAACGGCCGCGAAGACACTCAGTTGCAAGTCGGCGCGACGATCCAATATAAAACGGATAACTCGCCATTTTCGACGTTACTGAGGAGCCTTGGGGCTGCAAACGTAGAGGGGGTGATACATATCGTTCGCAGAAATGACGCGCATTGAAAAGTGAGATACGCACGTTGATATGGTGCATCTATCACATACAACCGGACGACCGGGGCGTCCGAGTCTATCGCGGTGTCCGAGTCCCGCAACTTCTCCTGCAACGTAGCGTCGGTGGTTATGGGTGTGGAGGCGAGGTGGTGGCCCTTCGCATAATACCAATCTGCAGCTTCGTACCGTCCCGCCCACGGGTTGGAGTTCTTTGGGGAGAACGCCATACTCTGAGACCGCGGAATGCTCATCAGGTTCTGCCAGCGCTCCATCGAACGGGCTGGGTTCGAACTCACCTTGTCGGTTATCCAACGAAGCGTGAGCATAGAGGTAGAAAACGCCTCATATTTATTAGCTCCGGCGTCCCAGACATCCTTCAGGATGGCTTTGACCGTGATCGAGGTGATGTCGGAAACCCGCAGTTCGTGGTAATGCGGACCGAAATTCAGCACGAGGGGGATGGAAGTGGGCGTAGAAGGCGGAAGCGGATCAAGCATTCGGAAGAGCGATGAGGAAGGGTGACGGGCGGGGGACAGGCCGGGTGGTGGTTGAAGCTCGAAGCTGAAGCCAACGGTGAGGAGGAGACGCGGACCTGACGCGGACGACCGTGACGTCGCACGAAACACCGGGCACTGTACCGCGTATGTAAAACCTTCCACGCTCTTCGCGCTGCCCGGAGCCTAGCCCGGAGCCTCGGAGGTCTGGTCTCCTCGTACGCATGTACTGAACACGGAAGACGTCCAACTGTACGCGACACCACCACCGCATACATCCACTCCCCTAAGTTCGGAACAAGCCGCCTTCTCCGCGCTCATAATAATGGGGAAGTCAAAGTTGACGATTCCCGTGCGATTAATATTCTGAACACGACTGAATCTGTGGCGATTCTGGGACCCAGTATCGCCATCAAAATCGCACGCACTCTGAGTCTCTGACAGTGACCACCCCCTCGAGCTCCGAAATACACGATTCTGAAAAGCGATTCGGTGTTTTATTATTTCGTGTCGAAGGTACTTACTACTGCGTCGCGAAGCAAGCGCCGGTGCAAGGGGCTCGCTCCGAACCTACCGCCCCCCATGGTCGCATGGTTGCAAAAACATCGTGTCCAGCACCACGTGCACACACCTTCAGGTCGAACTTCAAAGCTTCAAAGCTTCACGACGAAGTACTGTGTACTGCGGCACGTCCTACGTACAAGTTTCAAAAGCAAGGCACTTTCATCAAACACATTAGACCTGAATCTCCCGCTCCAGACCTAGAGAAACAGCAGTCGGGATCGCCGCACGTACAGTACATGTGGTACGGTGCGCGCGGACCCCAACGATGCCGATGAACGATCGGGGCCAGGGAACGGGACTGACGCGAACCACGGTGAACGGAGGGACGCGTACGACGGCCGGCTGGAACGTTAACCTGGAGCAGGAAGATGGTCATGAGTCGTAACTGCGATCGCAGAGCAGAAGGATACGCGACGGGTAAAGAACGGAGGGAGACGAAACCGGCAAGTCGGTACGTCGTGTATATATATATATATCTGTAGGAGGGGGATTACAAATCGCGCCACGCGGAGGGAAGCAACTGGTTGGTTGCTGGGTGGATGGGACGGGGGAGGCGCTACGAGACAAGAACGAGAACGGAGGGTAGGAGTCTGAACAAGCTGTACATCACGAAAACAGTCCGAGGTGTGCGTGCGCAGCGGAAGCGAAATAACCAAAAGCTGACGACCTGCCTGGCATCTGAAACGTCCGCCGTCTGTGCAGACAAACATTTCATCCCGCCGTGCTGCAGGCGTAGCTAGACGGTGGTTCTCTAGGCGGAGCCGTCTTTGTCTGCCTTCTCGTCCACGGGGACAGGCACGGCCTCGGCGCCCTCGATGATGGTGTACTGCGGGGGCGGGACGAGTATTTCGGCCTCGTCGAAGACGACGTCGTACTCGGTCTCTTCTTCGCGCGATCCACGGAAGGCGCGGGCGGTGACGAGGACCATCACCCAGACCATGCGCAGCAAGACGCCGATGCCGCAACCTGTAAATAGGATCAAACGTTCGTTAGCATATGTATACGCGCGTGATCGAGGCAACGCTGCCGGTAGGTGGATGGTGACGGGGAATGGGAGATAGATGTGGAAAAACCGAGTGAAAGAGCGAAATGGACGTACCAAGGACAAAGGCGACGGCACGGCCCTCCCAGGGACCGAGGGTGATCAAAGCGTGGTGGACACGGCGGAGGAACGAACCACGGAGGTGCTGGTGGCCGCGGCCGTGGCCGTGACGGTCGATCCACATGGGCCGGCGGCCGCGGTGGTCGACCCAGCCGCCCTCGCCCTCGGCAAAGGCGGGCCTGACAGGGGTGCCGACGAAGGGGAGGATCGGGAGGTTGTGGTCCTTCTTGCCGTCCTTCATGTCCACGCCCTCGGTCTTCCCGACCTCGATGAAGTGGGGGCGGCGGTGAGTGGGCAACTCGGTGCGGATGGGCTCCAAGCCGAACCACTGGCGGAGGGCGTTGGAGGCGTCGAGGGCCTTGGCACGCATGGACTGGCAAGGGCGGCGCCCGGCGCCCTGGGTGGGGTGCGGCTTGTCATCATTCTGGTCGGGGAAGATGGGTTGGGCGAACGCAGAGGCTGCGAACAGGTCTACGGGAGGATGGGAGATGTGGGCGAGTTGGTTGTTCCCGTCCGCGGCGGCATGTCCGTATCGGACCGACGAGACCTCGGTCACAACGACCCTGATAGGACTCGCGGAAGCGGCTGTGCATGGTGGGTATACGAGGCGATTGTCATGTATTGACGTGGATTTGGGGTGATTTGGGAGGTCGGAGAGTGGTGAAAGGTGAGGATGATGTGGGTTAAGAGAGGATCGGAGGACTCACATAGACTTGCGCCGAGGACGGCGAGCGCAGACAGTGCGCCAAATCGCATGTAGATGATAGAGGTTTGAAAGTAAGCTGAGTGTAGCTCTGTAGAGAGAAAAGAAAGATGAACGCAGGTAGAGGAGAGGGTAGTAGGAGGACTTTACGGTATGAGGCTGCGGTGGAAGCTGACTGAGGAGCTATAATCGCCAGGCGTCTCCCTCTTGCCCTGCCTCAGAGGTTCCACCCGATATCCACGTGGCCACGAGCGCTCCTCGAAGCGCTGCTGCCTTTGCAACTGCCACTGTGACTTGGCAGTCCATCGAGTCTCCCCACCACCTTGCTTTTCCGTTCATTATGACTCAGTGCTTCATAATTTGTATGGCCTCGCACAAAAACCGTCCTACACTAGGTCATTTCATTTGCACTGCTTTGAAGCTCCAGCATCGCTTCATGAAATATCTGGATGTCCCGCGGTTCGGAAACCTATTCCAGTATTGAGCACTACTGAGTCAAGACTTCTCGTTTTCTCTACTGCCTTTAAACCCAATGCGCTTGACGTATGTGGTGACTCGATGCTATGCGACAGAGCGTACTAGCTGGTGGCAGCCTGAGAACGAATGGACAAACCCTTGTAAGTTCGCTTCCGTGGACTAACACCAAAGGTTAGTGCATTATGGAATCTCAACGTTCAACGTCTGAGATCCGAGAATGCTTGACATGATGTTCTGCTACGACCTAGGCCTCACGGTCCGGATGGTCATCGCTACCTCACGGACCCAAAGGTGGGTGCTTGATTATACTCGCACGCGGCGGGTCGGCTTACTAGCATAACGTCTCCTTATTCCTTCGGCGACGCCAACCAACGTTATTTCAACTCGTTGAACTTACCAATCCTCTCATCACCGCCTATGTCTCGCTCGCAGGGGCTGCACGTTCATCCACTGTACCCTCAACGGCCGTCCCTTCACAACCCGATGTGGCGCGCTGCATCAACCCAGTAGCGACCGAGGCCTTGAAGGAACCTTCTTATTGGCGTGGTTTAGCCGTTCTTCAGGATGTGGACACCGGACATTCGCGAACCATCGTTTCGCTTTGTGCCGAATAAGTAAGTCATGAATGAATATGAATACCCGGTGTTCGAGGAGCTTCTCACTCCCGAAATCGTTCGCAGTTGTTTCAGGCCCGCGATGCCCTTTTGAGGGCGAAATACACTTACGCCTTCACTCATCCTACCGAAATTGCCATCCGATCCCAGCCTCAAATTTCCGACCCGATATATGCGTGCGTCGCAACGCGTACACAAGGTACCTAGGGAATGGTGCGTACTCTCTGTCAGATTCTCGATGCTCGCTCATTCTCAAATGCCAGCGGAATTTATCGCGAACTGTACGACGTCCCCGAACGGACGGATGACCAGACGGCTCCCGGCGGTCCTATGTAGCAAGGGACCCTCGCAGATTTTCCGAATCAATTGTGCGTCGTTTGGTCTCCGCACTCGTTCTGATCGCTGTATATTTCAGATGCAAGGACAGAAGAATTGTCGTCGATCAGCCTGAGCGTGCTTGGCTCTCTACTATACACATGTTCCTCACACATTCGTGTTAATGCAGATCCGGAAGGAAATGAAAACATGTGTCTTTCTAAGAAGACGAGGAGGTACTTGTTCCGAGGTCAAAGGTGGAGGCAAAGGAAGCCGAGAACTTGACTCGAAGGTGCAAGATCGGGCACGGGAGGCGGCTGCGACGCTAGACGAGTGAATATATCCCGTCCGATTCAAAGCCTTGCCTGCACATATCAAAGGCGAGCTCTCGGGGTGGCAATGCATATGTGCCGTGTCCCCAACCCGTCCGATTGAAGGCGACGGCGACCGGAATCCAGGCGTGGTAGTAGCGTGTGCGCGCGACCGTCCGAGCGGTCGGCCGTTAATTGCGGACGGCTTCGATAAAGAGGTGCGGGCAGATTGCCACCCCGTCATTATTTATGCCGATTCATACCTTATTTCAAGGCCACCAGCATCCTGAACTACGCGATCGAAGACTTCGAGCACTGCGAGAGGCCCGTTGCACTCCTGGGCGGCGAATTCACCACGTGCATGTGGGAAGCAACTGTCGCGACTGTCCCCGCCAGTCGTATCAATATTCAGATCCGTTTGTTTGGGCGCAAGTACTACGATCGGCCATACGTACGTGCACGCCCCCGCAGAACTGAATCCCATAGCAGAAACCTCGTGGCACTTCGGTTTGACTCGACCTGGAGAACTTATGACTGGTACGTTTTGTAGCTTTGAAAAGCTATGTGCGCCTAGGTATTTGCTCTTGAGGAAATCTCCTGGCGCTCCATGCTCGTAGTCTACTCAGCAGCTTTCTATGTCCGGGAAGACCACGGACACATTTTGTGGCGCAAGTCCCAGCCATCGAGTCGCGTTCTCGATCCCTGGACTCGGAGCTTCCTTGATGGGCTATCGCCCTCGAACGGCGCCCCCCTCGGGATCTTTAATTCGACCTCTCTCAGCGGTGCCCGGTCGCGTCACTCCGTTCTGTACGGGTAGATCTGCACCACTGACACACTCAGTGACTCGTGAGTACGTCCCATGTCTGTTTTCGTATATGTTTCATCATCCTGAAAACGCGATCTTGCTTCATCTCTTCAAGTTCTCCATCTCTAGTACCCGAAAATCATCGCGTTCCACATCCAATTATCGTTCGCGTCGGAGTTGACTCCCCAAGTGGTGGTACACCGTCTATGGTGTCCCGTTTCCATCACATCGAGGACGTCTACGCCCGATTCGCGACCCGTTGAGGAGCTCGGCGTGCAGTTTAGAATGCGAGGTGTATGGATTCGCCTCCCGATTCCGTTGTCTTGCAATTGATTTGTTTCAGCCTTGCCTAGTCGCATGTTGTCGATCCTGTTCGAGCTGCCCAGAGGTAGTCTTTGTACCGGATGTCTATACTAAGGTTATCATATTCTTTTTTGTGGCCCGCGCTACTATTCATCTGCTGTTCTGCTAACTTCTGTTTTCTGAGCGCAGGATGGCGCCTCTCTCCTGTCCGCCGCTCTTCCGCCTCGTGTTCGTGAGCGTGGAGGTCATGCGCTCTTGTTGTGAATGTAAGTATGTAAGCATCGATATTGTTACGAACGGTCTCCGATGGTGAGTATCAATCCGCAGCCGTGTGTCGTGATTCTCGAGTCGGCGACCTCGCTCTCGTCCCCACTCATCCCTCCTCACTTTCTCGCTGCCTCTCCGACCCCATCCCCCCTTATTTTCTCACTGTCCCCCCACCCCCATCTCGTCCGCGACTATACATGGATTCCCCGGGTCCTCGTCTTCCTTGGGAAGTCATCGAACGGGCCATCGGCAATTTGAGTGGCCATCGGGAAACCCTGCAGAACCTCGCCCTCACATGCCACCAACTCCTCCCCAGCACCCGCCTCGTCATGTTTGCCCACGTCCGGTTCAAGAGCAGGGACCACGTCTTCGCATTTGTCGATTTCCTCCACGAGAATCCTCACTTGATGCCCGTTGTTCGCTCCATCACCGTCTGGCCGCCTGACTTGGCTCCTTTCCCCCTCCTTTCCCTCCTCCCAAATCTTTCTGCGATCAAATTCGATGATCCAGATGCCCTGCCGTGGTGGAGTGCTCGAACGCGCCGTCATCTAGAGCTCGGCGTTCATCAGTCCAGCCTCACTTGTCTCCAGCGGTTTGGAACCTCGATACGCACGCTACACCTGTCAGATCTTCACTACAAGACGTACATGTCATTTGCCCGAATGCTTTCAGCATTTGTCCACGTCACACATCTCGTCTGCGAAAATGTTGTAATCCACAAACCGGGCCAGAATAACGGAGAAGCTCTAGGCCTGCCAGTGCCAGAGACGGTCAAACGATGGCTCAGGGAGGGAATGAGATTAAAGGCACTGACCGTGAGTCTCTTCCTCTTAATCATTAGTGTACATAGTTACCCAAAGCTAAATGGTAGACCCGCTGCTGATAGGTCGGTTATAATTGCCTGATCGACTCGGACAACGGCCAAGCTACAAATTTGGGCCGGCTACTGCTAGATTCTAACAATTCGATATTGTCGGTGATTGAGAACCTCACCCTCAGGGGGTCCGTGAGGAACAGTACGCTCTACCAAATCTCGCCGTTCGTTTGCGGATTGTTTGCTTACTCATTTCGTTTGTCCTGAATTGGACGCTACCCTTACCCTTTGTAGATTTCCTCGACAAATACCGTTGTGATTGGTCTTCGCTACGATCCCTGACCTTCAAGTTGCAAGGGTTGACCGAGGAATTCGAGCTCGACGAGGGTGTCGAGGCTTTGGAGGGGTTTCGGAAATGCCCATCGTTAACTGACGTTACGCTGGAATGGCCAGTGCAGCTCGTTTCGTCCATGAACAAGCAACTATTTCACGATGAGAAGAAAACCGAGAAGTTGGAGCACACATTTCTCGCATTCTCCAAACCCAGATTCATCTGCAGCTTAAATCGCCCACTGTCTACCAATGGCAGCTCACTGTGGCCTGGCGAGCTCAGACAACACTTTCCTGCCTTGTCTCAACGCGGCGCGGTGACCCTGCAGTCACTGTACAAACTTGACGGTGAGGTTTGTCATAACTTTCTTCGAATTCCGAGTCAACTGACTATCTATTAAGTGTTCCTTGGTCCCGGACACGACGAGCGCGTACGAGCTCTCGCTTTTTCACCGGACAGTGGATGGGTGGCGAGTGGGTCCGACGACTCTACTATCATCCTCTGGGATGCCAGCAATGGGACAATAGCTCGGCAATGGGTCGCGCACGGTTATCTGCTGATCACAGCGCTCGCCTTCTCCCCGGACAGCGGATACATCGTTTCGGTTGGATTGGATGACAAAGCGGCGATTTGGGATCTCAGCGGGGAACCACGCAAAGTCGCCACACTCGAGGCGTGTGCTCCACACGTCCCGGGCACGCTCCAGGCGCATTCTGATTACATGTCAGAATGTGCTTGGTCTCCTGATGGGCGGGCCATTGCAACCGGATCCTATGATGGGTCTGTGTGTTTTTGGGATGCACTAACGTTCGAACTGAAAGCACGGATTTACGAACTCAGCGGGACAGTGACAGATCTCATATTCTCTCCTAATGGATCCTGGCTTTGTTGCATGTCCAGCGAAGATGAGTGCTCTATCCTTGACGCTGCTTCGGGCGCACTGCACAAGTCCCTCGACCATGATGGATACACATATCTGCCAACCGATGACCCTCTCGGCCGACCATTCATGCGGTCCTTCAGTGCTAGGAGGGCTGCTTTTGACCCTACAGGCACTCGCCTCGCTTTAGCGTCGGACATTACTAGCGAAATAATCGACATCGAGACAGGAAACACTTTATTTGTTTTGGATCGCGACGGCTCGGGGAGGAAGCGCAACACAAGGACTATCTCATTCTCACTGGACGGGAGACTCGTGCTCGAAGTGGACTACGATACGTGCTACATCTGGGATGCGTTCACCGGAACCAAGCTATCACAGCTGAAAGGACACGGCCATGATATTCTAGGAGCCAGATTCTCTTCCTGCAGGAAGTACATCGCGTCCACCTCCTACGATAAAAAAATCCGCTTGTGGAGGACCAGTGACGGGTCGTGTTTGACAACTCTCTCCGATCACGAAGATCAGGTGACCCATGTAGCGTTCTCTCCGGATGGGAAGACACTATCATCCGCGGATTCGGGCGGGCGGGTCATTATCCGACGCATGCGCGACATGATCCCACCAATCGATACGCAGGACGGTCCCGCGCTCATTGCCCCGTCCCCTCTTCCCGTCATCCACCTCACCCCGCACCCATCCCCCCTCTCCGACGGCCACGCAGGTTTATCCCTGGACGACAAAACGGATCCGGAGCAAAAGGAGGTCGGCGAGCGGCGCATCGAAGAGGACGCAGCGAGCTCTGGCAGACCAGGGCCACGACAACCCACAGCCTGCGCGTTCTTCGAGCGGGACGAAGAAGACGAGGAGAGCGCGGTCATAGACAGTCCGATCGCGGGCGACCAGCGCGTAGGGTCAGCCGCCCGCTCGAGCCTCTGTGACTCAATATCGATGGCCACTCCATCCGGGCCTATCGCAGTCGACGGTGACGGCTCGACGAGTTCGGCGAGACTCTCGTCCGTTACCGCTGTCGAGTACGAAGCCCCGAGAGCCCAAGAGCAGCCACACGCTCGCAAGGCCCTACAGGACGTGGACGGCGCGGTGCCGCCGCAGGCCCCCCTGGCTGCTAGGCAGGAGGAGAACGAGAAGCGTACTGAGGGCAACACGGCGAATTCCGGCAGATTGGGGCTACAACAGCCCATCGCCGGCGCGTGCACACAGAGGGACGAGGACGGGAACGATAGCGCAGAGGGGAACAGACCGACGGCAGACCGCGCGAACCGGGACGCACGCTCGAGCCCCGAGATCTGTGAGGTCGCGGTCAAGGATCTTTCGACGGACGCGACACGACCGTCGCTCCCTACCCCCGCGGATCCGGAGAGCGAAGCATCGACGAGTCGAGGGCAGCTGCCCACTCGTGATGCGCAGGCGGACGCCAACAGCGAGGACCATGTCCAAGCGACCCCGGTTGTCGGGCAGGAGACCGCGATGCGCTCCGATGGGCTTGCGGGCGGCCAGCGTGCGGTGTCAGCTGCCCGCTCGAGTCTCAGTGACTCAATGGCCACTACGTCCGAGTCTATCGCAGTCGACGGTGACAGCTCGACGAGTTCGGCGCGACTCTCGTCCCAGCCGCCCGCCCGGGATGCGAACGCCCTGGCGCAGGCGCAGGCGCAAGCGGCCCCATCTGTTGAGCAGAAGGACCCGGAGAGCTCCGCTGTGTCCCCCCATCGCGTCGCCGATAGACCGTGCCGCCAACGAACCCGAACGGAGGCACGAAAGAGGCGTGGTTGATCTTTGCGCGACCCCGGGACGTACCCCAGTCCCCGAAGGAGGCTCCGGACGGCGAGGAAAATTGGTGCGTTCGCGTGCAAGTTCGGAAGGACAATGTGTGATCAGAGTTCGCTGACAGGATGGTACAGGTCACCAGGGTTCTGAAAGCGGTCGGTATGATATAATGACGTACCCGGGAGGAATTGACCCGTGTCGCGGAAGAACAGCAAAGTCCATGCTCAGCGCGGCCCAGAACCTGCCAGCCTCCGCGGTCCTCCTCCCACTCTGTCAGTCACATATGCTGCCGCCTTCCGTACGTCACTGGCGTTCGGGCCTCTTCAGAACGTTGTACAGGCGCATCCTCGTAGGGAATGCTGTCGCTGTTGCGTTCTGCGTCTTGCGGATGTCCGGTGCGGGGCACGTTGGAAGCTGCTGGTGTCCTGGTCTTGGTGGGTGCATTCCGTCCCGCGCGGAAGACAGCGAAAGCGGTTTCAATGCGTTGTTGTAATTTCCTGGATCCCTCAGCCACTACACGTAGACCTCTGCCTCGTACTCTTTCGCGGTTGCGCTTGGTGGGTGTAGGTAGTCGGTGGCTGGCTGGATGCGACGGTGGGCGTCATAGATCGAAGCAAAGGGGGCATCTTGAAGCTGGTGGCCCTTTCTATGCGTGGCTCTGCCATCAGATCTCAGATGTGAGGCGATAAAAAGATACTTTGTGGTAGGAAAGGCTGCAAGTGCGAGGCAAAGCGACTTCGGGTGGCAGTGTGTGTACACTGTACAGTTGCAGTTGTCGCCGCAAGCGCCAGACGCCAGAGGTGGTATGTAGGTAAACACGGCCAAACAGATGCACTCGTCCAGAATCCAGATGGCAGCCGCTGTGCTCACTGGCCGGACCTCGACACACTCCTTTCCTTTCCTTTGTTTCTATACAACGTGCTCTAATCGTCCCAAGGACTGCGGAATTTATAGCTTCCGCGCGGATGTCGAAGAAAGAACTTCATCCGCCCTCACTGCGTACACTGCCGACTCCCCAACCTCGATCCTGGCTCAAGACATTTGTCCCTCCACCTCGCCAACAACTGCCAGACACATTCTATGACCTCATACAGTGTGCAATACGACAGCATGCAGCGTGATGTAATGAACGGGAACTCCAAACGCTGTGAGTGCTTTCCGCTACTGTTCAAGTGTCTTCGAAGTTCGTTCCCAGTGAACCCTCAGTCTCTTGGCTCTCTGTAGTCACCCCGTACTCAGAATGCTCATCGTCTGAGTCCCCAATTGCCTGTCTTGCGCTCTCGGATATTTAGTTCTTGATCCCTTGCCCGAGGCTCTAGTCCGGCTGCCTCGAACACCGCTGTACTTGGGTCCTAGGTTCCTCAATCCCTCGATCCGGGATGAATTGTGTCAAAGCTTGGCCTGGTACCCGCAACAGGAACCTCACTGCATGTGCTCAAGACGACCCGCAGGTTCCATTCTTGCTCCGTTATGTGTTATCGGGATATTCCAAAGCGAAAGTACGTTCTCTCTGCTCTTGTATTACCCTATCTTGAACACGTTGCCTCCCCTCCTCTCTGTTTCATCGTTCATATGCGCAGACATCCAAGCACCCGGGTTGGACGATCGTGTGGCGGCGCATCGCGGTACAGGCAGCCACGATTAACATCGTCACCTCCGAGCCACGGTACACACTTCTGCCTAGTTGGCATTCGCCGCGGCAAGAGCATCACCATGCACCTCAACTTCACCACGCAAGACGGACACCACGCGTGATCCCCTCAAGTGCAGCCTCGAGCGCGATCTCAATTTGCAGACCGCCTTGTACGCCCTCCCCCATTCCCTATCTCGGCATCCACGAGCACTTTGTCCTCAGTGCACGACATGACCCGGAACCGCCATCTTCAATCCGGACTTTTCAGATGGGCGGCCGCAGCGAGAAGGTTGACGTTCCCTCGAAGCGGCACCTGATGCATCAGCCCACTCCCGGGAAGACGAACAATGCGGAAGAGTAGGGAAGAGGCGCGCACTCTACGCACGACACGGTGACTACTGGTACGTCCTCGCTGTAAAGAGTTTCGGCAAGGGGTATTGGAACCCAAAGGCATAACGCATCTCGCGCGAGGGCAAGAACGCACTAGGACAGGCCGGGGGTCGTCGTTCGCCTTCGTAAATTCGCACACCTGGCCCGGCCCTTGAGCGAAGACGTGGAGATTCAAGCAAAGACGAGGACTACCGACATCGCAGGTGAAAGCGAATGAAGCTGCCAGAAGGTCACTTCGCCAAAGGTGCCAAGATTCTAGTTGCCTTCTGCTGCTGAGACGCGCGTATGCCTTCTACCGGACGCGTCGGGAACGTGAGCACGATACGTATGCATTGCCACCCCGAGGACTCACCTTGACATGTGCAAGCAACGTCCTAAATCGAACGACATAGATATATCTCCTCGTCATGTCCGATCGTGCATCTTCGAGGTGTGGTACTGGTACGCGCGCGCGACAGTCAGGCGCGCTCACCCATCCGGCCGACCAGTGGTGAATTGCGAACGGCTTCGATAAAGAGGTGCGGGCGGATTGTCGCGCTGTTATTGTTTGTGGTGATTTGTGCCTTTATTTCAAGGCGACGATCATCCTGAAATACGCGATTGAAGACTTCGAGCACCTCGAGAGGTTCATTGCACTTATGGGCGGCGAATTCACCGCGTCCATGTGGGGAGCGACTATCGTCACTGCGGAGTACGTCCCCATTTGCCCTTCACGATCCATACTCACCCGTGTCAGTTATATTGTATGCTAACACAGTACTTGGTTGGTCTGCAGCGAATGAAAATGGACTTGGCGATGTTGCCGCTGATCCCTATCGTGAACCCTACGTCAAAGACCGCTTTGTCTACCTGCCCCATATTAGGCCCCCGCGCGACAAGCATATCATCATTGCACCTTGGCTCAACCTCAGCACCATCCTCGCAGTGCATAGCATCGGTCGCCTCGCAGATACATCAGGGTGCAGATGGTAACGGTGAGATGCGCGAGGCCCGAGACGCGCGGAGGGCAGAGCTCGGGAGCAGAGTCCTGGGAAGGCAAGGACGGAGCGGCAGGACAGATGCGAGGACAGGACTAGATCGGGGAGGACGGAGGAAGCACGGGCTCCCTACGGAACGGCTGTTGCGATGGACGAAGATGAGGACGAGGGTGAGATTGGCATGCTAACACCCACTTCCGGATACTCTTGAAGGTCAACGGGACACATAAAGTGCAATACGACGGGACAGATGCCGACGAGGAGGTGCATGCCCCCGGTTATCCGGAGCTTGCGGCACACGAGAAGGACGCGATATCCCTACGTTCAAGGAGGCGCCTCGTGTGGTGAGACCACCGTGCAGGAGGGACAACTAGGCGGTGGAAGGGGCAGGCGCTGCACATGAACGCATGACGCGGTGATGTCACGCTCCCCCGCGTCGAGAAAGTAGACGAGCCATGGAAAGTTCAGCTCGGCACGCTCGGTCACAACAACAACACACGCATTCCGACTTTGCACGCTGCAGCCCACTGCGCCGAGCGGCGCTTCGTTTTCCCTCTCTTTTCCCGCCAGTCGCATCAGTGTTCAGATTCGTTTGTCCGGGCGTAAGTGAGCACTACGATTGGCCATACGTACGTGCATGCCCCCGCCGAACTGAATCCCATAACAGAAACCTCGCACCCGAGACGGTCTTTGGTTTGCCAACTCGACCGGCAGTCCATACACGCAGTCCCTTTCTCAGCTTTCTGTGTCCGGGAAGACCACGGACGCACTTCGTGGCGCAAGTCCCGGCCATCTCGTGTTCTCGATCCCTGGACTCGGAGCTTCCTTGATGAGCTACCGCCCTCGAACGGCGCCCTCCTCGGGATTCCGAGAGGCGGAATGAATATTCGGAATCGATAGCCGCACCTCTCTCAGCGGTGGCCAGTAGCGTCGCTCCGTTCCGTACGGGTGTATCTGCACCAGCAAGTGATTCGCAAGTACGCCCCATCCCTGTTTTCTCATGCTTCAGCATCTGGAAAATCTTCTCCACCTCTAGCACCCGAACGTTCACTAGCACTATCGGAGCCACGCCCCAGGCGGCGGTACACCGCCTGCTGTGTCCCGTTTCTATTGCAGCAAGGACGTCACGACATACGTCCGATTTGCGAGCCATTGAGAAACCCGGCGTGCGGCCTACAGTGCGGGGAGTTCGACTCCCGATGCCGTCGTCTTAGAATCGGTTTGCCTAGTTGCGTGTTCGGGATCATGTGCAAGCAGCCCAGAGGTAGTCTCTGTATCGAATGTCTATACTCAGTTACCGTATGCTCTTTCGTGGATGCCCATGCCCGCGTTACAATTCATCCGGCGTTCTGCTAGTATTCATGACCCAAGCGCGCGATGGCGCCTCTATTATCGCCTCTCTTCCGCCTCGTGTTCGTAAACGCGGAGGTCGTGCCGTCTTGTCCACCAGCATGGTGGACGACCTGTAACAGCGAGTACAGACCTGCAGCCTGTGCCGTGATTCTCAAGTCAGCGACGTCGCTCTCTTCCCCTCTCATCCCCCCTCGCTTGCTCGCTGCCTCTCCGACCCCATCTCCCCTCATTTGCTCAAGCGCTGTCTCCCCACTCCCCGACTCGTTCTCGGCTATCCATGGATTCCTCGGGACCTCGTCTTCCTTGGGAAGTCATCGAACGGGCCATCGAAAATTTGAGTGGCCACCGGGAAACCCTGCAGAGGCTCGCCCTTACATGTCACCGTTGTCATGTTTTCCCACGTCGCGTTCAAGGACAGGGACCATGTCTTCGCATTCATCAATTTCCTCCAGGAGAATCCTCACTTGGTGCCGGTGGTCCGCTCGATCGCCGTCTGGCCGCCTGACTTGGCTCCTTTTCCCCTCCTTCACATCCTCCCAAATCTTTCCGAGATTGAATTTCGGGATGGCCGGCCGAGATTACTGCGCACTTCCCCAGAGTTGTACTTACACTACTCCAGCCTCACTTGTGTCCAGCGGTTTGGAACCTCGATCCGCACACTACACCTCTCACGTCTTCAATTCAAGACGTACATGTCATTCGCCCGAATGCTTTTAGCATTTGTCCACATCACACATCTCGTCTGTGATCGCGTTATAATCGGTGGACCTCAGGCTCCAAGCCAGCCAGAGATGATCAAACGGCTCACCGAGCGAATGGAATTGAAAGCATTGACCGTGAGTCCCTTCTTCGTATTCATTAGTAGTCATTAGTGTGGTTAACTAAAGCTAAATGGTGGACCCGCCGCTGATACGAAGGTCAATTCTAAATCTCTGGTATTTAAAAACGGCCAAACTAAAAATCTGAGCCGGCTGCTTCTGGATTCTAGCAATTGGGTGTCGTCGAAGATTGAGAACCTCACCTTCTGGTTTAAAAAGTCCACAAGGCACGGTATGCTATACCAAATCTCGCCGTCAGTTTGCGGATTGTTTGCTCACTCATTTTGTTCGTCCTGAATTGGACCTTATCCGTTGTAGAGTTCGTCGACATAGTATGCCGTTGTGATTGGTCTTCGCTACGATCCCTGAACTTGCTACTGCCGTTGTGGCCAGGCAACATTGGCGATATAGAGTTCAAGTTGCTAAAGGGTCTTCGGAAATGGCCATCATTGACCGACGTCACACTGGAATGGCAAGGGAAGAGCTTGAACATTGCAGCCCTGTGCCGAGTCATAACAGTGTACCGTAGTGCGGAGACACTCGAGAAATTCGAGGACGCACTGCTCGCATTCTCCAAACCCAGATTCATCTGCAGCTTAGATGACTCTCCACGTAACAATCACAGGTTATTCTGGCTTGGCGAGCTCAGAAAATGCTTGCCTGCTCTGTCTCAACGTGGTGCGGTGACCCTGCGGTCCGGACGTAGCGGTGAGGTTTGTCATGGCCTTCTTTGGATTGATCTGACTATCTATTAAGAGTTGTCTGGTGCCGGACACGACTATTTCGTACACACTCTCGCTTTTTCACCGGACAGTAAGTGGGTGGCGAGTGGGTCCCGCGACTCCACCATTATCCTCTGGGATGTCAACAATGGGACAATAGCTCAGCGATGGGTCGCACACGGTTATAGCGAGATCACGACAATTGCCTTCTCCGCGGACAGCCAATACGTCCTTTCGGGTGGATCGGAGGATAACGAAGCAGCGATTTGGGATCTCAGCCAAGAACCGCGCAAAGTCGCCACACTCGAGGCAGGTGCTCCACACGTCCCGGGCAAGCTCCATGCACACATATCAGAATGTGCTTGGTCTCCTGATGGGCGGACCATTGCAACCGGATCCCGCGATGGGACCGTGCAGCTTTGGGATGCGCGAACATTCGGACAGCAAGCACTTCACACACTCGGCGGGGAAGTGACACACCTCATATTCTCACCCAATGGATGCTGGCTTATCTGCAGGACCTACCACGAAAACCAGTGCTCTGTCCTTGATGTTGCTCTCGGCACCCCGCACAAGCGCCTCAACCCTCATGGACACGTCTACCTGCCCACCGATGACCCTCTCGGCCCACCGTCCGTACACCCCTTCCGTGCTCGCAGCGCTGCTTTTGACCCTACAGGCACTCGCCTCGCTGTAGCGTCAGACCCTACTAACTACATACTCGACGTCGGGACAGGAGACACTTTACTCGTCTTGAATGGTGGCCACGAGGAGATGTACAATATCTCCTTCTCGCCAGACGGGAGACTTCTACTCGGACAGGCCTTCGATAAATACTACATCTGGGATGCGTTCACCGGAACCGAGCTATCACACGTGAAAGGACGCTATGGTGGCACCAAATTCTCTCCCTGCGGGAAGTACATCGCGTCCACATCAGACAGAAACACGCTCCGGCTGTGGAGGACCAGCGACAGGTCATGCTTAGCGACTCTCTCCGAGCACGAGGATATGGTGTTCCACGTAGTGTTCTCTCCAGATGGGAAGATGCTCTCATCTGCGGATTCTAATGGGCGGGTCATTATCCGGCGCATGCGCGACATCCTCCCACCATTCGCTACGCAGGACGCCGACCCCGCGCTCATCGCCCCATCCCTTCCTCCCGTCATCGACCCCACTCCGTACCCATCGCCCCCCGACCATCACGCAGGTATATACCCGGACGAGGAAACGGACCCCGAGAAACTCCGTTTCACGCCGGAACGCGAGGAGGTCGGCGAGCCGGAAGAGCGGCGCATCGATGAGGACGCGGCGAGCTCTCGTAGAGCAGGGCCACAACAGTCCACCATCAGCGCATTCTTCGGGCAGGACGAGGAAGGCGAGGAGAGCGCGGCCAGAGACAGTCCGGTCGCGGACCACCAGCGCGCGGTGTCGGCTGCCCGCCCGCGCTCGGGGGACTCGTTGGCCACGACTTCTGGGCCCATCGCAGTCGACGGTGACGGCTCGGCGAGTTCGGCGCGACTCCCGTCCGTTGCCGCCGTGGACCGCGAAGCCTTGGGAGAACGAGGGCAACCTCCCGCTCGCGAGGCACAGGAGGACGTGAACAGCGCCGTGCCCCTGCGGGCCTCCACAAGTGCCAGGCAGGAGAAGGAGACGCGTATCCAGGGGAACATGGCGGATTCTGGCAGATTGGGGCTACAACAGCCCATCGCCGACGCGTACACACAGAGGGACGGGGACGGGGACGATAGCGCTGAGGGGAATAGCGCGGCGGCGGACGGCGCAAACCTGGACGCGCGCGTGAGCCCCGAGATCTCTGAGGCCGCGGTCGAGAATCTTTCGACGGATGCGATACGACCCTCATTCCCCTCATTCCCCACCCCCGCGGAGCACGAAGCATCGACAAGTCGAGGGTTGCCGCTAACTCGCGATGTTTGGGAGGACGTGAACGGCGCAGTGCCGCCGCAGGCCCCCACAACTGCCGGACAGGAGAACACGGATTCCGGCCCATTGGGGCTACGACAGGCCATCGCCAGCGCGTCCATACAACAGAACGATGACGGAGACGAGAGCGTAGATGAGAATAGCCTGACGGTGGACCGCACGAACCTGGACGTGCGCGCGAGCCCCAAGGCCTGTGAGGCCGCGGTCGAGGACCTCTCGACGGACGCGATACGGCCCTCGTTCCCTACCCCCACAGTGTGCGAAGCATCGGCGAGTGGAGGGCAGCCGCCCAGCTGTGACGCGCAGGCGGACGCCAACAGCGAGGACGACGTCGAAGCGACCCCGACTGTCGGGCAGGAGAAGGCGACGTGCTCCGATGGTGCGATGGCGGGCGATGGGCGTGCGGAGTCTGCTCGCTGCTCGAGCTCTGGGGACTCGGCAACGCGACTCTCGTCCATAGAGCACGGAGCATCAAGAGACCGAGGGCAGCCGCCCACTCATGCTGCGCAGGAGGACGCCAACAGCGAGGTCCAGGTCCAAGCGAGCCCGGCTGGCGGGCAGAAGAATGCAACGTGCTCTGATAGCGCAATGGCGAGGGATGGGCGTGCGGGGTCGGCCGACCGCTCAAGCGTCGGGGACTCGACGACGAGTTCCGCGCGACTCTCGTCCCTGACCCCCGCGGAGCGCGAAGCATCGGGAGTCCAAGGGCTGCCATCCGCCTGCGAAGCTTCGGAGGACACGAAGGCCCCGGCGCAAGCGCAAGCGACCCCATCCATTGAGCAGAAGGACCGGGAGGGCTCCGCTGTCTCCGCCATCGCGTCGCCCATGGATCGTGCCGCCAACGAACCAGAACGGAGGGGTGTGGTGGATATTTGCGCAACCCCGGGACATACCCCAGTCCCCGAGGGAGGCTCCGGACAGCAGGGGAAATCGGTGCGTTGGCGTGCAAGTTCGGAAGGACCATGTGTGATCAGAGTTCGCTGACAGGATGGTACAGGTCACCAGGGTTCTGAAAGCGGTCGGTATGAACATCCGTGGCACGGCGCGACAGGTCGCTAGTGGCGCGAAGGAGTGCTGGGCGAAGTTGACGACGTTCGGGATAAAGATGGCGCAGCAGCGCCGCGAGCTTCGGGTCTCCGCATCCATGTCTTGAAGTCTGAGAGTGTCCCGAGCTATGGCGGTCGTGTACGTTAGAAGGTTTCGGAAAGGACAGGAATCTGGTTGTTTCCCGGTTATTAGTTACATGTATGATGTCGTGACTCGGAATCACACCTCTATTTATGCAAGCCAACTACGCAGGTTGCCATTGAAGAAGGGGCTACTGACTTTGTTTACGGCCAAGACTCGTGAGTACAAGAGCATAGACCACATTGCCGGAGCGAAGGAGGATCCAGAGAACACGAACGAGATAACGTACTCGTTAAGTTTTTGCCGACAAAGACAACTTGAGAGACGGTCTGTGTGTATTGTATTCCGCACCAATGCTTCCCGATCTTATGACAATCTCAACCGTGTAACTGCACGGCGCATAACTGTATAAAAACGTCACTACTGAGTACTGATCGTCAAAGAGGGGATATAACGACGCACCCGTCAGGATCCACCCGTGTCGCGGAAGAGCAGCGAAGTGCATGCTCAGCGCCCCACAACCTGCCGTCCTCCCACTCCGTCAGTCACTGGCACACCTGCTGCCACCCTCTGCGCGTCGCTGGCATGCGGGCCTCTTCAGAACGCTGTACAAGCGCGTCCTCGTATGGAATGCTGTCGCCGTTGCGTTCTGCATCTCGCGGACGTCCGGTGCGGGGCGTGTTAGAGTGTCATAGATCGAAGCAAAGGGTGCATCCTGAAGCTTGCGGCCCTCTCGATGCGCGGCCGAGCCATCAGGTCTCAGACATGAGGCGAGAAAAAGATACTGTGGGGTAGGAAAGGCTGGAAGTGCGAGGCAAAGTGACTTCGGGTGTGTGCACAGTACAGTGTCGCGCGAGCCGCCGCAAGCGCCAGGCGTGGTAGGCAAACATCGCCAAATAGATGCGCTCGTCCGACTCGACTGCGCTCTGTCCAGACCTCGACGTACCCCTTCCTTTACCCTCTGTACGATGATATTCGATGGTTCCGGGTATAGAGTCTGTGGTCTTCGTGTGCTGCCGATGCGCCCCAGCCCCCATCCATACGCAAAGGATTTGCTCCTCCACGTCGCCAGACTCGCCACGATCTCTGGAGGTTTACACGACCTCATGAAGTTTGCAGTTCGACAGTAGGGAGCGTGAATATAAAGAAAAGGAGATGGAGGCATTGTGCGTATTCTCCGTTACCCTTCACGACGCCCGTCCTCGCTGAACGTTTGGTCTCCAGTCTCCAGTCGCCCACTCCGTCAAATATCCATCGCCTGGTGTCTGATTTCCCGTTTTGTGCTCTCGGATGTTCCGTTCTTGGTCCCTTGCCTGGGTATCTAGTCCGGCTACTTCGAACACCGCTTGTCTTCGGTCTTCGGTCCCCCGATCCGGGATGAATTGTGTCAGGACTTGCAATAGTGATTCGACCCGGGACCGCATCGTCGGTACGGACTTTGCGAATGGACCGCCGCCGCGCGAGAACTTAGAAGGCCGACATTCCTGCGAAGGCACCCGGAGCAGTAGCCGACTCCCTCGAAGGCGGACAACGAGGAAGAGGAGGCAGAGTAGGGAGGGGCCGCGCACTCTGCGCGCAACGCGGCTGCTACTGCACGTCCTCGCAATGACATGTTCAGTGATGAGGGTATTGGAGCGTATGCATAAAGGAAGAGCGCACCTCGGGCGTCGAGGCTAAGGACGCAACTGATGGGGCCTACTTCCGCCTTCATGATGCCGCAGAGTACACGACACACGTTATGACTACGCCCTTCGAAGAAGATGTGCACACCTTGGCCGGAGGCCCGCGGTGAGATAGGCGTCCAAAATCAGCCACACCTTAACAGTGTGACGCTGACCCGCCTTGCGTTAGGATCCGCTGTGAGTACGGTAACCGAATCATGGTTATGGATACCGATGTGGAGACAGGTGCATTGCTATTATCTACGGTAACCTCCTTGACAGGCTCTCGTCCTCGCCAGATGGGGAACTCTTGCTCGAGCCTCGCATGCATATGGCCAATGTTTCTGGGGGCTGCAGCGCTAGCACCGTCATCGGTGTTTGGCGCGTCTACCGGTGTCGATTTACTCCATGCTGATTTGGGTGGGGGCACACAAGGCACGGCATGATGCATGATTTTCTGCCTGTAGGAATTATATCGTGGTGGTGTCAGAAGATGGGGAAATGGGGTTATGGAGGACCAGGCATGGGTCATGGGTAGGGACGGACGGCGAGCTCCGAGACAATCCGCCTGATGGATATGTTTCTCTGATAATAACACAGTGACTCTAGTGTCTGGAGGGTCTCGGAGGCTAATAGATATTCAATGTACACGCGTTATCTTTCCGGTAGAGGGACAGGAACCGTAGTACACAGTCCTTCGCATACATTTGTGTTCCCTGAAAGAAAGTTGTGTACCTCATATCGCCTCGAGCTCGTACGAGTTGTGGCCGCGGACCTCCCAACGATCTCGGTAAAAAAAATCACAATAATATTCAACGGGCTCCCGGTCTCAGACTGCGACACACTATCCCGTGCCTAGCTTCATTAGTCGTACCTTGCACTGCGTCGAACGGCGGGTGGCACGGGAGCCCGGGCGAAGGACCATTGACACACGAGGGCCGCGGCGAGGGTACACCTGCATGAGTCCACTTCACGTAACTGCTCAAGCAAAAGCAAAGTTCATCCTGACGTCCGGCAAACCACATCCATACCGCGATGGACGTCCAAGGTCCGATGCGGCATGATCATGATCCTGGTGGCCGCTGACCACAGCACTGGGCACTGTGGCACCCCCCGGGCGAAGCGGGAAGGAAAGTCGGATGCGGAATAAGTTGAAGGGCCCACGTTCCGCCCTGCGGCCGAGTCACACTCCAGCCTCAAATTCACGTTACGCCCGCCCGCCCGCCCGCCGGCGCCGCAGTGGAAAATTAAAACTTTGAAAGCAGCGTTATACGTATAAGGTCACTGGCGTTGCGGATGATTCGAGGGTGTGGATTTTTTCTTCTTTTTTTGCCTCCCCGAGGGGGTGGATATGCGCCTGCCTGCCTGCCTGTGCGCGCCGTCGAAGGTGGTAGGCTGGGGTCGGATATATCTATATCAGCCGTCGAAGCAGCGGGACATTGCACCCCCGTCTCCGGCGCGCCCATCCGCAGAACATGGCGTGCCTATGGACATAGAGAGAGGGTTGTGTGAGCGCAAGTGGATAAGCGGACCGAGGCTCGGCGCTCGGGGAGAATTTGGGAGATCGAAACCGTTTTCCAGTGGCGTCGGGACCGGCTTGCGTTCGCCACGCCGTTCTGCGAGCCTCCGCCCGAAGAGCGTACACACCCCTGCCGCTGCGCCTCGAGACGGACCAAGGTCCGAGATCGGATAAGGATAAGGGGCGAGGCGCAAACGAGATGCGCGCTGGCAGAACGCGAGCTCCAGCGTTTGACAGGGAGCGGGAGGCAGGGGGCGGCGGGAAGCCCGGGCGAAAAGGATGATGATCATGGCGACGCACCCCGTGACGGACGACTCGGAATGGTGTCGACGTCTGTGTTTGTTCCGTGGAGGCCTGCATGGACGAGGAGAGGGAACCTGATGAAGTGCGAGACGTCCGTATGAGCATGAATCTCGAGAACCGAAGCCGCGAAGGGGATGGCGGTGTAAGAACCCTCGGCGGTCCGCCGTATGTGCATGCGGCGTGCATGTCGGACAGATGTGGTTCCGCATGAATGTTAACGGAACGCCGGTGGGCGGGCGGCCTGAAGGGCTCCATCCACTGGCGGGTGTTATTGCGATTGAGAGGGGGGCGAGGGCGACGGTGTCCACACGCATACACCTCTCGTGTTATGGCGCGGAATGCGAGCCCACGGAGTCGGCGTACTCCTACTGAACGCTCGCGTTGACGCTGATCCGGACCTGCTCCGAGTCCAACCACCGCTCAGCCAAGGACCACGCGGCCTCGTCACGGCGATACGACACGTCAAGCACTGACCTTACCTGGCGGGCGTAAATCCCACTCGGTGACACACGCCGGCGTTTGGTACATGGCTCTTGGAACTTGAAGCGACCGGAGGCCACCTCACCTTCGACTGTCCAACGTCGACGGGCTCGAGACTCGAGTCCGCCGACTTTCCACCGCCACAGATCTAAACTGCATGGCACACCGCCTGCAAACACTCTTAGTAAAGGTCACGAGCGGGCTAAGTTACATACCGTGCACATGCGCATGCGCCGGGCTAATCGATGTCCCTGCCCCTCCGACCCCATGGCCAGCACGGGCGGAACGCACAAGGAACGGAGGGCTTGGGCGATTCGGATGATGATCATGTTCTGACGTCGGCGTTCTGTTCTGCGTTCTGCGTGCCGGCGTGCGAGCGGTGTGCTGCTCAGCCTCTTACAGTAGCACCCACCAGTCTGGAGGGCATTGGCAGATCCGCGAATTCGCCCCACCACAGTGCTGCACGGGCTCGTCGGGGTTTGCGCGCTCGCGTGCTCGCGCAGCGTCCGTGGGGGGCGCAGCGGACTACGGGTGGCGTATTGAGCGTTAAACCGACCTGGCGCCGATCCAGAGAATGGCGGAAAGCAAATGCAAGCTTGAAGTATATCAGTTTAATCGGGCGTGCGCAAGCTCAAGCATGGAAGCTTAAGTACGTAAAGCGTAAGTGGTATACGTACCTTCAAGGCACGCACACGAGCCTCGAGGCCTGGCCCTGGGTCCCTGGTGCCGAGCGTGAGCGTCGGAACGCTGATCACAGGGGCAGCGGGCCTGGGACTCGGACGCTCTCGGACGTCGGGTCAAATCGTCGACATGGGACCTGGATTCGAGAAGGTGCGATTGGAGGAAGCCAAGAGCCTAGCTAGAGGATCGGGAAGCTGGAGAAGTGTCCGGGCGCCCAGAAGATATACATAAGTACAGTCATTTGCATATCAAAATGCAGTCGATGTTTGCGCGTCGAGCCTGTTTGCTCCTGTTTGCAACGCCGTCAGCCAGCGCCTGCCGGCCAGTTCGAGGCTAGGTCATGCATATCCACCCCTACCAACGAGAGTTATTCGACACCGTTTACTGTTGGATGTTGCGGAATGAAGTATATCAAGGCATGCTAACGCAACACCAAGCCAATGAAGGCGAAGCGAGGACCATGCCTTGTCCCCGGAGAGTGCCTGTCCTTCGGGGTGACCGGTCTGGTCGCCGACAGCCGTTAGCCGGTGGCGGAACAAACACGAACAAATAGCTTCCACGCGCGGAGCGACTGCAGTTTGATATGCAAAGGACTGTAAGTAGCACGAGTCACTGAGAATGCAGATGCACATACGGATACAGCGTACGTACATAGCACGCGCTCGGGATTGGTCGAGTCACAGGTCGCAGCAGGTCGCAGTCCCGAGGAGAATCGGAGGGAATTTGAAGTTTGAACGTTGAACGCGAACGGTGGTTGCCAGTGGTTGCCCTGCGATCAGACGCCCGTCCTAGGAACGCGCGCTTGGGTGGTGGATGATCGATGATGACGGGAGGCGCTTACGCTAAATCTTTGTGGAGCTCGGTTATTACGCGGCTACGAGACTCATGATCGAGTGACAGTCGCACTTGGATGATGCCAGTGAGTCGGACTCAGATCGCCGCCATGTTGTTGCCAACCTCCCAATCGCAGCGCGTTAGGGGTGCGGTGGAGCTCGCGTGCTTGTGCGTATCGTCTAATCGCAAATCACGCACCTCTACCATGTATCCAACTGTGTTCTGTGTGTTGTGTGGGGCATGTTAGTGGCATGTTTGAACGGTCGATAAGTGATCGGCGACATGGATATGTCCGTTGACATCGATGTCGCATGTTGGCACGCGATTGAAAGGGGTGCCCTTGAACACATCCCGCGGGAGGATCACCGGGGCGCGCGGAACATCGGACCATCGTCAGAGGTCGGACTCAGACGGACAGAAGAACATGGGAACAAACACACACTATTGCAGACGCAGATGTCTGCCGAGGATGCCAGGCAGGCTGAGGGAGGGAGAATTCGAATTCAGCAACTTGCAAGAACCAGATGACGCGCGGCGCGGGTCGTCGGGCTGAGCCAGAACGCCGGCAGAGTAGGCACTACTTGGTGACGTTATTTTAGCAATTCGCTCGCCGCCAGGGACACCACTGGGTCGAACGGCCGAGCCGGATCAATGTCAATGCATGCACGCACTGTGTGGACGATAGTGGTACGTGATTTGAAAGAAGGTTACGCCAGACCTCTGGACGGGGCTGTGCGCGCCGAGGTGGGCCGCCGACCCGTCGCCACCTGCGATACCAGCCAGCCCTGTTGACCACACCAGCGACGAGGACAGGACCGCACCGACGCGGGGGGCGGAGGTCGGGCAGAGGGAGCGAGGCCAGTAACTTACGGGCGGCCGGTGATTCAGAATAATGATGCTGGGTGTGAGCAAGGGAGGATCAGTATCAGACAGTGATGGCCTCCTCTCCGCCATCACAATGTAATCCTCGCCGTGGGACGGCGCGCGGGCTCGGGGCTGGCTGCTGCCCATCCCATGGGTTTTCCTCTCCTTCTCTCGATTGACAACTGCTTGCTTGCCTGTCCGAGCAGCCTTATCCCTGCCCTCTCTTCCCCTCCAGCTCCTCTTCCTCTCCTTCCCTTTCTTCCCCCTCTCCCCACCCCCGCCGCCTTCCCGTGCCCGGCTGGGTCATCCTCTCTGCCGCCCTTCGCGCCAGCACTAGGACTCCGCTTCCCGGCTCTGCTGCAGCACTAGCACCGTTCCCTCTCTTCTCATCCTTCGCTGTGCTTCTGGAGCCTGGAGACGGACTCGCACACGCACACGCACACGGACGCCAACACCACACCAAAACCGACACCGGAACCCCACCAAACGCACACGATGCGCCAACGCCGTAGCCCAGCCGAGGACGAGGAGGCGCTCCGCATCAGCAACGCCATCGACGAGGACCTGAGGGTACGTCCGCGCTGTCCTGTCCATCGCCATCACGCGTCCGTCGATCTCACCTCACCTCAACCTTGCCCTCGCCCATCCGCGTCCGCAATCTCGATGCCATGCTCTGCTCTGACGCATGCGCCTACGCCCCCAGCGCGAGCGCGAGATCGTGCGGCGGAAGAAGTCTCGGAACGTCAAAGGTGCGCTAACCCCCCCCAAAAAAAAATCCCCCACTCCCCCCGCCCCTCCCCCTTCCTCCCTCCGCCCTCTGCCCTCGCGCACGCCGCTCACACACACACGCCACGGCCACCGCGGCCGACAGTGATGCTGCTCGGCCAGGCCGAGTCGGGCAAGTCGACGCTGCAGAAGCAGTTCCAGCTGTACTACTCCTCGTCCACGCTCGACCGCGAGCGCCCCTCCTGGCGGCCGATCGTGTACTTCAACGTCCTCAAGGCCGTCCGCATGATCCTCGACGAGCTCGACTGGGAGTTCGGCCTCGGGCCCTCCGGCTCCGGCTCTGGGTCCGGCTCTGGGTCCGGCTCTGGGTCCGGCTCGCCCTCCTCCCCGCGCCCCGCCCACCACCCCCACCCCCACCACCTCGCCGGCGCCTCCGCCTCCGCCTCCCCGTCTCTGCTGCCCTCGACGTCCGCGTCGACGTGGACGAGGCACACCAGCGGGAGCGGCAGTGGCAGCGGCAGTGGGAGCGGGAGCGGGAGCTCGACGCACTCGCGCGCGGCGGCGCACCCGGCGTGGCTCGGCGAGCTGGGGCTGCTGCGGAACAAGCTGCTGCCGCTCGTCGCGTCCGAGGACGCGCTCGCGTCGGAGCTCTCGGGCGGGATCCACGTCGCGGGCGGGCGGAGCGGGGTGTACGTGCGCTCGGGGTGGCAGGCGCTCACGAGCGGCACGCGGACGTGGCCGCTCGCCGAGGGCTTCGCGACGCAGCAGGGGCACGGGCACGGGCACGGGCACGGGGGAGCAGGAGGAGGGGGAGGGGGAGGGGCAGGAGGGAAGGGGCCGGGGGGACAGGGACAGCAGTCGGCGGTGACGAACATCGTGGCGAAGACGCTGGCGGCGGTGATGGACGAGGTGGAGATGCTGTGGTGGCACCCGGGCGTGCAGAGCTTGCTCAAGGGGCACAAGCTGAAGCTGGAGGAGTACGCCGCGTTGTGAGTGGTTCGGTTTTTTTCGTGTGGCGTGCTGGTGTTTCGTTCGCGCTTGCCGGCGACGCGACATTCGTGCCCGACGGCCTGCGAGCAACCCCCCCGCTGTCTGGCGCGCTTGCCTGGACTCAGCAGTAGTTTCGCGGTACCTCCGCGTTGGGACGAATTCGCCGGGGAGAGCGGAGGGGACTGATTGCTGACGTTGGCGTGGACAGTTTCCTTGCCAACATTCGACGTATCGCTCAGCCAGACTATCTCCCGTCAAACGGTAGGTAGTTCTCGCTCAGAAGGCCGAGAGTGTATTGCTGATACGGCAGAAATGGAATGGGTGCGCAGAGGACATCCTGCACGTGCGGCTGCAGACGATCGGGGTGACGGAGCACGCGTTCGACATCAACCTGGGGGGCACGAACTACAACTGGCTCCTGTACGACGTGGGCGGTGCGGTGCGTGCTTGGTTGCTCAATTGCCCGTCCGTCGCGCGCCCTGCTTTCTAATCCGGTCCTGGTTCTTTCTTCTCGTCATCACAGCGCGGACAGGCAAGTCTATCCGTCTTCTCTCTTTCCTCTCTCTTCGGGCGTTCCCACGGCGTCGGGTGTCCGATGTGGAGCGCATGTGCTGACGGTGGACGGTCGCGGGGGCATTTGGTTTTGGTTTTGGACAGAGACACGCGTGGGTGCCGTTCTTTGACGACGGTAAGTGCGCTTCCCCTGTCGCCGTCCGTGCTTCTCTTTCCCGCTCGTCGCTGTCAGGTCAGGCGTGCCTGGGTTGGGTTGGGGTGCGATTGGCAGATCTTCCGACTGGTCCGGTGGCGGACAGAGTGCGAGTGGCTGCTGCGAGAGGTCGATGGCCGAACGGCATCGTTGAACTGTATCCGACAGCTGCTCGATGTGCACGCCCGTCTGACAAATCCGTTTTTGCTTTTTTTTTCCCTTCTTTTTCCTGTTGCAGCGACCGCGATTATTTTCCTGGCCCCCATCAGCGCATTTGACCAGGTGCGTCTCCGTCTTTGGCCAGGCGCGCGGGGTGCGTGGCAGTCTGCAGAGACGCGTCGTGTGGTTCTGGGAGATGGCTGCTGTCGCCCTGCGCGCCTGGCTGCAGTCCTCGTGTGCGGACGCGTTTCTCACCCCGCTTGGTTCGCCATCTTTCTTCCCTCCGATGCACTGTTTCGCTTGCCATTCGTGCCATCGTGCTTCCACCGGTAACCAATCCTGCCACACACGTCCCTTGGCCTCGACCTTGGCCCCCTTCGGCTCGTGCCTGGATACTACACCGTCCGGATCGTCGTGGCCGGGGGGTGATACGATACAGTACCTGGAGGAAGACCCGCGGACGAACCGGATAGACGACTCGCTGCAGCTCTTCACCGCAATATGCTCCAACAAGCTCCTGTCCAACGCCGCGCTCGTCCTCATGCTCAACAAGGCACGCCTTCTTCTCCCCCCACTCCCGCCTCTCCATGGCTGATTCTCTGTATACAGACAGATCTGCTCCGACAAAAACTGGAGTCCGGGATCAAAGTTCGCAAATAGTAAGCCGTCCTTCCGCTTCCCATCGTGCTGTATTCTCGGAGTGCTCACCAACCCAAACCTTGCCACTCTCTGTCGTCCGGTCTTTGGCTCTCGTCCTTCCTGCCCCTGCTGCGGCCGATCCGTGCCCACTCCACGCCCTTTTCATTCGCCCCTTGCCGCTTGCTAATCGCTCCCTCCACCTTGTTCGGCTCTGCCCTTCTGCACCCGCGTTCCCTGCAACGTCATCCCCACCCGACCCTGGCTTCTTGGCCCTCTTGGAATTCCTGGCTCACCTCCGTTTCCGTTCCTTGGCGCTTTCACACCGTCTCGTCGACTCTTCACATCGGGCCGGGGCGTGTTGTGTGCACTGCATGATGCAATGGGGGTGACGGGGTGCAGCATCTCGTCGTACGGGGACAGGCCAAACGAGTTTGAGGAGGTCTCCGAGTACTTCCGCGCCCATTTCATCCAGGTCCACCGTCGCAAGGACGTCTCGCACAGAGCACTATACTTGGTCCGTCTCTTATTTCTGCACTTTGGTCCCCGTCGCCGCCGCCGCCTTCGTCGACTTCCCACCGTGCACGCTTGACTTTATCCTTCTACTTCCACTTCTTCCCTCGTCAATTCGTTAATTACCATCATCGTCCCGCTTCTTGCCCCCTTTGCAATACCATTCTTAAGGCACGGCGCTGAGACAAGTCACTGACGATGCCCTTCTCTTTCCTCTCCGCAGCATTTCACATCCATGCTCGTGCGTATCCTGATCCTTCCTTCACCCCCGCGCGTCGTGAGCGCGGACGGCCATCCGTCTGTTCCTGCTCCCAAGCTCAGCGCGCTCTCACATTTCATGTCGCCGTCCACGCTGACCCATTGTGTCGTTCGCTCGCGTTTCGGTCATTTGCAGGACATCAAGGCGACACAGTCGATCATCATCAACGGTGCGTTCGTCCGTGTCACCCGTGTCCTCTCCCACCCACCCATTTCATTTTCGTCATGATTCCGATTCCCCTTCTCCCCTTCCGCCCCCCCTTCTGCCCATTCTTCTCTGCCCGTTCTCCCGCCGTTTCTGTCCGAGTCCCATTTCATTTCATTTCATTTTTTTCGCCGTGTTTCTGGCGCGGAATGCGGCGGGCACGGCCGCTGACCGCGTTTTCCGCTCT
This sequence comes from Ganoderma lingzhi, assembly GCA_026283605.1. Classification (NCBI taxonomy): domain Eukaryota; kingdom Fungi; phylum Basidiomycota; class Agaricomycetes; order Polyporales; family Polyporaceae; genus Ganoderma; species Ganoderma lingzhi. The sequence goes on from JAPJYM010000019.1 coordinate 986,442, forward strand.
CGCCGCCCTCCCACGCTCGCACTCGTCCTCGAACTTCACCTGACCTGACCTGACCTGACCTGACCCTTTGCGTTTTCGTTTTCGTTTTTCGGTTTCGCAGTCGGCGAGGCGATCATGCGCTCGCACCTGACCAAGATCGGCCTCGCGTAGTCTGGCGTCCGTCCGGTCCGGTCCGGTCCCTCCGTCTCCGTCCTTCCGTCTTCGCATTCGCATTCGCATTCGCGCCGCGCACGATCCCATTATCTATATACCAATACCAACGCCAACACCAACACCAACAACACCGGATACCAACGGACGGCGGCCTGGGGTGGGGTGGACGGAGCACAAAAGGCGAAGGAGGCGAACGCGAAGGAGGCGGAGGCGGAGGCGGATGTGGTGGATACGTGGATACGTGGATATACGGACTCTTGGAATCGGGATGTCACCCCCCCCCTTCCCCCTTTACCCTTTTACCCTTTTACCCGTTACGCTTTTACGTTGTGCCCCTTTACCCTCGCCCGCTCCCGCTCCCGGCTAATGTTGTTGTTGTTGTTGTTGTGCGTTTTCGCTGTTCGCGGCTCGTGGCTCGTGGCTCGTGGCTCGTAGCTCGTAGCTCCAGAAGTTGCTACATACTACTTATTTTCTCGGTCGTCGGTCGGGAGCGTCAACGCCGGGTGGTCGGTCGGTCGGTCGGTTGGTTGTAAGATTGCTTTGACTGGCGGATTGGCCAAGCATGTGTATTGTACCGTTACGGATGGGATAGGATACCGATTCGGGACTGGGGTTGGGATATCGATACTAGTAGAGTGTTTCTCCGCCGCCGTCGTCGTTGCAGGGTTCGTTGTCAGAGGACATGCAGGTGTCGGGACGGGTGCAGCCCTGAGACTAGTACTGCGGCGGGGCCCCATGGCCAGCTCGAGTATACGTACTGTATACACAGGCTGTCTGCTTGTAATACGCACGTTCAGGACGGCGGCGATCGAGCTGCCCGGACCCTCGTATCGCGTCTGAACGATGTTATGACAGATATGTGTACATTGTCGACGTTTCGTTTCGAGGACCATTACATTATGTACAGTACCGGTACCTACGTAACTACAGTGGTGGCTACGTGAACGCTAACGCCAACTAAATGTACAGTAAACCACCAACACCGCACGCCGCACACAAATGCGCACAGCTTGCGAACCTGGACGGCACCGACACCGGCGCACCGACACACCGACACACCGACACACCGACACACGCACACAGCGACGCATGCACCGTACGTAGTACATGTACACGTACACGCGCGCATACAAAACTAGTGTGGAACGAAAAAAAAAAAAATTACTTGCAGCGGTTCACGTTCACTTAGCGTCATAAGTTATATGTTATAACTCCTCCTCCTCCTCCTCCTCCTCCTCCTCCTCCTCCTCCTCCTCCTCCTCCTCCTCCTCCTCCCCCCCAGCGCAGATCTCAGACCTCAGAGCTCGTCCTCGTCGTCCCACCGCGAGATCTTGGGCAGCGGCCGCCAGTAGTAGTGCTTCGCCTTCATCGTCTCGCTCCGCTTGCCCGGGCGCCGCATCATCGTCCGCACGAGCGCCGCGCGGTCCGCGTCCGCGTCCCGCTCCGGGTCGTAGAACCACCGCGCCTCGAGCGCGAGCGCGTGGTTCGCCAGGTCCTGCGCGTCGCGTCGTGTCTCGCGTCAGCCACCGTGGTCGTGCTCATACGAAGAAAGCAGGAAGAGAAGGAGACAGAGAGAGAGAGGGAGAGAGAGAGAGGGAGAGAGAAGGAAGGAGGCGCACCGTGCCGCTGTTCACGATCTTCCCGAACACCCCGCCCCGCCGCCAGCCGGCCTCGAGCACGGCCTCGAGCGCGGGCACCCACGCGCGCCGGCTCGCCGTGTCCGCCTTCGCGCCGCCCCTCCCCCTGCTCTGGCTCTTCGCGTTCGCGTTCGCACTCGCGCTCGCACTTGCATCCTCGTCGCTCTCGCCCTCGCCCTCGCCCTCGCCCTCGCCCTCCGCGTCCTTGCCCGCGAGCTTGAGCGCAGGCAAGCGCATCTCGCGCAACGCAGGGCGCGCGGCCATGAGCGCGCGGTAGAGCGCGGACGACGCGAGCGACGACGCGCGCGCCGTCGCGAGCGTCTCGATCAGCATCCCCTCGAGCTCCGCCGCGGGCAAGGGCAGGTCGAACGCGGCCACGAGCGCGTCTGCTTCCGCCTCGATCTCGTCCGCGTCTGGGCGGTGCGTCGCTTTCGCTTTCGCTTTCGATTTCGATTTCGACTTTGAGGAGGATGGCAGGGGCGCCGTGGTGGAAGGTCTCGGCTGTGTCGACGCCGCGCCTGTGCCCGTGCGATCCGGCTCCGAGTCCTGAGCGGGGTGCGGGCGCTTACATACCGAGGCGTCGAGGGAGGAGGGAGACGGGAGCTCCGGGCGCGCGATGTTCGTCGCGCTCTTCGGTGGCGCACCAGACAGCGAGGACGACTTGGCAGGCGGCTTCGAGGGGAGGGGGTGCGGATTCGACGTCGACGCGTGGGGGTGGAGGGGCTCGTTCTCGAGCTCGAGGTCCGCTTGTGCGTCCTTGGCCTTCGCGCGCGCCTTCTTCGGCTTCTCCTTCTCCCTCTTCCGTTCTCGTTCCCGGGGCTCCTTATCCCCGTCCCTGTCTCTCTTCTTTGTGACGATAGAAGACGGAGCCGGAGCCAGGGCAAGAGCAAGAGCGCGGGCTGGAGAGTCCGACCCGGCGTCCTCCCCGTCATCGTCATCCGAGAGGACGGCGCGCGGGCGTTTCTTGTGCGCGAGCTTCGCCTTCCTCTTCCTCTTCGCCGTCTGCGCCTTCGTCGCCGTCGCGGGGTCGGATTCAGCGGCCTGGCGGCTGCGGTTCGCAGACTTTTTGCGCGCGTTCCCCACCCCACCCTCATTCTCCCGCTCGCTCTCGCTCTCGCCGTCCGTGAAGCTCGCGGTACGTGCGCGCCTGGCCTCCACTTCAACTTTGGTGGCCGCCTTCGCACGCGAGACGTCCGCGTCCACGTCGTAGCCGCGCCTCATCTTCTTCCGTGGCGGCTCGTCCGCGTGCTGCGCGGGGCTCCTGAAGTTATTCCTGCTCCTGCTTCTCCTTGGCGGTACCGAAACCCCAACCCCAACCCCAACCCCAACCGGAGCCGGACGGACGGACGCGGGAAGCTCCGAATCGGCACCGGCACCGGCGTCGGCCTCGCAGCCCATCTCGATATCGATATCGAGCTCGAGCTCGGGGCCGGCGCCGACGTCGGCATCTGCATCTGCGATCGACGAGGGCGTGGGCGAGAGCGGCGAAGACGGGGTCTCCTGGCCCCGACGAGTACTGTGGATCTGCGCGTCGTCACGCGGCGTGCGCGCACGAGAGGATCGGCGCGAGTTGGACTTGGACTCGGACTCGGACTTGGGCAGAGGGCAGGGCCCGGACTCGGATAATTTGGGTTCGGATTCGGATGCGGATTCGGATTCGCGTTCAGACCCGCACTGGGGCTGGGCTTCGGGTTCGGGGATCTGGAGATAATATCAATATCGGACGGAGGGCACGGCATCCGCGAGATGCGAGATGGACCAGGACAGAACGACGGGCATGAGGACGACGACGGCAACGGCAGAAGAACGGAGGGAGGGGGGAGAACACGCGACGCACCTGAGCCTGAGCCTGATCCTGATCCTGAACGCGAACGCGGATCTCCGTTGCCATGCCCTCTTTCTCTTCGCTGACGTCGCCATCGCCATCGCCATCGTCGGCTGGCCCTAATGGCCCGCCTGCGTCTTCCTCCGTCGCTTCTGCCTCTGGCAACACGAGCGGGGTGACGTCGCCGTCCGGTACGGACACCATCTTCTCATCCACCCTCTCGCCCTCAGCCTCGACCTGAGCTTCATCCTCGTTCGGCACCTCCAGCTGGGGCAACACCTCGTCGTCTTCCAGGTCCGCGACGGGAACGCGCTCTGGTGCGGGCAAGGGCGGGGGCGGGGGCGCAGGGTTGAGCAGCGCGCGCACAGATGCAGACACCGCGACTCGCGACGTGATCCGGAGCGCGTCCAGAGTCGGCGACGGCGGGCTCGCGACCAGGTCCGCGAGGTCCAGGTCCAGGTCCGCATCCGTATCCGTGTCCATGTCCATGTCCGCGTCCATCCCGTCGTCTTCCCTCCTCGTTTCCGAGTATCGCGCAGGCGCAGGCGTCATCGGCGGCGACGAGGGGGGCAGCGTCAGTGTCGAGGTGGGGTCTAGATCGAGGTACCGCCGATCTTCCCGCGGCGGCGTCGCAGGCCGGATCGCGTGACCGGAATCTGGATCTGAATCTGAACGTTCTGAACGGCAGCTGGAATCGGACGGGCGCGAGGTTGCACTCGAAGGGGTGGAGAGCGGCGACGACGACACCGGGGACGAGATGGGGATGGGTGACGAGGGGGGGAGCGTGTCGTCAAGGTCTGCGTGCGCGTGCGCATGCGCGTTCCCACCGCCCGAAGGGGGAGGGGTTGACGTTGCCACATGGCGGGAGGCCGAACGCGGACAGATCGGTGTGAGTGGGGCTGCGAGAGGCGGGGGGACGATGTCCGCCGGGGCCGCCGAGGTGCGGGTGCTGTCGCGTTGGGCTTCTCGGGGGCGACGAGGTTCTGTAGGAGTAGTCGAGGTGGTGGCGGATGAGGGACGTGTGTCGGCGTCCTTGCGGGGGGCACGAGACCGGGTCAGGCGGGGCTTTACCGGCGGGCGGACGAACGGGCGGTCGCGCTCCGAGGAAGTCGTGAACGATATCCGACGCGTGGGGGACGAGCCGGCGAGGATGTCGTCGAGATCGAGCGCAAAGCCGTAGTCTTCGATATCGTCCTCGTCTTCGTCTGGATGGGGATGGTACAGGAACATGTAAACAGATCTGAATCAGTATCGCCGATATGTGGAAGCGAGCGAGTCGATAAGACGGGAGAACGCGGAACCCAAGGGAGACGCAGACGGAACCGGAAGTTATATAAACGGAGGTCACTGGTCAAGAGAAGGGGAGGCTGCAGAGCCGCCGAGATAGGAAAGAAAACCTACGAGGCGAAGCGAGTATAGATGCCGTTCCGCCGATGGACTGATGATCCAATCAATGCGAGGGCTCGAAGCCCGTATCGTAGTACTGTGAAGCGCATATCATTCTCGATCTAACAAGATGCGTCTTTGCCTCCCCGGGCCCCATTCAATCTGTGATTCGTTCTTACAGCGTCATAGGACAGACTGCGCGTCCCGATGGGTATCCGACTGCTGCTTGCATGTTGCAGAGCATCTCTCCTGGGAGGAGAACTTTCAAATCCGTAGCCGCGAGGTGGGCGACACGGGTGAAGACAGAAAGAGTCAGAGGACCTGACGTGAGGGGTGGGGAGAGGTCATGAGCTGATCGGATGCGATATCCAGATGGTGGTGGCTCGGGGAACGAGGCAAGGTGGATTCGCCGGAGGGAGCGAAGTGAAACAAGCAGGAAGCGAGCAGACAGGTAAAGGGTACGAAAGAAGGTCCAGAACAGGAGGAACTAGATTGGGCAAGGTCGCTCGGGCGGTGGTGTATAATGGAGAAAGCACAGAACAGCAAGAGGAGGCGGGCACACGACGAAACGAGGATCGGGAACGAGGGTCAAAGACATTGAGTACGCACCGTGTGCTGAACCATTTTGCGGCAGGGAGGGAAAGGAGGGCTGGAGACCATGTGTATCCGATGAGGACAGGAGGAAAGTAGGGCGGTCGAGGTTGGCGGTCGAGATGATTGGATAGGTATGTGGGCGAGAATTTGGAATGAGATCCTTGGGCTCGGTGGGCGGAAGATGATCACGGTCGGAGGGGACCATACGTGAAACTGCACGAGAGTAGGAATATGGGTAGCCGTAGACATGGTGGGGGGAGGGGCGGGTGGGGCTAGAGGCTGGATGGATTCTGGCAGTGTCGCGATGGGGAGGGCGAGTAGGCGAGGTATTGAGGGTGGTCGGGGATGAGGGCGGGGAAGAGCTCATGGAGAAGGAGCGAGAGGGGGACAGGGAAGGCGAAGGCGGGACGAGATAGTAATCGGGGTTGGGAAGGTCGTCTTCAGACAAGCTTTTGCGGCGGAACCTGAAGGGGAGGTTGGCTAGCTCGGTGGAGACGTAGACAGGGTGCGGCATAGAGCGCGTCGGGGGCATCGCGTCTGCCAAAGGCTAGAGGAAAGCAGCAGAAGACGCGAAAACAGGAACAGGCGTCGGGAGAGAAGCGAGGGCGAGGAGGAGATGGAGATGGCGATGGAGAGAGAGAGAGAGAGAGAGCAAGAGAGTCCGGCCGTGGACGGAACGAACCATGGGCCTGGACACGTGCCGCCGCCGCCGAACTCACAACAGCCGCGAGCGCGTCTGTTTGGTCCTGTTTGTTTGTCACGCGTTTCGCGTCGAGCGCGTTTGGCGCCTGTGAATGTGAAAGCCGGCGCGTCATCGATCGTCATCTCCCAGGCCGGCGCCGAGTCTCATAGATCTCATGCTCGCCCGATCGCTGAGATATATCCCTCGTTGCACACTCCCAAGCTTTCCATCCTCCCGTCTTTTCGCCACCTCTCCTTTGCTCACTATGCCCCGCACAGAAGAGACTGCCAGCTTCAAGGTGCCACCCGCCCATCTTTCGCTCCTAGCCCCCCGCCTCCCCACCATGCTCAACTTTTCCCGTAGTTTAACCACACCATGATTCGTGTCAAGGACCCTCAGGCGTCCCTCAAGTTCTATACCGAGGTCAGTCCCGCACCGAGCGCATATACCTCGCATCCTATATAACCATGCATCCCATTTCCAGGTCCTCGGCATGGATCTTGTCGCCAGTCCGTCCCACTCTCCTTATCCCCTCCCTCTCACCCTGACCCAGCGTTGCACTGAACAGAAAACGCGTTCGAGACGTTCACCCTCTACTTCCTCGCCTACGACCACGGCCAGGGCACGAACCCCGAGAACCGCTTCAACCGCGAGGGCATCCTCGAGCTCACACACAACCACGGCACAGAGTCCGACGCCAACTTCCAGGGCTACGCCAGCGGGAACCAGGACCCCGGCCGCGGCTTCGGCCACATCGCCATCTCCGTCGACGACATCGAAAAGGCCTGCGCACGCTTCGAGTCCCTCGGCGTCCGCTTCCAGAAGAGACTCACCGACGGCAAGATGAAGAACATCGCTTTCATTCTCGACCCCGACGGGTACGTCTGCCTATGCCCTCTACAACGACCAGTAGCAAACTTCTCTTGCGCAGGTACTGGGTTGAGATTGTCCCCGGATCCCTCAAGCCCTCCATCTCGGCTTGAAGCGTTGGATCCGGGATGTCGTGAGGCACGGCGGGGTCGAACACGGCAGCATTGGCGCAGTGTACGATTACAAATCGACTGTATCTTTAGTCGTCTCCGTCAGCAGAAGCAAGTCTGTTGTATCCATCGTGTGCTCTGACCGTGCTGCCTCGACAAATGTATCCCACGCAGCAACGGCTCTTCGGCCCTCCGACTTCCGAGCCCCCGACGCAGGCCATCGTTGCTTGTCGCGCATCCAAGCGTACCCAACGAACGAACCCCCTTGAATCCGCTGGCGAATTGCGAAGTTCACCGGCTGTCGCTATCGTACGTCCTCTCGCCGCGTTCCCGGGTATGTCATAAATCGAGGTGCGTTTACAGATCGACCGTATCTTTACTCGTCTCCGTCAGCGGAAGCAAGCACATTGTATCTGTCGTGTGTTCCGACCGTGCTATCTCGACGTATCCAACGGACCAACGGATCCCCAGACCTTTCGTACATAGAGGTGCAGCTCCGAGCCATCACATCGCACATCCTGGTAATGTCCGGAAAAAAAAAAAACAGAATTCTTGTCCGTTCCGAAACCATCGGACGCCCACGACCGCAGTGGCTCTATAGCTCGGGGCACTCTCGACTTCCAAGACATGGATGCGGAGGCACCGGGCTTGAGTCCGCTCCGAGTCGCGGCGCCGTCGCCGTCGCCGTCTTCGTCCCAAACGTCGTCTGCTCCTCGCGGCGCTTCTGCGCACGCGCACGCGCACGGCTCGCCACCCGTCGCGCGCGGTGCGACGACCGTCCCTCGCCCTCAGGCCTCATCCCTAGGACCGCGCGGTGTATCGTGTTAGCTAACCCGACGTCCGCATGGCTTGCGCCTGCGCCCGCGCTCAGCGCGCCGCGTCCTCCCGCGCCTCGCGAGCAGGTGGTCGCCCTCGACTGGCCGATGCGTCGCGCTCGGTGGGGGCAGGGGCAGGGGACACGGGCCGCGCCATCCTCGCCAGGAGGTCGGCGAGCGCGACAGGCACGACCTCCAGGATGGGCGTGTCGTCGGCGATGGGCTGCTGTGGCCCCGCTGGTCTGCCAGCCTGAGACCCCGCCGCATCCCGTTCGATACGCTTCTCCGCGAGCTCGCTGACCTCCCCGCGTTCCACCGTGCGGTGGAGCCCCTTCGGGTCCATTTCCTCATCTGGGGATACACCCGTGTGGCGGTTGGGGAGGGGGCGTGGGAGTGGGCGTGGGGTGGGGTCGACGACGGAGAGAGGGGACAGGAGGGTGGGCGCGGCGTCGTCCGGCGTACAGTGGATTGGTGGGAGGATGTCGCGCATGCGCCGGATGATGACCCGCCCGTCATCGTCCGCGGTCGCGAGCGTCTTCCCGTCCGGAGAGAACACTACGTGCTCCACCGAACCTCTGTGCTCTGGGAGAGTCGCCAAACGCGACCCGTCGCTGGTCCTCCGCAGCTGGACTGCCATCCCAATCCCATCCGATGAGACGGCCGCGATGTACTTCCCGCAAGGGGAGAATGTGGCCTTCGGAATGTCGCCCCCGTGCCCTTCTAGCTGGAATAGGTCGCTGCCTGTGGACGCATCCCACACGTGGGATGTGCGCCCGACCACTGCGAGCACAAGTCTTCGGTCCGGTGAGAACAAGATGTGCCTCGCTTCCAGTTGACGTCCATTCTTTTCAACTTTCCAGAGAGGGGTTGTTTTGACGTCGACGACGTTGATCCTGGGATGTCGTCCCTTTGGCGCGATGGCGAGGTGTACGCCTGTATCGTCAGAAGCGGCGATAGCAACGGCATGTGGCGGTACAAGTTTGGATGGGGGGAACAGGCAGTCGCCTCCAAAGAACTGTTCCAATGTGTCCAAGGCGGCGTCATGAGTGATAGAGCACCCGTCTTTGTTGGACGCGCAGACAAGCCAGAGTCCGTTAGGAGAGAATGAGAGACGAGACAGTCCCGTGTGGCATCTGTAGATTGCTCGCTGCCGAAATGTGCGTGCATCCCAAAGCCGCACCGCGCCCGTACGCTGAGATACGGTCGCAATGGTCTCGCCGTCAGGGGACCACGCGCATCCTGAAACAGACTCGGCGTGTTCCTGGAGCAGCGTGGTGATTTTGCGGGCACCTTGACCGAGATCCCATATCGCCGCCGAGCCGTCGTCTCCACCCGAAACGAGATATTGGCTGTCCGGGGAGAAGGCAAGCGTATTGACGCTTTTGTAGCCGTGCGCAACCCATTGCCGACCTATTGTGCCATTGTCGGCATCCCAGAGGATGACAGTGGAGTCCCAGGACGCACTCGCCACCCACTTACTGTCTGGCGAACTGGCGAGAACCTGTATGACGTCACCATGTCGAACAGCAGCTTTATGGGTGGTCAGTTTAATTGCAGGGAAGGACTCCATGGCAGAACTCACCGCCTTCAAACTGGGAGTGAAACATCACCGCATTGCGTTGAGACAACATAGGGAGGCGTTTTCTGAGCTCGCCAAGCCAGAATGAGCCGCTATTGGTAGGAAGAGGAAGAGTAAAGGCGCAGATGAATCTAGGCTGAGAGAATGGGAGCATGGCGAGATCCAATTTTTTGTATCTCTCCCGGGCCTGATTGGACGATAGTCTACGGCACAGTGTTGTTATGTCTTGCATTTGCCATTCCAGTGTAACGTCTGTTAACGTTGGGCGTTTTGGAACATCCTCCAAAAACCTGGTAACTTCGTCTTCGTCTGCCGAGCTGCGAGAGTACTTATTGGCGCTGGTCATCAACAACAATTGCAAGGTCAGGGATCGTAGCGAAGACCAATCACAATGGTACATTGTGAGAAATCCTGCAAAAGGTATCATCCAATTGAGTGAGCAGACAGCTTGTCACCGGCCAACGGCAAGATTCGGCGGAGCATACCGTGATGCACCTCCCGACACCTGAGTGTGAGCCTTTCAACGGTCGATGGCACCGGCGAATTGCTAGAATCAAGCAGTAGTCGGCCCAGATTCGTAGCCATCAGGGGCCAGCGGTCTGAGATCACACAAGAATAGTCGACCTACCAGCAGTAGGACCATTGTTAAGCCTTCGGTGACGGTACAAATAACCACAAAGGGGAGACTCACCCGTGAACGCCGTCAATTTCATTCGCCGGGACAGCTGCCGTTTGATTACGTCTGGAAGACTAGTACTCAGAGGTTCTCCGTTGCTCGGCGCCTCTTCGATGATCTCAACGTCATCGCAGAAAAGATGCACGATGTTTGGAAAAGTCATTATCGCCCGAGCAAATGAAACGAGGTTGTCGAACCGGAGGGTCGAGAGGTGCAGAGTGCGGATGTGGGTCCCGAGCCGTTGAAAACAAGGGTAGTTAGACTGATGAAAGATCGGAAACTTCTTCAATTGCAAGGTCCTGTCATCCCTAGCCCTTAAGGTATCGTTCCAGAGCTGGAGCTGGAGCGGGAGCCGATCCCTTTCGGAGTCCCCCTCGTCGTCGTCAACTTTCATAGTGAACATATTCGGAGAAAGGCTGGCACAAAATAGAATTTCCGAAAGACTTGGGAGGATGCGAAGGAGGGGGACGGGGGCCAAGTCAGCTGGCCGGACGACGATCGAGCGGACCACGGGCATCAAATGAGGATTCTCGCGGAGGAAGTCGACGAATGCGAAGACATGGTCTCTGCTCTTGAACCGGACGCGGGAAAAGATGGCAAGACGGGTGCGAGGGAGGAGTTGGCGACATGTGAGCGTGAGGCTTTTTAGTGTCTTCGGACGGCCATGGGAGAGGTCGATGACTCGCTCGATGACTTCCCAGGGCAGTCGGGGCGGGGGATACGGGGGGTGTGAATGCATGGATATTCGAGGAGTGGACACAAGGGGAGAGGAGAGCTCGAGGAGCATGGAAGGAGACGGAAAGAGAGGACGCGGATGTAAATCATGTAATGAGAACTGGATGGCGGTGCATCGATCCTCGCCGGCGCCATACGCATACCGCAATTATGTAAACCCAAACACCCTTGCCGTCAATATTAATGGGGACCGATTTTATAATAAACAGCAGGACATCCTGAGCGCGTGCCAGATATAGTAGACTCGCACAGTGGGCATAGCGACACATAAATCGAAACCCGCAATTCGGGGTAGACATGGGATCACCGAGGACAGTACGATATAGATATTCTGCATAGAAACACGACACAGGGATTACCTATTGGTATGTGTTCCGGGTCTCTGAGCATAACACAATCGTCATGCGAGCAGACGAACGCGCACCGACTTCATCCTTGCTTGCCTCGGGGGACATGGCACCGTCAAAATTCTTGTTCAGGCTGCCCGTCGGATCTTCCACGTTGCCTTGGATGTCGGCACGGTACAGGAACTCTCGACCTCGAGCTAATGCGCCTCTCGCTGTAGGTTGCGTGGTAGGACTCGGATCCCTAGGGTCCCCGACGGCTCTCAAATTGTGCACCATGGTATTTTCGCTGCAATGAAGGTTGAGCGGGCTAACGTATGGGATAACTCCGCGAGATAGGACTCTGATCGTGATTTTTATTTTCGGTGGCGTGAGCGAACGATCGCCAATCAAATACGCGGGCATGACATCTTCGGATATGAGAGATGGAAAGAAGATAAAGAAAATGAGTTCAGGATACTGAAGTATAAGAGAAGAGGAAGGGAAACGTACTTCTGAGTCGCAATCGTTCGTACACAACGCAGCAAGAAGCGACGCTTCCAGTGGCCACCAATCCTGAGAGGTGTCAGTATTAACTCCGAATATTCCATACGCTCATCGCTCGAGTCGAAAGTCTGGAATTATGTGAGATAAGGAGAGATACGTGGCAGTAGTACGCAATGCTTCAAAGTATCATTTTCACGGTACAAGGTCCGACGGTCGGCTCCCCGCGCGAAGACGAGTCGGGTGCGAGGTTTCTGCCACTATGAGAGTCAGTTGAGTGGAAGTGTGCACCTAATACTATTGCGAAGGACTTACACATATACAAACAAGATGCACTGGCGAGGACACTACATGGCAGAAGGGAGAACGGCGCACCGCTCGCATAGGTAGCCGTGGGCGTGGAAGGACTATGCCTTGTTGTGACCTGTTTGTCCCCTGTGGCGCGAGGGCTTTGCGAGCCATCCTCACTCGTCTGCTTCTCCGTGTTCGTCGTAAAGAGGGCGTCGTCGCCGCCTTCGCATTGTTTCCTGTCGCTGGTACTCCGGAAGCATGACGCCTCAGCTCAGTGTCAAGGGCGGCGATGAGTCGGGCATGACGCGTATCCCCCCAGGTGTGTTCGTGTGGATACCATCCTCGCCTTCCTGCATGACCGTGAGCGTAGCGTGAAGTGTGGTACGAGGCGGCGACGAGGGGGGTTCAGAAAAAGTCCGGTTCATCCATACGAATGATATCATACACCCGTCGGATAACGACCGTCCCATCGATCGCTCCAGAAGACAGCGTATTGCCGTCCGGAGAGAAAGCTACGTGCTCCACCGGCTCTTTGTGCTCGGACAGTGTCGCCACGCATGCCCCATCGCTGGTCCTCCACAGCCGCACCGTCCGATCAGCCCCTGCCGACGCGATGTACCTCCCGCACGGAGAGAACCGTGCCTTCTGGACGGTAGCCGTGTGCCCCCTCAGCCGGAAGACTTCGATGCCCGTGGACGCCTCCCAGATAAACGCTCCCTCCAACCTCCCGGACATCTGGGTGACTCCGAGCACGAGCTTCCCGTCGGGCGAGAACGAGACATCCCGCATGCGCATGAACTCGCCCATTTTGCCTCCCGGGTGGGCGAGTATGGCTCCCGTCTCAGCATCCACAACGTTAATCCCGGCACAAGTGCCGCACGGTGCGGTAGCGAGCCGCATGCTTCCGCTCGTAGGGTCAAAAGCAGCGATGGTGCCGGTATCGCGTGCCTGACGCGGTGTTCGCGAGTAAGGGCCACCGTCGCCGTCGGATGGAGAGTTCCAAAGGGATCTGTGCAGCGTGCCCAACGGGACATTCAGGATGCAGCACTCGCCACGACGGGACCCGCAGGCAAGCCGCGATCCGTTGGAAGAGAACGCCAAACAAACCACAGCCCCTTTGAGTTGGACTGATGCTCGTTGTTGGAACGTACGCGCGTCCCAGAGCCGCGCGGTCCCGTCCTCGGATCCGGTCGCAATCGTGTCGCCCTCGGGGGACCAAGCACATGCCAAGACGGCTTCGGTGTGGCCCTTGAGGGTTGCGACTTTGCGTGCTGGCACGCCCTGGCTGAGGTCCCAAATCGCCGCCTTCCCATCATCGCCGCCCGAAACGAGATGCCGGCCATCCGGGGAGAACGCGAGTGACCTGACGGACTTGTAACCGTGCGCGGCCCATCGCTGGGCAATCGATCCATTCGCGGTGTTCCAAAGGATGATCGTAGAGTCCGGGACCCAGTCGCCGCCCACTGGCTGGTCGGGGAAACGACGAGATCCTCGATTGCCCAGCCATCGTGTCCGGCAGGGATGACTAGATAAGTGGACAGACAGGTCACCTCTTGCAGGATGGAGGGCCGGAAGTCCAATATTCACCTTCGTCGCACTCTACCGTCACGGCACTACCTGGCAGGTACTTTTCGAGCTCGCGGGCCCAGAATGAGAGGCTGTTGGAACATACGGGGGCTTTAATGGCGCATTTGACTTCAGTAGCGACGGGCTGGCCATGGGAGAACCTGAGATTCAAGCTCTTGAACATGCGATGTACGGGGTCAGATTCGTTGATAATGGACGATAAGGATGCAATAAGGCTGATTATTGATTGCGGTTCCCACTCGATGGTCACCTTCCTCAACTCGGGGCCGTTCGGAAAGAGCTCGACGACGTGGTCAACTGCCAGGCCTCCCGACTTGGACAAGTGTACCACCAGGGTCCGTAGTTGACACCAGTTAGAATGATATGAGCGAAGATCTGACAGAGATACTACAATGTACGGGATGAATGGTCACGGAATGAGCGATTGGAGAAATTGGCGGCACGAGCAAGGGTCAGCGGGCGTACCGTCGGTAAGCCTGAGATTCTCCACCGTGGATGGCGCCAAATCGGAATCAAGCAGCAGCCCGCCTGGACGCGCTACGCTGTGACCGTCGACATCTTGAGCCATACTCAGAGCATCGATCTGCAGGGAAGGGATCAACCGGGCGCGCGCGGCTGTAATACTAATCGCATCGACGACAAACGGACACTCACGGACAAGGTCCTCAACCGCATTTGTTTGGATAGACGTCGCCTGATGACCTCCAGAGGCGCTTCATTCCCCGCCGTCTTGATCTCGACTTTCCTGCATTCGAGATGGGTGATGCTTGTGAATGCCAAAAGCACTTGGGCAAACGCGAGGGACGTCGGGAAGGAAACGGAGTTGAGACGTAGAGTGTGGATGTGAGCTCCGAGTCGCCTGACACACGCGAGGCTGGTGCGGTGCACGTTAAGACTGGTGCAATGCACGTAAGGAGCTCGAGTGGGGCCTTGCACACGGTAGAGGACATCGGCCATTTCGTCCTTCTCGTCCTTGGCTTCTTCGTCGTTTTCGTCGTCTGGTTCTTCAAGTTGCAGTTCGTCGACGCACTCGATCGAAGAAAGATTCGGGAGGATGTGCAGGAGGGACGGCCCAAAAGCGGCCGGTGTGAGGACGATCGTGTGTACGAAAGGCTTCAGTTCGGGGTTGGCCAGGAGGAATGCGACAAACGCGAAGGCATGGTCGCTGCTCTCGAGCTGCACGCGGGCAAACATCACGAGACGGCTGCGGGCGCGGAGTTGGCGACACGCCAGGGAGAGGCTGCATAGCGTGTTCGGACGGCGACCAGAAAGGCCGATGACCCGCTCGATGAGTTCCCAAGGGAGTCGCGGGGAATCCATGATGGGTCGGGGGCGAGGTGGGGTCCAGAGGAAGCGAGCAACGGGGGGAGATGACTCCAGGTCGGAGACGGTCGCGGTGCAGACTTATACGGAGCCCGTGGCAAAACTCGAGGCAGACGAACCAACTGCAGCCAGCGCAGCATATCACTGAGTGCAGTGCCTGCTTTCAAATTCCAGCGACGCCGATGAACACCCCGCTCCCACGCCGTGGTCATGCGACGAGCCTATCACAAGGCTGCTCCATCGTGTGCATTGAGGCTGGTGTCGTCCCGTCGTGTTGCGCCTTACGCTCCCCATTGACCTTCAAGAGTTCGCCCTCGCCCTCGCCTTCATCCGTCGTAACAGCCATCCCGCACCGCACAGAGCCTATGCTTCCTTTTCCTCCTTGACGTCGCCCTCGTCTTGCTCTTCTTTCCCGTCTGGCGTCATTACCCCCGGCCTCCGCCCTGTGTCTCCCGCCGCACTGCATCTCCACGCGCGCTCGCCAGGTGATGCGGCCTATGTCAGGCTCGGCAAGGAGGGCGTTGAAGTCGACCCCAGACGCGAAGACGATTTACTTGTGGCGCGCGGCGGACGTGAGGTGGGACAGGTAGACGAAGCGGTTGTCTACATAGGTGTTGTCCACAATTGGGATCAACCAGAACGTCGCCTTGTCCATGTCTCCCTACAGAGTAAGCTTTGCGTTAGCATGCAACATCGTACATGGTAACCGGCGCGGTTGGGTGTGGACTGAGAAGAGATGACGGGGACGTACGAGGCAACAGCGATGATAATATCGGGCTCTGCTAAATACGAACGCGGTGAACATGGTGCTCTAGAGGTACTCGCCATCTTTGCCCGGATCGTTCAGGACGACCATGATCTTGAATTGAGGCACGATTCAGTACAAACGAGTGACTGAAGAGGTAATGATCTACCCGTACCTCTTTATCGAAGCCGTCCGCGGTGTTTCTTGGATGGGCCTCGTGGTGCATAGTGCGACAACGCGGTTAGCCGTACGCGTGAGCACGCCTGCCCGTTGTGCACATGTAATAGGACCGCACCATGGTCCCGGTCGTCTTCTGCTGCGGATACGCGCAAACGCCTTCAATCGGACACCTCGAGAATATCAGCACGATATGCATGCATTGCTACGCCGACAGCCCACCTCGAAGCGTGCAGGCAACGTCCTAATAGATCGTGTGGATAAAGATCCCCCTAGTCCGGTTTCGCAGCCTCCTCCCGGGCCCGATCGTGCACTTTCGAGCCGACTTCGGCGAAGATGCTTTCTTGGCTCTATTCGCCTTCGCGATCGAACTGGGAGTTCGCGCCTCCTCGCTCGACTCCTCAGCCGTTCCCGCGTCTTCTTCGAAGGACACCAGGGCACCGTGCCTCATGTACTCTGCGGCTTCGCGAACGCCGAGTCCGTCGGTGAGTCCTTGCCTTCGCGCGAGGTGCGTTCCACGGTTGCGCTCCGATACCCCTCGCTGGAACATTTCCGGTGAGGATGTCCAGTAGCCGCCGTGTCGCGCGCAGGGGGTGCGTCCCTTCCCTACTCTTCCTCAGCTGTTGCATCAGGCGCTGCTTCGCAGGATCGTCCATCTCCTCGCACAGCAGCCCCGCTCATTTGAAGTCCGTACCGAACGCACCGAAAGTAGCGGTCCCGGGTTGTGTCGTGCACCGATGACAAAGTGCTTGTAGGTGCCGAGATAGAACGGAGGCGTACGAGATGGTGTACAAATTGAGCTTGTGCTTGAGGCTGCACTTGAGTCTGGCGATCACGTATCGCGTTGATCTCGGGATGGTGAGGCGCGTAATGAATGTCGACGGCGCGCGGCCAGATGATCGCTAACGTCGATGTCTAGCGATGCAAGCGATGGAAAAAGGTAAGCGAGGCCGCATGTTCAGAATACTGGAGAAGGCGATACAAGGATGGACGTACTGGCAAACATCCCAACCATGCGTACTGGAGCAAGGATGGTAACTGCGGGTGGTCTTGAGTATATGCGGTGAGGGTCTAGTGGCAGTTATCGGTGCAAGTCTTGACACAATTCATCCCGGATCAAAGCTAGGGCCCAGGAAAAGTAGTGTTCGAGGCAGCGGGACTAGAAACTCAGGCAGTGGTCCCAGAACGAACAACGGGGAGCGCAAAACGGGGGATTAGAGACCAGACGATGGATATTCGACGAAGTGGGCGACTGTAGACAGCATGGAGACCAAACGTTCAGAGAGAACAGACATCATGAAGGGTAACAGAGAAATACTCAGAATGTCCCGATCTCCTCTTCTTTATATCCACGCTCCCTACTGTCGAACTGCAAACTTCATGAGGTCATAGAATACTTCAGAGTCCGTGGTGACGTGGAGGAGCAAAACCTTTGAGTATGGATGGGGGCTGAGGCGAGTCGGTAGCACATGGAGACCAACTCTGCGGTACCCAGAACCATCGAATATTGTTGTACAAAGGGTAAAGCAAGGCGTACATCGACGTCTGCACAGTCACGGTCGGACAAGCGCATCTGTTTGGCCATGTTTGCCTACCACCTCTGGCACTTGCGGCGGCTTGCGCGACGACTGCACCAGCTACACCGCCCGAAGTCGCTTTGCCTCGCACTTCCAGCCTTTGCTACCACACCGTATCTTTTCTTGCCTCATGTCTGATAACCCAGCAGAGCATCAAAAGGACGGCCAGCTTCAAAATGCACCCTTTGCTTCGATCTCTGACGCTCACTGCCATACCCAGCCCGCCACCGACTACCTACACCCTCCAAGCACGACCGCGAAAGAGTAAGAGCAGGCGGCGGTCTGCGTGTAGTGTCCGAGGGATCCCGGAGATGACAACGACCCATGGAAACCGCTTTCGCCATTGTCCGCGTGGGACAGGACACCAGCAGCACCTCCAACGCCCCGCACCGGACGCCGTCCGCGAGATGCAGAACGCAACAGTGGCAGCATTCCATACGAGGACGCCCTTGTACAACATTCTGAAGAGGCCCGAATGCTAGCGACGCGCGGAGGGCGGCAGCAGATGTGACTACCGGAGTGGGAGGACCGCGGGGGCTGGCAGGTTGTGGGTCGCGCTGAGCATGCACACTGTGCTGCTCTTCCGCGACACGGGTCGATCCTGCCGGGTACGTCGTTATATCCCCTCTTTGATGATTAATACTCAGTAGCAACTTTTTTATCCAGCTATGCGCCGTGCAGTTACGCGGCTGAGACTGTCGCAAGATCTCTCCAACGTCGAATCCTGGATATGCTTAGATCCAACGGGGAGTATTGGTGCGGTGTATACGTACATCTACAAACAGACCGTCTCTCAAGTTGTCTCTGCCGGCAAACGCGAGTACGTCATCCCATTCGTGTTCTCTGGATCCTCCGTCGCGGCGATGTGGTCTATGCTCTTGTACTCACGAGTCTTGGCCGTAAATATAATCAGTAGCCCCTTCTTCAATGGCAACCTGCGTAGTTGGCTTGCATAAATAGAGGTGCGATTCCGAGTCACAATATCATACATGCAACTAATAACCGGGACACAACCAGATTCCTGCCCTTTCCGAAACCTTCTATCGTACACGACCGCCATAGCTAGGGAAGCTCTCAGACTTCAAGAAATGGATGCGGAGGCGCGAGGGTCGCGGCGTCGCTGCGCCACCTTCGTCTCGAACGTCGTCAACTTCTCCCAGCACTTCTTCGCGCCGCCCGCGACCTGTTGTGCGGTGTGACGGACATTCATGCCAACCGCCTTCAAAACCCTGGTGACCTTTACCGTCATGTCAGCGAATTCTGATCGCACATTGTCCTTCCCAACTTGCACACTAACGCACCGATTTTCCTCGCCATCCGGAGCCTCCCTGGGGGACTGGGGTACGTCCCCGGGTCGCGCAAATATCCACCACACCCCTCCATTCTGGTTCGTTGGCGGCACGATCCATGGGCGACGCGATGGGGGAGGCAGCGGAGCCCTCTGGGTCCTTCTGCTCAGCGGATGTGCCCGCTTGCCCTTGCGCCAGGGCGTTCGCGTCCTCCGAAGCTTCGCAAGAGGGCGGCTGGGACGAGAGTCGCGCCGAACTCGCCGTCGAGTGCCCAGAGCTCGAGCGGCGGGCCAACCCCGCGCGCACATCGCCCGCCGTCGCACCATCGGAGCACGACGCGTTCTCCTGCGCGACAGCCGGGGTCCCTTGTACTGGGCTTTCACTGTCGGCGTCCTCTCGCGCAGCATGAGTGGGCGGCTGCCCTCGGTCTCTCGATGCTTCGTGCTCCGCGGGGGTCAGGGACGAGAGTCGCGCCGAACTCGTCGTCGAGTCCGTGGAGCTCGAGCGGCGGGCCAACCCCGCGCGCACATCGCCCGCCATCGCACCATCGGAGCACGTCGCGTTCTCCTGCCCGACAGCCGGGGTCGCTGGGACCTGGCCTTCGCTGTTGGCGTCCGCCTGTGCATCACAGCTGGGCGGCTGCCCTCCACTCGTCGATGCTTCGCGCACTGTGGGGGTAGGGAGCGAGGGCTGTATCGCGTCCGTCGAGAGGTCCTCGACCACGGCCTCACAGACCTCGGGGCTCGCGCGCGCGTCCAGGTTCGCGCCGTCCACCGTCGGGCTGTTCCCCTGTACGTTCTCGTCCCCGCCCTCGTCGCGCTGTATGGACACGCCCGCGATGGGCTGTTGTAGCCCCAATGGGCCGGAATCCACCGCGGTTCCCTCGACGCGTTTCTTGTTATGCTGCCCGGCACTGGTGGACTGCATCGGCACCGCACCGTTCGCGTCCTGCAGAGCCTTGCGGGCCCGCCGCCGCCGCCGCCGGACTCTGATGACTTCATGCCTCACGATGGTAACGGACGAGCGTCGCGCCGAACTCGTCGAGCCGTTACCGTCGACTGCGATAGGCCCGGAAGTAGTGGCCAACGAGTCCCCCGAGGGCGAGCGGGCAGCCGACACCGCGCGCTGGTGGTCCGCGACCGGACTGTCTCTGACTGCGCTCTCCTCGTCTTCCTCGTCCCGCCCGAAGAATGCGCCGGCGGTGGACTGTTGTGGCCCTGGTCTGCCAGAGCTCGCCGCGTCCTCATCGATGCGCCGCTCCTCCGGCTCGCCGACGTCCTCTCGTTGCGGCGTGGGACGAAGTTCCTTCCGGTCCGTTTCCTCGTCCGGGAATATACCTGCGCGGCCGTCGGAGCGGGGAAATGGGTGCGGGGTGGGGTCGACGACGGGAGGAAGGGACGGGGTGATAAGCGTGGGGTCGTCCTGCGTATCGATTGGGGGGATGATGTCGCGCATGCGTCGGATAATGACCCTCCCGTTATTATCTGCAGATGAGAGTGTCTTCCCATCTGGAGAGAATGCTACATGCGTCACCCAGTTTCTATGACCGGTGAGAGTCGTCACACACGACCCGTTGCTGGTCCTCCACAGCCGGACTGTGTTATCCGCTGAGCCGGACGCGATGTACTTCCCGCAAGGAGAGAATCTGGCTTCTGCAATCCTAGCCCTGTGTCCCTCCAGCTGTGATAGCGTGGTTCCGGTGGACGCATCCCAGATGTAGCACGTATTCCAGGCCACCCCGAGCACAAGTCTCCCATCCGGTGAGAATGAGATATCCCTTGTGTTGTCCTTCCGCTCGTCCCTATCCAAAACGAGTAAAGCATTTCCTGTCTCGACGTCAATTATGTAGTAAATCTCGCCTGACACGACAGCGAGGCGAGTGCCTGTAGGGTCACAAGCAGCACTCTCCGCACGGAAGGGGTGTATGGATGGTGGGCCAAGAGGGTCATCGGTTGGCAGGTAGACGTATCCATAAGGATTGAGGAACTTGTGCAGTGCGCTCAGGGAGACATTAAGGACAGAGCACTGCCTTGTGCTGGAGCTCCTGCAGATTAGCCAGCATCCATTGGGAGAGAATGTGAGATCTGCCACTGCCCCGCCGAGTTTGTGAAGTGCTTGCTGTCCGAATGTTTGTGCATCCCAAAGCTGCACAGTACCACCAAGGGATCCGGTGGCAATGGTCCGCCCATCGGGAGACCACGCACATTGCGTGATGCCTGCCTTAGGCTGGAGCATGTCCGGGACGTGTGGATCGCCTTCCGCGAGTGTGGCGACTTTGCGTGGTTCCCGGCTGAGATCCCAAATCTCTGCTGTGTTATCTCCCCACGCACCCGAAACGATGTACTGGCTGTCCGGGGAGAAGGCGAGCACCTCAATTTGCCTGTAGCCATGCGCGACCCATTGCTGAGCGATTGTCCTGTTGTCGGCATCCCAGAGGATAATGGTACAGTCACTGGACGCACTCGCCACCCACTTACTGTCCGGTGAAAATGCGAGAGCTCGTACGCGCCCTTCGTGTCCAGGACCAAGGAACCCTTAAAATAGATAGTCAGTTAAATTCAAAGAAGGCTATGACAAACCTCACCGCCAAGGCACCGTGACTGCAGGGTCACCGCACCGCGTTGAGACAGGGCAGGTAAGTGTTTTCCGAGCTCGCTAGGCCACAGTGAGCTGCCATTGGGAGACAGTGAGGGATATAAGCTGCAGATGAATCTGGGTTGGGAGAACGCGAGCAGTGCGTGCTCTAACTTCTCGGTTTTCTTGTCGTCCTGCAATAGTCCAAGGATCAGGTCTGAAATGAACGTCGTTCGCCATTCCAGTGTAACATTGGTTAATAATGGGCATTTCCGAAACCCCTCCAACACCTCGACGCCGCTGTCGAGCGAGCTAGAATATTGCAATTTGAGGGTCAGAGATCGTAGCAGCGACCATTCACAACGGTACTTGTGGAGAAGTTCTGCGAAAGGTAGTGTCCAATTCAAGACGAATGAAATAGGTGAGCAAACAATTAGGATTCCAATTGACGGCGAGATTTTGCAGAGCATACCGTGGTCCACGTTCCCCTCGAGGGTGAGGCTCTTGATTGTCGATGTGACCGAATTGCTAGAATCCAGCAGTAGCCGGCCCAAATTTGTAGCTTGGTGGGACGCGATTAGACAATCATAATCGACCTATCAGCAGCGGGTCTACCACTTAGCTTTAGGTAACTACAACTACACTAACAAGCACGAAGGAGAGACTCACGGTTAGAGCTTCTAATTTAATTCGCCGGGACAACTGTCGTTTGATTGCGTCTGGAAGACTCGGCTGAGGTTCTTCACCGCTCTCGTCCGTTTCTCCGATTAGAACGCCGTGGCAGATGAGATGTGTGACATGGACAAATGCTAAAAGCAATCGGACAAATGACATGCACGTCTTGAAGCGAAGATGTGAGAGGTGTACAGTCCGGATCGAGGTTCCAAACCGCTCGAGACAAGTGAGGGTGGACTGATGTAGGCCTAGCTCCGGAAACCTGTTCCTCGGATATGCAAATTTGATTTCCGAAAGATTGGGGAGGATGGAAAGGAGGGGGAAAGGAGCCAAGTGACGCGGCCAGACGGTGATCGAGCGGACGACGGGCAGCAAGTGGGGATTCTCCTGGAGGAAGTCGACGAACGCGAAGACATGGTCCCTGCTCTCGAACCGGACGTGGGCAAACATGACAAGGCGGGTGCGGGGGAGGAGGTTGCTGCATGTGAGGGCGAGGCTCTGCAGGGTTACCCGATGGCCACTCAAATCATCGATGGCCCGTTCGATGACTTCCCAAGGAAGACGAGGACCCGGGGAATCCATGTATAATCGCGGACGAGATGGGGGTGGGGGACGGCACCGGGGCGAGCAAATGAAGAGGGATAGAGTCGGAGAGGCAGCGAGGAAGTGAGGAGGGATGAGTGGGGGCGTCGTCAACGAGAGCGAGGTCGCCGACTCGAGAATCACGACGCACGCTTGCAGATTGATACTCGCCATCGGAGACCGTTCGTAATGATATCGATGCTTACATACGTACATGCACAACAAGACCGCATGACCTTCACGCTTACGAACACGAGGCGGAAGAGCGGCGGACAGGAGAGAGGCGCCATCGTGCGCTCAGAAAACAGAAGTTAGCAGAACGGCAGATGAATCGTAGCACGGGCCACAAAAGAGAATATGATAACTTAGTATAGACATCCGGTACAAAGACTACCTCCGGGCAGCTCGAACAGGATCGACAACATGCGACTAGGCAAGGCTGAAGCAAATCAATTGCAAGACAACGGAATCGGGAGGCGAATCCATACACCTCACACTCTAAACTGCACGCCGAGCTCCTCAACGGGTCGCAAATCGGGCGTCGACGTCCTCGCTGAAATGGAAACGGAACACCATAGGCGGTGTACTACCACTTGGGGAGTCGATTCCGACGCGAACGGTCATTAGGTGTGGGACGCGATTATTATTATTTTCAGGCACTAGAGATGAAGAAGGAATGAAGCAATATCGCATTTTCAGGATGATGAAACATAAGAACACAGGGATGGGACGTACTCGCGAGTCGCTGAGTGTGTCGGTGCGAATCTACCCGTACGGAACGGAGGACGCTACTGGGAATGGAGCGGCTGTTGATTCCGAATATTCTTGCCGCCTACCAAATTAAAGATCCCGTGGAGGGCGCCGTTCGAGGGCGGTAGCCCATCAAAGAAGCTCCTAGGATCGAGAAAGCGAGATCGCCGAGACTTGCGCCACGAAGTCGTCCGTGGTCGTCCCGGACATAGAAAGCTGAAGAGACTACGAGCATGGACCGCCAGGAGATTTCCTCGAGAGCGAATACCTGGACGCATCGCATACAGGCCCAGTCGAAATGCGTGTATTGTTGTTGTGACCTGTTTGTCTGCTGTGGCGGGGGCTTTGCAACGGGTGGACGAGCTCGCCGAGCTTAACTGTCCGTGACTCGTCGGCCCAGCTTGGTCCTCCTCGTCGGCATCCGTCCCGTCGTGTTGCGCTTTGCGCGTCCCATGGACCTTCAGGAGTATCTGGAAGTGAGCGTCAGCATGGGCCGATCTTCCCCTCGTCTTCATCGATTGCGACAGCGGTTCCGCGGGGAGCCCGTGCTTCCTCTTTCCTTCCCGATCTCGTCCTCGCATCCCTCCCGCTCCTTCCTCGCCTTCCCAAGGCTCTGCGCCCGAGCTCTGCCCTCCGTGTCTCGGGCCTCGCGCATCTCACCGTTGCCGTCTGCACGCCGACGCATCCGTGAGGCAGCTGACGCCACGTCCGGCGAGGATGGTGCTGAAGTTGACCCAAAGTGCGACGACGATATGCTTGTCGCGCGCGGCCGTGAGGTGGGGCAGGTAGACGAAGCGGTCTTCGACATAGGTATGCACGATTGGGATCGGCGAGAACGTCGCAAAGTCCACTTTCGTTCCCTGAAGACCGGGTCCTGAGTTAGCATACGATACCAGGCAGCGTTACTGACGCGGATGGGGGCGGAATATGAATAAAGGATCCACTATGCAGTGACGATAATCGCTCCCCACATGGACGCGGTCAATTTACTGCCCATCCATGAGCGCAAATGAGCCTCTCGAGCTCAAAGTCTTCGATCGCGTATTTCAGAACGATCGTCGCCTTCAAATAAAGGCATGAATCAACGCAAACGATAACAGCGCGACAATCCGCCCGCACCTCTTTATCGAAGCCGCCCGCAATTCACTGCTGGTCGGCCGGACGCGTGAGCGCGTACCAGTACCACACCAGTATGCTAGTTGTCTTCTGTTGAGACGCGCGTATGCCTTCTACCGGACGCGTCGGGAACGTGAGCGCGATACGTACGTATTGCCACCCCGAGAGCTCACCTTGCCATGTGCAGGCAACGTCCCAAATCGGACGACATAGATATATCTTCTCGTCATGCCCAATCCCGATCGTGTATCTTCGAGGCACCTTTTCTTGCAGCTTCATTCGCCTTCACCTGCGATGTCGGCAGTCCTCGTCTCCGCTTGAATCTCCGCGTCTTCGCTCAAGGGCTAAGCCCCGAGCGTGTGACTTTGTGAAGGCGAACGACGACCCCCTCCTAGGGCGTTCTTGCCCTCGCGCGAGATGCGTACGGTAGTCACCGTGTCGCGCGCGGAGTGCGCGCCCCTTTCCTACTCATCCTCGTCGTTTGTTTTCCGTGGAGTGGACCGCTGCGTCAGGCGCCGCTTCGAGGGGACGTCGACCTTCTCGCTGTGGGCCTGCGGCCGCTCATCCAAAAAGTCTGTACTGAAGATGGTGGTTCCGGGTCGTGCCGTGCACTGAGGACAAAGTGCTACCGAGATGGAGAATGGGGGAGGGCGCACGAGACGGCCTGCAAATCGAGGTCGCGCTCGAGGCTGCACTTGAGGATCACGTATGGTGTCCGCCTTGTGGATGGTGAGGTGCGTGGTGGTGCTCTTGCCGCGGCGAATGCCAACTAGGCAGAAGTGCGTACCGTGGCTCGGAGGTGTGACGATGTTAATCGTGGCTGCCTGTACCTCGACGCGCCGCCACACGATCGTCAAACCCGCCTGCTTGGATGTCTGCGCATATGAACGATGGAACAGAGAGGAGGGGAGGCAGCGTGTTCAGGATAGGGTAATATAAGAGCGGAGAGAACGTACTTTTCAATATCCCGATAACGCATACCGGAGCAAGAATGGAAAGTGCGCGGGTCGTCTTGAGCATATGCAGTCGGGTTCCTGTGTGTACCAGCCTGAGGCCAAGTCTTGACACAATTCATCCCGGACCGAGGACCCAATAAATGCGGTGTTCGAGGCGGCCGGACTAGAGCCTCGGGCAAGGGATCAAGAACTAAACATCCGAGAGCGCAAAACAGATAATCGAGGACCGAGACGATGAGCATTCGGAGTAGCAGGTGACTACAAAGAGCCTAGAGACTGAGGGTTCACCGGGAACGGACAATGAACGGTAACAGAAAACACTCACATCGTCCCGATTTCCTATTCATTATGGTAAATACCTCAAATACCAGTTTTCGTTCGAGGATATCCAATGGATTGACACAGATGAACTCCAGTATATCAAATCCTAAACATCTAATTTGTACTGCTAAAACAAAAAAAACACGCTCGGTGCTAACGATTGCACACCTTACGAAGGCACAGAATACGTCTGTGATTGTTGGCGAGGCGGAGGAGCGAATATCTTGAGCCAGGATCGAGGTTGGGCAGTCGGCAGCGTACGCAGTGAGGGCGGATGAAGCGTCAATGTGTTCCTTCCATTAGAGCGAGTTGTATAGGAGTGTGTCGACTCTCGAGTCTCGAGGTCCAGCCAGTGAACACAGCGGCCAGTGCGTAGGGCTGCCAGTGCGTGGACGAGCGCATCTGTTTGGCCGTGTTTGTCTACCACGTCTGGCGCTTGCCGGCCTCGTCTCTTCCTTCGCGGCGACTCGGAGGTCGAGCTCACTTCGCCTCGCACTCTTTACCCCACAGTCCATTCTCTTTGTGCCCCCGCGCGACAAAGCCACACACTAAGGACAGCAGCAGTATCCGCAACTGCGATGTCTTTCCGTGCAATGAATGGACAGGCATCTCTGCCACCATCCCACCTGCACCGCGCGCCCAGGCCAGCTGCTACAGTTTCGACGATGACCCCCTCTGCACCCGGCCACCGGCCCTCGCCTCACCATCTTGACACGGGGACGATGCGGTAGCAGGCTCTTGCGCTCCGTCGACGGGCGGTCGCGCTCAAGCTCGGCCCACACCGGGCGTAAGCGAGATGCAGAAGGCAACGCCGACAGCATTTCCAATGAGGACGCGCTTGTATAGCGTGTTGAAAGGATATGGCTGTCGGAGGCACGCGGAGAGCGGTAGCGGGTGTAACTGGCAGAGTACGAGAGGCGGGTACGGGTGCGGAGGGCAGCAGGTTGCGGGTCGCGTCCGTCCAGCACGCCGTTTGCTGTTCTCTGGCCATACAAGTCGACCCCGACAGGTACGTTTGGATATCCCCTCTTCGACGATCGATGGTAAGGCTCTCTCGTACAGTTACACGGTCATAACTCAGCTTGCAATGTTGCATTTCTGATACACTTATGGCCGACGGGCCCGCATCTGTGCGGTGTACAGATAGAGACAGACCGTTCTCGACTCGCCTCTGCCACTGAAGTGAGTCCTCCGCCGCTCTCGCTCCCGAGTTCCTGACACGCGATACGGCTTGTACTCTTGTACTCACGAGTATTGGCTGTCAGTA
Organism: Ganoderma lingzhi; assembly: GCA_026283605.1. Taxonomy (NCBI): domain Eukaryota; kingdom Fungi; phylum Basidiomycota; class Agaricomycetes; order Polyporales; family Polyporaceae; genus Ganoderma; species Ganoderma lingzhi. The sequence continues at coordinate 1,013,561 of JAPJYM010000019.1, forward strand.
TACTTAGAAACCCCCTATCAATACGCAGCGACTTACGGAATTCGCTAGCGGCCGTTTGTGCGTTGTACCATGGGTTCTCGTTGGCCCCAGACCTTTCATAAATAGAGGTGCGATCCCGAGTGCTGACATCATACATGTAACTAATATCCAGGGAACAACACGACTCCTGCCACTTCGAAACCCTCGAACGTCTACAACCCCGGTGGCTTTATGACCAGAGGCATTCTCGACTCCAAGGCGTGGATGTGGAGGCACGAAGCTCGCCGCGCCGCTCCGCCACCTTTGTCCCCAACATTGCCCACAAGATCGCCCAGGACTTCTTCGCGCCCATGGCGATCACCTCCAAACCCTTTGTGACTTGTATCATTGCATCAGCCAAGTCTGATTGCGGATTTGTCTTTTGGGACGAGCACACTGGCCAACGCACCAGTCCTCGTCGCCACCCAGAATCCCAATCCCTCTGAGGGACTTGAACTCGAGGAGGGACCACCCGGCGGTCGACCGTGCCCCTCCTCCGTTCTGGCTCGTCGGCTGCACGGTCCATCCGCGGCGCGACGGAGGAGCCAGCAAAGCGCACCGCATTCCTCTGCTTGACCGTTGGAGCCGCTTGCGTCTGCGGCAGGGCGTACACGTCCTCTGGACCTTCGCGAGCGGGCGGCTGCCCTCGGGTCCTCGATGCGTCGCATTCGTGCTCCGTGGGGGTCAGGGACGAGAGTCACGCCGGACTCGTCGTCGAGTCCCCGGGGCTCGAGCGGCGGGCCGACATGCCCGCGCTGTTGGCATCATCCTGCGCCTTGCTAGTGGGAGGCCGCCCTCGGCTCGTCGATGCGTTGAGCTCGGTCGGAGTAGGGAGCGAGGGCGATACCCCGCGCGTCGAGACCTCACAAGCCTCGGAACTCAAGCGTGCGTCCAGGTTCGCGCGGTCCGCGGTCCGACTGCTCCCTTCTACCCTCTCGTCCCGGTCCCGGTCCCGCTGTATGAACGCGCTGGCGGTGGGCTGTCGTAGCCTCAACTCGCCGGAATCCACCGCAGTTCCCTCGACGCGTTTCTTATTATCCAGCCCGGCAGTCGCGCCGTTCGCGTCCTCCCGAGCCTTACGGGCACGCCGCCGCCGTCGGACTCTGATGACTTCATGCCTCACGATGGTGACAATACATACGCACGATAGAAGCGATGATCACCTCCTTCGGCAGCATCATCTCGTTCTGCTGCACGGTGTCTTCAATGTCTCAGAATGCCCGTCGCGCGCCGACAGTACTAGCTTTGGAGTCACGGATGGTCAGGTCGGCGACCAGGTTCCCATGTGTGAGCTCCATGCACTTCCTCGTCTGGTGTGGTCGCAGATTGTGTCCTGTCCGCGACGGCTCGAAGTCTCGCGTCGGGTACGGGGCTTCAAGCTCGATCGTGGTCGATGCCAAGCGCGCGAGCGATTGCACTCTCCCCGGATCCACAGTTTCGGACATCGCCATGAGTTACTGAGCGTGGGCAAGGTAGACTCGGAGGGATCGGTCGACGATTTCGAGGACGCTGGATCCCACGCCATACACATCCAAGGACCTCGGGGTCTGTGACGTGCGAGAGCATGCCGCTCTTGGGGTCGAATAAGTACCTCCAGGGAGAGACATAATGTCTTGAACCTTACTACGCTATGGAACACGATCCATTTTCCGACTCTAATCGTACTACATGCCACTAACCTGCACCCTCTGCGCCCGCGCTAGCGCCGTCACATCCCCCCTCATATATCCCAATCTGCGGTTGCGAGCATTACTCCGTGCCTTCCTGCGCCTTCCGCCCGTCGTGCTCAATGTCTGCATCCGGTAGTGGCACGAGTACTGACGTGACTGCAGACATATCGATGGGCCGCTTCCAGCACGACAACGAGCCATATGCCTCCCGCACGACCCACCGGCCTTAGCATTCGCGTTCGCAGTCCCTGCGGTCGGCGACAAAGACTACCAAATTAACCGGGAACGGCAGCATGGAGTCCACCGGCCTCTCGCTGTTAACGGGAACGAGCCCGCCGCTTCATCCACGGCTATTTTTCTCGCAGACGTCGACGAACGAGAATCAGTGTCCCTGCCCGCGGAGGCAGCGCGCGATCGATGCTGGGTGGGGGAATGTCCAAGTTTGTGCCGGGGCCGTCATATCCTATCTGCGTCGTGTGGCGTGTTTCCCCGTTCTATATTGGCTATAGTATATTCTTGGAAGATGCAGTGACTGACCAGCTGAGTGTTGTCGGACAGGGAACAGGTGGGCTGCGTGCGTCTGGGACCCAAGACAACTCGGAGCAGGACGGCCCGGAAGCACAAGTTTGGTATCAACATCACATGATCCTGGCGCTACAAGCTCGGCGCTAAGCTACTTAGCAACGACTTGGCCAGGACTTGACCTGAACACGTCTCCCAGTACTATCTCTAGATGGACACCCGCACGCATGGTATGTCGCCATTTATTGCAGTATAAGTGAAACTAACCCAATGCTGTTCTACCTCAGAAGCCTTCCTATCCTGCAGGCTACTACGGCAGGCCGACACGGAGTGGAAGCTCTCCAAGAAAATGTAGGCGGTCATTCAGCAACCACTCGGTGGGTACTCTTCATCTCCTGAGGCGAGCTTTCTTCAGGGCAACTGTCTGAAACGTGCTTCAAGGCGCAATCATATCCCAAGAAACCAAAGTCTGTCCGATGATTGAAATGAGGCGTCGTGGAATATCGCAATCCGGGTACGTGAATCTGCTCATCAAGCCGCTGCATGCACCCCATCTAGGTCTCATTGACATGGTGGAAGACCAGATCTTGGTCGGAGACAAGAGCTTTGAGCAGGTGTCCGACCGACGCTATGCCTTACTCCGTCCCGAGCATGTGGGTCGTGCCCGCCTCTTGGTGGATGCGTGCACATACTAATGGATCGGGTAGCATCGCCTCTCACGGGGCCACCACAAGCACCCCCGCCAGATGTGGAATTGACGGCAAAGGTCGTGCCAGAAGAGGTTACGCAGGCACAGCGCGAGGTGCGGGAGCAGCTCGCGGACGGAGCGGGCGCTCGCGCTGATCCTGGATGTACCGCCAGTCTCAGCAGCCCCTTCGCGGAGGATGTCAGCGAAATCGTTACCGAGCGCTCTACGCTTCCACGATCTTCGCTCGACATGCGGCTTCTTGCAATCCGTGACGACCCTCTCGCCTATTTCCTTCCAACGAAGACCACCACACCCGGCACCCCCCTCTATGTGGCACCGCCTGGACTTGTCCCCGAACCGGTGGACGTGTTCATTCGTCCAGTCACGAACCCGAGCGCGGAGCGCGGCCAAGTGATGAGGTGCATCTCTTGAGAAGCTGTCAAGCAAGCAAGAAGCACCTTATCGATAACAGCGTCATATCGGACGAAGAGGTATGTAAAATAGACTTGTCGTGAAAACTGCACACTGAGCGTCGCACTCGGCCCGGGGCACGTATCTGGCCCAGCTAGCATCGGCCCTTCCAACTCGACACCACAGAAGCGGGCGTAAAGGACTTCCGGATAAAGATCCCAGAGTTCGACGGACCCGAGAAGCAGTGGGAGCGCAGCACGTCGCTCGCGCCGTCTGCTCTGACGCGCCCGCCGGAGCCGTTAACGTTCCTCAAGGCGGTCGACGAGAGCCACACGGACGTGACATGCCCGATTGCGCTGTTCGATGACTGGGTGGTCACAAACCGGAGCCAGGCGCCGTCGCTGCAGCCGAACTTATGTTCGTATTTGTCTAGGCTTTGCGCCGGGCGGCTGCGGCGTTCTTCGAGCTGCTCGCCTCTTGGCACACAAGTACACGTGACTGCGTCAAGCCCCCGCACTTGACACCCCATCCACGCCAGACCTCCGAGCCTCCCCTCCAACCGCGAGCTTTTCGATGCCGTCAGCTCCACCTCGTCCTCTGGCGCATTGCTCACCGCGACCGCGGAGACCTCAGCCCCTGTGTCACCTGCGCTCTCCCTCGTCGACACGTTCGTGGTGTATGCGTTGCGCGCGCCCTGCAGATCTCGATGGTCACGATGGTCCGCCATTGGCGAATCCGGGAGACGGATATACATCCCTTCCAGAGGGTGGCCTCGCAGCGAGCGTCGCGTCGGTCTCTCTTCGCGCCGCAGACGTCGACTGCTGGATTGGATTGGAACTCAAGAGGACGCCACTGGCCAACCGGCAGCGCCAAGGCCCGGACGTGCTGAGATCGAAGCTGTTCATCCTGCGAGAGTCCGCACTCATGACTCCGCCCTCAGGCTGTTGGATACCAGCTTCCGCGACTCGACACCCACCCCCGCTTGCCCACTTCAAAATGGTATCGCATCACAACTCGACCGAGGGATGACAGGTGCGTTGTTAATCAGCGTGAAGCGCATGAAGATGGAGGGCGGGAGGCCGGACGGGACGACGTATACATAACTGCTTGCCGCCGGTGTACGCAGGAGGGTCTGTATGCGGAGGCAGCACCGCAGCCAGTGCCACTTCCGCTGTCGCCCGGCTGGGACAGGCCACGTACATACCTGAGATCCCGGTACTTAGCTTCCCCGGCCGCGACGCGACGCTTCGCCTCGCCGCGCACTGGAAAGACGTCGCGACCCCTTGGCAGACGTTGAAGGAACGGCAGTGCGTCCAGGCCAGCCGCGATGGCTTTGGCGTCGACAACCTTCGTGCCGGACGACGCGCTTTCGCCGCGACGCGATTGACCGTGATATGAAGACGATGCAGTGACGGCTGCGTGCGAGCCGCCACGGCCAGCCCGGTGTCGCGCTTAAGTTCGATCGCGACTCGCACTGGGTGTGCGCGGGATGCAGAAGGTGCGGGTGAGGGCATTCCCATTGAGAACGCACCCGCGTAGTGCAGGACAAAGGGCGGCAGCGGATACATGTATACGTAGCTCACAGAGTGCCAGAAGGAAGGACGTGGATGCGTGGTGGCTGTCCCTCGACGACACCAGCCAACAGTGGCTACAGGTATGTCTGTTTGTCCCCTCTTCGATAATCAGTGATGATGTTCTCTCGTACAGGTCTTGAGTCGATATTGTCCCAGCTCGAGATCTCAGCTCGAGATTTGTCCTGGAAGGGGCCATGGCAGCGGACAAGCACATCTGTTTCACGGATGTGGATGTGGAGGACGGCAGGTTGTGGCTCGCGCTTTCTAACATGCCATTTGCTGGTACGTCTGGATATCCCCTCCTCGATGATCGGCGGTAACGGGCTCTCATACAGTTACTTGGTCGAGATTGTTGCCGGATTGCTCGCAAACACCCCAGTTCTCGAGGTGTCTCTGACTCTCTGTCAGCGAAAGTGAGTATGCTGTCTCACTCGTGTTGTCTGGATCCTCCGCCCCTCCGTCTGTACTCTGGCTATCAATATATTCAGTAACCCCGTCTTCAATTGATAGCAACTTGTGAAGTTCACTTTTCATTGGTGAAGGTGCGATTCCGACTCCGAATCATGACATCGTACATGTAACTGATTGCCGGGAAACGACACGATTCCTGTCCTTTCCAAAGCCCTCGAAGGTACGTAGCTACGGAGCTTCTATACCTAAGGGCAGTGTCGAATTCAAACCATAGATGTGGACACATGAAGCTCGCGGTGTCGCTGCACCACCTTCGTCCTGAATGTCATCAACTTCCCCCAGCACTTCTTCGCGCCGCTCGCGATCCGTTGTGTGGTGCGACGGACATTCATGCCGACCGTCTTCAGAGCATTCGTGACCTGTACCGTCGCGTCAGCCAAATTTAATCGCGCATTTTTTCTTTTGAACGAGGACACCGACGCACCAATTCTCCTCGCCATCCGGAGCCTCCTTGGGGGACTGGCGTACAGTCCGGAGCCGCGCGAAGGCCAACCACGCCTCTTTCGTACCTCCGTTCGGGTCCGTCCGCAGCGCAATTCATCGGCGACGCAATGCAGGAGACAGCGGAGCCCTTCGATTCCTTCTGCTCAACAGCTGGGATCGCCCGCGCCTGCGCCGGGACGTTCACGTCCTCCGAAGCTTCACAAGCGGGCAGCTGTTCTCGGTCTCTCGGGATTTTGCGCTCGGTAGGGGTCAGGGACGAGAGGCGCGCGGAACTCGTCATCGAGTCCCCTGAGCACGAGCGGCGGGCCGGCCCCACGCGCCCATCGCCCGCCATCGCACCATCGGAGCACGTCGCCCCCTCGTGCCCGCCAGCCGGGGTCGCTTGGACCTGGTCCTCGCTGTTGGCGTCCGCCTGCGCATGATCACGAGTGAGCAGCTGCCCTCGACTCGTCGGTGATTCTGATTCGCGTCCGGTGGGGGTAGGGAGGGAGAGTCGTACCGCGTGCATCTGGACGTCCTCGACCGCGACCTCAACCTGGGGGCTCGCGCGCATATCCAGGCTCGCGCCCTCCGCCATCAGGCTGTTTCCCTCTACGCTCTCGACGGCGTCCTCGTCCCGTTGTATGGACGCGCCGGCAATGGGCTGTCGTAGCCCCAATCTGCCGGAATCCGCCGTGTTCCCCTCGGTACGCTTCTCGTTCTCCTGCCCGGCAGTCGTGGGGGCCTGCGGCGACGCTACGCTGTCTACGTCCTCCTGGGCCTCGCAAGTTGGAGGCAGCACGAGAGCTGCCAAGGCGTCGCGCTCTACGACGGTAACGGACGAGAGTTGCGCCGAACTCGTCGAGCCGTCACCGTCGACCGCGATACGGGACGTAGTGGCCATCGAGTCATCGAGGCTCGAGCGGGCGGCCGACTCGGACCCCGCGCGCTGGTCGTCCCAGATCGGACTGTCTCTGATAGCGCTCTCCTCGTCTTCCTCGGCCCGTCCGTCGAACGCGCCGGCAGTGGAATGTGGCGGTCCTGGTCTGCCAGAGCTCGCCGCGGCCCCTTCGATGCGCCTCTCCTCAGGCTTGCCGACCTCCTCGCGTTCCGGCGTGGGACGAAGTTCCTCCGGGTCCGTTTCCTCGTCCGGGGATATACCTGCGCGGTCGTCGGGGAGGGGGAGTGGGCGCGGGGTGGGGTCGACGACGGGAGGAAGGGACGGGGTGATGAGCACGCGCGCGGGTTCGTCCTGCATATCGATTGGGGGGATGATGTCGTGCATGCGTCGGATAATGACCCGCCCGTCATAATCTGCAGATGAGAGTGTTTTCCCATCCAGAGAGAATACTACGTGGTTCACCATCTGCTTGTGGTCGGAGAGCGTCGCCAAGCACGACCCGTTGCTGGTCCTCCACAACCGGACTGTTCTATCCAATGAGGCGGACGCGATGTACTTCCCGCAGGGAGAGAATTTGGCTCCTTCAACCCAATCTCTGTGTCCTTTCAGCTGTGATAGCTCGGTTCCGGTGAATGCATCCCAGATGTAGGGCGTATTGTTGACCACTCCGAGCACAAGCCTCCCGTCCGGTGAGAATGAGATATCCCTCAAGTTGCCGCCCTTCCTCCCGCTGCGATCCAAAATGAGTAAAGTGTTTCCTGTCTCGACGTCAATTATGTAGCCAATATCGCCTGACGCGACAGCGAGGCGAGTGCCTGTAGGGTCAAAAGCAGCGTCCAAAGCATAGAAGGGCTGTACGGACAGTGGGGCGAGAGGGTCATCGGTTGGCAGGCAGACATATCCATCATAATTGAGGGACTCGTGTGGTGCGCCCAGGGTAACATTAAGGACAACACACCGGCCTACGTCGGTTGTGTAGATAAGCCAGCATCCATTGGGAGAGAATGCGAGGGGATATGTTATTGTCCCGCTGAGTTTGTGAAGTGCTCGTTGTCTGAATGTTTGTGCATCCCAAAGCCGCACGGTCCCATCATAGGACCCGGTTGCAATGGTCCGCCCATCAGGAGACCACACGCATGTCGAAATGCTTGTAGAACGTGCATGGAGCGTGTCCGGGACGTGTGGAGCGTCTTCCCCAAGTGTGGCAACTTGGTGCGGTTCTTGCCAGCTGAGATCCCAAATCACTGCTTTGGTGTCTTCCAATCCAACCGAAATGATGTATCGGCTGTCCGGGGAGAAGGCGAGCATCATGATCTGCCTGTAATTGTGCGCAACCCATCGCCAAGATACTGTCCCGTTGTTGGCATCCCATAGGACAATGGTAGAGTCTTGGGACCCACTCGCCACCCACTTACTGTCCGGTGAAATAGTGAGAGCTTGCACGAGCTTGTCCGAGTCGTGCCCAGCATCAAGGAACCCTTGATGGGTAGTCAGTCTAATTCAATGCGGGAACCCATGACAAACCTCACCGTCAAGTTTGCACTGCGACTGCAAGGTCACCATACCTCGTTGAGACAACGTAGGCAAGTGTTTTCTGAGCTCGCCAAACCAGAACGAGCTGCTATTGGTGGGTTGTGGGGAAATAAAGGCGCAGATGAATCTGGGTTGGGAGAATGTGAGCAGTGCGCAGTCCAACTTCTCGTAGGTCTTCATCTTCTCATCATACAATAGTTCCGCCTGCAGGAACGAAACGTGGCCCGTCACTCGCATTTCCACTGTAACGTCAGTTAATGATGGCCATTTCTGAACACCCTCCAAAACCTTGACAACACCAGTGCTGGTGACCCCGATTTGCAAGGTCAAAGATCACAGCGAAGACCAATCACAATGGTATTTGTTGACATACTCTACAAAGATAGTGTCACCGAAATGAGTGAGTAAACAATCCGTAAACTGACAGCGAGATTTAGTAGAGCATACCCACGCGGGACCCCCTGAGTGTCAGGTTCTCAATCATCGATGATATCGAATTGCTAGAATCCAGCAGTAGCCGACCCAAATTTGTTGCTTGCCAGCGGTTGTCTGCGATTAGACTTGAATCGTCGAGCTATCAGCAGCGAGTCTACCACTTAGCTTGAAGTACTAACTGCGCAAAAAATTATGAAGTAGGGACTCACGGTCAGCGCTTTTAATTTAATTCGCTCAGTGAGCGTTCGTCTGATCGTCTCTGGCAGGCTTAGAGGAAGTTCTCCACCACGCGGGTCCGTTTCTCCGATTACAACACGGCCGCAGATGAGATGTGTGAGGTGGACAAATGCTAAAAGCATTCGGACAAATGACATGCATGTCTTGAATCGAAGGCCTGAGAGGTGTAGGGTGCGGATCGAGGTTCCAAACCGCTGGAGACAAGTGAGGCTGGACTGATGAAGGCTGAGCTCTACAAGAGCGCGCGCCGGAGCCGTCCACCACGGCGGGAGCGGCCCATCTGAACCTTTGAATTTGATCTCAGAAAGATTTGGGAGGATGTGAAGGAGGGGAAAAGGAGCCAAGTCAGGCGGCCAGACGACGATCGAGCGGACGACGGGCATCAAGTGAGGATTCTCGTGGAGGAAGTCGACGAATGCGAAGACGTGGTCCCTGTTCTTGAACCGGACACGGGCGTAGATGACAAGGCGGGTGCGGGGGAGGAGTTGGCTACATGTGAGGGCGAGGCTTTGTAGGGTCTTCGGACGGCCACGGGAGTGGTCGATGGCCCGTTCGATGACTTCCCAAGGAAGACGAGGGCTCGGGGAGTCCATGGGTGCTTAGTTGAGGATGAGATGGGGTTGGGGAGAGAGCGAGCAAATGATGAGGGGGGATGAAGACAGAGAGGCGCAGAGAGCAAGTGAACGGGGATGAGAGCGAGGTCGCCCACTCGAGAATCACGGCAGAGGCTGTGGATCGGTACTCGCCATCGGAGACCGTTCACAACGATATCGATGCTTACATACTTGCAAGCAGGTCGACAAGACCGCATGACTTCCACACTTACGAACACGAGGCGGATAGGAGAGAGGCGCCATCATGCGCTCGAACAACAGAAGCTAGCAGAACGGCAGATGAATTGTAGCGCGGGCATGGGCGTCCGCAAAAGAGTATATGTTTCTGATAGCTTGGTATAGGCATCCGATTCAAGGACTACCTCTAGCCCAAATTCCAGGATCACCAACATACGTCGTACGACTAGGCGAGGTTGGAGCAAATCACGGCAAGACGGCGGGTCGGAAACGAGAGTCAAATTCATGCGCCTCGCACTTTGGACGCACGCCGGGTTTCCCAACGGCTCGAAAATCGGGCATAGACGTCCTCGCTGTAATGAAAACGTGACACCACAGGCGGTGTACCACCACTCGACGAGTGGCTCCGACAGTGCCAGCAAATCGGAACAATCACTCGCGATTATTCCCGGATACTAGAGATGGAGAAGAGATCGCGCTTTCAGGATGCTAAAACATGCGAGAGAAAGCAACGATGGGACGTACCCGCTGAAGCCACAACAAGCGTGTTGGTGCGGATTTACCGCTGGCATTCAGTGCAGAATGGAGTGAGGCTATCGGCCACCGGTGAGACAGGTGCGGCTATCGATTCTAAATATTCATTCCGCCCACCGAATTAAAGATCCCGAGGAGGGCGCCGTTCGAGGGCGGTACCGGGCAGCACGTCAAGGAAGCTCCAGGGATGGCCGGCCGCGGGACTTGCGCGACGAAGTGCGTACTCCGTGGTCTTCCCAGACACAGAAAGCTGAGGACGAGACTACAACATGATGGACCGCCAGTAGATTTCCTCAAGAGCAAATACCTGGAACGCACATAGTATCAGGCTTTCAAAGCTACAAGACGTACCGGTCATGTCTCCAGGTCGTACTACGATTGGCCGTACGTACTGCCTAAACTGAATCCCAGAACAGAAACCTCGCACCCGAGTCTTCGGTTTGACTTTCCGGTCGACGTGGGCTTGCGACAGTCGAAATCTGCGGACCGAGGGTGGGCTATCTGGCTGAGGTGGATCATAGGTGGCAGAGACGATGAGGGGTCGAGGACCTTCGTGCGACGGTCGGGTGGGTTGCATGTGGACGTGAGTTCGAAGAAGGCGGGCAGCTAAGTCGAATGGGAGACGGTCCACACTGACCATGTTTGACGGGCTTCGGGCCTAAGGATTCCCAGATATGAGCGCATGTTTTGGATAAAAGAAGAGAGCACACCCCCGGGGGTACATGACCGTGACAGAAGAAACAAAGTTTCGACGGAGCCGGTGCGAGGACCGACAGGTAAGTCGAGCGGACAAAGACGATACCTACTTACGCCCAAATGAATAAATCTGAATGTTGTCAATTTGATGCGACTAGTACTGGCGAGAGAAGAGTCAAGAGACTCTTAGAGAGGGAATAAAAACAGGGCAAAACGGTGCGCCGCTCGGCCGTGGAAAGTCGGAATGTATGAGTGTTGTTATGACTTATTTGTCCGCTGTGGCGGGGGTTTTGCAAGGGGTGGACGACCTCGGCGAGCTTATGACTTCCTGTGACTCGTCCGCGTTCTCGACACTGTGCTCGTCGTCTAGAGAGCGTCGTCGCCGTCTTCGCGTCGTCTCCTGCAGCTCGTACTTTCCGCAACATGGCGCCTCAGCTCAACGTCAAGGGCAGCGACTCGGCCACGGCGCGCATCCTCGGTTCAGGAGCCTCAGGTGCGTTCCTGCGGACACCCTCTCCACCTTCCCGCATGACGAGCGTGGCGTGATTGTGCTTGACAGGCATCGCCGAGCTGCTCGTGTTCCACCCGGTGGACACCATCGCGAAGCGGCTGATGAGCAACAAGTCCAAGGTTCGTCTGCCCCCTTCATTTCGCTGGCACCCTCTCGAAGCCTGACGCCGCGTCGGTTCCCCCTCTCGCTCGCGCGTCGATACAGGTCTCCTCATCGACGCTCTCGTCCATCATCTTCAAGGAGTACGCGACCGCGCCGCTGGGCCGCAAGCTGCTCTCGCTCTTCCCGGGTCTGGGGTACGCCGCGGGCTACAAGGTCACGCAGCGGATATACAAGTACGGCGGGCAGCCGTGGTTCTCCGACATCCTCGGGAGGAATTACAAGGACGGCTTCACGAACACGTTCGGCGAGCGCAAGGGCAAGATGATGATGCAGGCCGCCGCTGGCAGGTGAGTGTTTACGCGCGTTCGTCGAGACGGTCGCTGGGTCTGACGCGCGTGGCGAAGTCTGACGGGTATCGGCGAAGTTGTGAGTGTGTTTGAGCCCGCTGCGTATCTACTATCCGCGGGTCCCCTGACCTGCCGACTCTTCCTGTGTAGGTCCTGCTCCCCCTTGACGCGCTCAAGATCAAGCGTCAGGTAAACCCTGAAGCGTTCCGCGGACGTGGCGTGATTCGGATATTCCTCGAGGAGGGTACGACCCTATATCGTGGCTGGGGTTGGACGGTAGCGCGCAACGCGCCAGGAAGCTTTGCGGTACGTTCTCTCCATGTGTTATCTTAGCTGCCTCATGGCGTTGACTTTCCGTGCCCGTATTCAGCTTTTCGGTGCGTCGGCGGTGACGAAGGAGTACATGTTCGGCATCCAGGACTATCACAAGGCGACCTGGGGCCAGAACTTCGTCGCGTCGATCGCAGGAGCCGTTGCGTCTATCACCGTCGCGGCACCGCTGGACACGGTGAAGACGCGCATTCAGAACGCCAACTTTGAGCATAAGGTCTCTGGTGTGACCGTTGTCAAGGACTTGATCAAGAACGAGGGCCCAGCAGCACTGTTCAAGGGCTTGACACCGAAGGTCAGTAGCCCATTACCGTTACGTCGATCTTCCGACGCCGTCTCTGGCGGACTGGACTTGCACGAGATGTGTGCTGACGTTCTCCTGTGGTGCATCGACAGATTCTGGTGGTCGGACCGAAACTGGTGTTCAGCTACACGCTCGCCCAGTCACTTATCCCCTGGTTCTCGAAGTATGTATGAGCGGCATGAACGTCTCTCATGCGTACCAAAACCAGGTACCGCTATCGCGCTGTGATACCTCCCCATTGCTGTTACGCTGCCGCATGCTAGACTGCTACACGCCTTACGACATAGACGCGCTCTTGATCGACGAGCACAAAAGTACTGCTTTTAACCCCCGCTCATTGTGTTTATACGGTCATGTAATGGTTAGAATTTTCTGCTGGTCCTCGACACATTTGCGTGGGTGGGGTCGCCTAGGTGGGTCATCGGCGAGAACCGGCTCGGCCACTTGATGTAAACAAGTCACAACGTTAGGGCGCCTATACCAGCTCCCTTGCATTGTGTCCTCCAGGCCGCCTCGAGCCCTCCCTTGACTGGTGCGTCCTGATTACCGTGACTGTCTGGCTACGACGACTTGCATGTCCTTGACGATATTATCTGTAAGGTGTGGCGTCTATGCTTACACGTTACGCCACAACCAAACACTGATCTGTCTCGGATCCCACCTTCAAGTAGCATATTCCGCCGGGCGGTAGGACGGATTCATTCTCCCCACAAGGCTGTATATCCTCTAACAATGCCGCGTCTGAATGCTTATCACCGGCGGGAATTCTCTCGGATTTGCTGTGGGGCAAAAGATCCGAGTCAGATGTCTCTTCTCGACGATACCCGTCCGTGTCGCGCAAGGAGTATGCTCGGTGAGTGCGCCGTCTTCTATGACACACCTCCTCTTGGTGACCTTCACTCTCGCAGTACGCACGGTGCCTCTGGGAAGGAAAGATGCCAAGGACAATCTGCTCCACCCGTTCTTGAGCAATGACCGAGTATTACGGCCGACTCTCTTCCCTGCCTCCGACTTGAATGGGCCATCCTCGCCTGCCGTGTGACGAATATGCGCTCGGGCAATCGACTACTCCCTGCTGCGTGAGCCCGGTCGTCGATATCGAGGGCGGGTTCCTTTCAGGTGTGAGAGGTGTTTCATCGTATCGTTTGGGTCCTCACGCATATAGCGAGGGTGCCTTGCCGGTCCACTACGGTCATCCGATGTGGCATACACGACGCTTGCAGATTTCAATCTCGCCCGCAGGAGAATCTTCGGTGCGGTTCCCACCTCCATCTTCCATAAACGTGCTGTGCTCATCCACACGCGCGCACCTTCTGCAGTTAATATCGCACAAAACCGTCGGCACCGATGACTGTATCTGGTGCCGCTCAGGCTTATTTGGGATCTACGGCACGCCATGCGCCCTTCTTCGAGCGCCCCATCCCGCACTAGGCAATCGCGAGTCGTCGTCGGCGCCCGCTCCAAACCCGAAACCTTCCTCGTGGCTTCGCTGCTCTTGCGCAATAGCCCGGGAGCCATCGTGCTCGCTATCATACATTAGCCAGCATACGGCGCCCCCGTATCTTTCCACCGCGAATACAGTCGTGCGCACCGGCCTGGAGCGCACCGTCCAAGCTTCTCGCGACATTCCTCCGCGCGGCTTCGCGAACCCCCCGGGGCCAGTGCGACCGCATGCTGGCCACGCTCTGATAAAGCTGGAGGCTCGCGAGCCCTCTCGCCGCCTGTGTTCCATCCGTTCCTGCGTCTTTTGCGCCGCCGAAGGGCAGCAAGCTCTCGCATTCGTCGCTGCGTGGCCCCCCGCTTCGCCGTGCTTAATTGGCGTTTGGTGCGCCGGAAGATCCGCTGCTCTCTTTCTCGCTCTCGCTCTCTCCCCCCTCACCCCGCGCGCTTCCTGGCACTCGCCAACCCTCTTCCGACGGTTCTGCGCTTCGCGGGAAACAACAATAAGAACAAGGATGGGCGGGCCTGCTGCTGTGTCGACAAGCGACGCTCGTGGGTACGCGCACCTGGTCGACAGGTCGAAGCCGTGGTGGAAGAACACGAGGCTCGTCAAGCTGAACTTGTGCATCGCGCTTTTGTGTGTTCCTGCGCTTTTTTTTTTTTTTAATCGTCCGGCCGATCCGAGCGGGACTAACGTGCGCCGCAGGCTGATCACCTCGACGACGAACGGATACGATGGCAGCATGATGAGTGCGTCCCCCCCCTCCCCGTTTTTTTTTCTGGGCACGAAAAGATGCGCTCGTGCTGACGCGCCGCGAAGACGGTCTCCAGTCTCTCCCGCAATGGAACATCGCGTTCAATTATCCGACCGGCGGGAAGGTCGGTGCGCCATGTCGGTGTTGTTCGACGCGAGCTGACGGCCCCGCAGCTTGGGCTCCTCAGCGCCATCCAGGTTCGTGCGCTCCGTAAACTTTAAAGAACGAGTACTGAACGCTTCTTCTTAGAACATCGGGTGCCTCGCCGCGTACCCGTTCTCGCCATACATGTCGGACGGCCTCGGTCGGCGTGCAGCGGTGATCTTCGGCGCGACCATCATGTGCGTCGCGACGGTCCTGCAGACCGCGTCGCACTCGGTGGGCATGTTCATCGGCGCTCGGTGAGTACGGCGAACGTCCCTCAGGCTCTGCCATCCCCAATGCAACGTCCGTTCCGACCGTTGGCTGACGGCCGCCCCCCGACGCGTTCGCATTTGCTTGTAGGTTCCTGATCGGCTTCGGGCTCACGTTCGCGGCGGCCGCGGCCCCGGTGCTCGTCACGGAGGTCGCGTACCCGTCGCACCGCGCGCCCGCGACGTCGCTGTACAACACTTTGTGGTGCGTCGATCCCTTTTCCCTTTCGCGCGGCCCGCGTTTCCGCGAGATGGCTGACCGAGAGCTTTCGGGATCGGTCCGTGCGTGCCAGGTTCTTGGGCAGCATCATGTAAGTAACTAGTCCTAGTTCCTCTCCGGCCCGGCGTGGACGAAGGGCTTACGCTTCCCGCGTTCGTCTGGACCTCCCTCAGCGCGGCGTGGACGGTACGTTTTGCTTCTGGGCCCCTTCCAGGCTGGCGGACGTGGTCTGAAAAAACAAACGCGGTCCGGTAGACGTACGGCACGTTCAACGTGCCGACGAGCTGGGCGTGGCGCATACCGTCGGCCATCCAGGCGCTCCCGTCGGTCGTCCAGCTCTGCCTCGTGTGGTTCATCCCGGAGTCGCCGCGCTGGCTGTGCTCGAAGGGGCGCGAGGAAGAGGCGCTGCGCATCCTCGCGTACTACCATGCGAACAGCGACCGGTAAGTTCGAGTTCGAGCAGGGGACCCTGCCGCGCACCCTCGGGCTTTGTTTGCGTTTGCTAACGGAGTGCGCGTCCTCGGCACCAGGAACGACCCGCTGGTGGAGTACGAGTTCGAGGAGATCCGCGCGGCGATCCAGTTCGACAAGGAGATCGCGGCGAACGTCGGCTGGTCGAGCCTCGTCAAGACGCCCGGGAACAGGAGGAGGCTGAGGATCATGGTCGCGATCGCGTTCTTCTCGCAGTGGTCCGGGAACAACCTCATGTGCGTCGTCCTGACCTCTGGTGGTCATGGGGTTACCGTTTGACGTTTTGTCGGCACGCATACTGTAGTGCATACTGTAGGTGCTTGTCAGTAATGGTCCGCATAGATGTTGACCATCCTGCCCCCGCCCAGACATGAACAAGATTTTCACGGCTATCGGAAGTAAGCACCACGATATTGTGTTTTACCTGGATCTCCGGCTCATCTCGCGGCAGTTACCGACCCCAACACTCAGCTGCTCCTTGTGGGTGTGATCCGCGCGAGGTGTGGTCCCCGTTCGCTAATGCCTACAATTCTTCGACAGAACGGTATCTTGAACATCTACAACTTCCTCATCGCCATCGTCGCCGGCTTATTGTGCGACAAGATCGGACGGCGGCCGCTGTTCATCGCGTCGACGATCGGTACGATTGTCCGGTTTCTTACACCTTACGCGCGCTGATGGCCATGAAGGAATGTTCGTGTTCTGGGTGCTGCAAACGGCCTGCTTCGCCCTGTACTCCGAGACAGGAAACATCGCCGCGGCGCACACCTTCGTCGCCATGATCTGTGAGTAATGGCGACATATGCATATGACTGGTGTCAGGCATTGACGGAAAGTTGCGACCAGTCCTCTTCTACGCCTTTTGTAAGTCGTGCTTCATCTTTCGGTTTTGTTTCAATGACTGACTGTACTTTCCTAGATGATGTTCGTGGCAATCTCGTCGTCGCCTTCTTCGGAGCCTGATGTTTGGCTTAGATCGCCTTCACACCGCTTATCGTCTCGTATACGGTGGAGATACTGCCGTTCGCGCTCCGTGCGAAGGGCTTTACGGTGTTCAACTTCTCGTTGACGCTGTCGTTGATCTTCAACCAGTGCGTCTCCCTCCGCTTGACCTGCTCGCTGGCGGTCTACTGACGTTCGGGCAGGTACATCAACCCAATCGCGCTGAACGCGTGAGTACCACTATCTTTCTGATATTTCGTCGGCTGACGGTGTGGCTTGCGCAGTCTCGGATGGAAATACTATGTACGTCGGGATACCCGTCGCTCCTGCGCCTTTGGTCTGACAGACGACAGATCGTGTACGTGTGCTGGCTCGCGTTCGAGATCGGCTTCATCTGGTGCTTCCTGATCGAAACCAAGAACGTAAGTGAAGTGCCTGCGTGCCGTCCGTCGTTTCGGCCATCCGCTCACTATCTTGGTGTGCTCAGCGCACGCTGGAGGAGACGGCCGCGTGAGTGTTCATCTGTTACCTCGGTCTACACCGTCTGATTAATCATTTTGCTGTAGTCTATTCGACGGCAAGGACAACGCGGATATGCTCGCGCAGCACGCGTCTGTCAACACCGGCGTGACGATCACCGACCGGCATTCCGACCGGGAGAAGGCCCCGTCCGAGGACACCATCGAGGAGGTCAAAAGCTGAATCGGAGTATGGTGACGTCCCGTGGACCGGTGGTTAAGATGCCGAGCATTAGACATTGTTCCCTCCTTCCGCACTTGTTTGTTTCTCGCTTCCGACGAAGACGCGCGCCGCGCCGAACTCAACGATGCTGTACAGTACTTTTATCTAGGTCAGGACCACGGACTCTTGATTTCACATGTTAGATCTGTACGGGCGAGTATGACACTTACTGCAATGTATCTATTATGCATCGCTGTTCTGAACGTTTCTGCTTCAAAACACACACCTACGAAATGTCGCCGTGAGTGTACAACCCAAAGTTTGGATCGGTCAGTCGTTAGTCCACCCTCAGTCAGTGTTAGTGAACGACACCGCAGCTAGAAGCTCGAGCTTCCGCTAGTTGGCGACTCTTGGCGCTTGTTGGACGCTGGGCGGCGCTCAAGGGCGCAGCGAAAAGGTTGAACTTGTCCACGTTCACCCAACACCACGTACGGTACTAGATTTGTGCGCCCACCTCCGGCCAAGCATCATGCAAAGCTGCTTTTGATTAGCGATCTTTCTCCTCACCTTTGGCCCTAAAACGGTCTGGTAGAGTCGGAAATCTCCCCAGCTGCCTCTGAGTCGACAACCTATACGTACATTTGAAATCCGAGACGCTAATTATCCTCCTTAGGCTCATCCGACTACATATTCGTTCTCTTCCGCAGTCAAGAAAATGGGCACACAATCCGCAACCAATCCTCTGCTAGGGCCCTTGACAGCAAGCAAATACAGTACGTACGACGCGCTTCCTCGGTGCCCGACCCGTGATCATGGCGACTAACGATTGGCAGTTGATACGAGTCTAGACGGACTAGAATGATACAGTTTGCAATACGTGGACAGGTTCCGGCACAGCATGTGGATGACGGATGGACGTGGGCGAGAGGTGGTGGATATAAAGCAACCATGGGTGGGCATTTAAGCTCTCGACTTAACGGGAGGCGGGTCCAAGGTTGCCATCCTCTTGACTCGCATCGGCCCAGCCTTTCACGCCACCTTCACTCATGCCAACAACCGAGTTCTCAGATGCGGCCCTTCAGGAGGCGGATGCGGCGATCATGGCCAGCCAAGCTTATCAGCCCTCGAAGGGAGAGAAGGTCCTCAACAAGATTGGTGAGTCATAGACGTATGTCTAGGAAACGCGGGGCAGGATCAATGCTTGTTCGTCGTGAATAGGAAACGTCGTCATCGGAGCGAACGGCAAGTATGAATCGATAGCGTCGAATGAGCTTGCCACGCAGGCTTTCTCGGTTGTAAAAGACCAGGTCAGCAACTTCGTGCAGAACAGCAAGCTCCTGATGGGCGTATTGGATGAAGTGGCAAAGGCCCATCCTTTCATTCAAGGTATGCGAACTATATCTCCCGACGTGTTATTACGCTGACGACGTTGCAAGCTGCGGTCTCGTTGTTCAAGGCAGGTCTGACGCTCGAGCTCACCCGTCGCGAGAACGATGACAAGGTCATCGCTTTAAACCTCACCATGTGCGACATGATGCAAGTCCTCACGATGTACGCCGTGTTTCCTCATTCTCGAGTCAGCAGCTAAAATGTTTCCAGGTTGAAACAAGTTGTGAATCCCAAAGTGCCCGGACCAGACGGTCTCACCATCGAAGACCGTCTGAAGCAACGTATGGGCACGATCATCGACTCGATTAAACGCTGTGCGAAGGTCTGCGACAGCTACCAGAAGCGACACACCGCCGGTATGCATTCCGTTCTTGACGCTTCTGGCTTTGTTTCTCATGCCCGCCTTACGCGCCCCCTCCCAGTGAAGTTCTTCACGTCGCTCAAGTGGCAGGGAAAGTTTACGGACGTCGCTCAGCAATTTGCAGACCACAAGACCGCGATGCAGTTCGACCTCCAGATCCACGCTTCCGTCGGGATCACCACCGCCAACATCACGCTCAGCGCCGTGTCGACGGACGTGAGCGCGCTCACCGAGAACGTCGGCAAGCTGATGGAGGTCGTCTTCGAGCGCATGCGGTCGCCGGAGGAGCGCGAGGTTGCGTCCCTCGTTGCGTCGCAGCCGGGTGGCGTCGACGCAGCGCTGAAGAACGACGTGCTGCTGGAGCGGGTGCTCGCGGCGCAGAAGGCGAAGGACGGGAAGGGCGCCGCGAGGCGCCATGGAGCCGGCGCAGAGGAAGACAAGACGCGGACCATCGCAGACCTGCGGCAGGAGGTGAACAAGGACGTGGAGCAGGTCCTCGCCGACAACAAGTACTTCGAGCAGAAGTTCGAGGTCGTGCGGATGCAAGTGGACGAAGTCAAAGTGTCGATCAGGCGCGAGACGGATCGGGTGATCGATACGCTTCTCAGCGGTCCTCACGAGAGGATCATCGACCGCGTAAGTAAGTTCGAGTCGCCCGAGTCATTTCACGTATCGCTAATGCTGGTCTTAACGAACGACTTAAGGACATGTATCACGTTTGGAAAGAGATGGTAAGCCCTCCCCCCGGCGTAGTCGGTGCCGCGTAAAGAGCTTGACCGGTCTCTAGGGCTGGAGGGGCAGCGCGAAGGCAAAACACCTGGTTATGGCGCTCCGAGATCACTTCGCCGAGGGCAGCCGCGCCGCTCTCTCCGTCATTCGCGACCTCACTAGCCAACCGCGCGAGACGTCTGCTTCCCAGGTGGTGGACGAGATCGCGAATATCGCGAACCGCGTGGACCCCAACGCCCCAGAAGAAGACCAATGGGCACTGGAATACATCACCGTCCTCCGCGTACAGCCTCTCATTGAGGCGCTAGACGATGACGTGTCTTCGTTCGTCACCGTCTCCGAGGTCAATGCGTTCACGGCGGCGCGACCGCTCAATTGGAGGTGAGGTTCTACCAAGCCTCATAAATCCAGCGCCAACGCGAGCTCATGGTAACAAACAGCCTCCCGCATTGGATCTCGTACTGGACGTATGGCTTCGAGATGACGGTGCAGTGGTACTTCCGCCGCATCCGCAAGGTCTTCGCGGAGATCCACTTCTCCAGCAACGCGGCGTTGCCCTCCAATCTCAAGCTCCTCTCCGAGTTCGTCAGCTGCTGGCAGATGCGTTGGGCGGAAGATGTGCTCTCGGGGCTCCGCGACGTCGAGGGATGGGACGACGTCGACTGGGACGACGACCACGTGTTCCTCAAGTTCAAAGACTACGTGGTGGAGAACGAGAAGCGGATGGAGCGAAGCCTGCGCGGCGTCAATTACTGCCTAGACGCGGCGAACACCTTGACCATCGTCACCGGGGGTGGCAGGCCGGAGAAAGTGGGTCCTACTTACTTACATGCGCACGCGTCACATCCACACTTGATTGACCGTCGCTTCGGCAGTACGTTCTTCCCCTCGTATTCCTCTTGATGCGCAGAGCCCTGTGGATCATCAGCCAAGCCGGCTCGGT
This sequence comes from Ganoderma lingzhi, assembly GCA_026283605.1. Classification (NCBI taxonomy): domain Eukaryota; kingdom Fungi; phylum Basidiomycota; class Agaricomycetes; order Polyporales; family Polyporaceae; genus Ganoderma; species Ganoderma lingzhi. The sequence goes on from JAPJYM010000019.1 coordinate 1,034,403, forward strand.
CACGCTTCATGACCGTGAGCTCGAGGTCATCTCGGACTCGCTCTCGACCCTTTCGGACGCGGTCTTCGATCGTATCCGCACGCTGCAAGGTATGCATGTCTTGCCACTTCCGGACGATATATATCAATCGTGCTTACTTCGTCCCAGCCATGTACAAGTTGCAGGACCAGAACGAAAAGGATCAGTTGAGCAAGTTCTTCTACGGATTGGTCTGTTTGGCTCAGAAGCTCGAATGGTACAGAGGGCGGCTGACAAGCGTGTGGGGATGATAGTACAGGTACGCCTTCGAGGAGGCGGAGATCGGGCCATACTGGTTCCGAAACCCGACCACGGACGCATCCCAGATCACCGAGGACGTTACCGCCGCCGGCGAGAATGCGGAGGAACCAGTCCCGCTGTTCTTCGGACCCCAGAAGGAAGACCTCGAGCTGCTCGCGGACCCCAGTGCGTCGGTGAACAATGTAGAAGCCCACGCGCCCGGTGTGTCCCGTTCTCTTGTGGGACATTGGAGCGGCGCGTTCGCGTACAACGGCGTCAATTGGGGCGGACTCGGAGACGGCCTGGTCAGCTTTAGCGTCTCGGCGCATGAGGAGGACGGGAGCGTCGTTGGCTCTGGGACCGACGCTTTCGGGCCGTTCTCGGTCACGGGCAATCTGGAGGGCGATCGGCTGGTGTTCCTGAAGGAGTACGCCATCCCTCAGTACGGCAACAAGGTCGCATGGCGGTACCAGGGCACCCTTGACGGGGAGCGGGATGCGATCACCGGGACGTGGGGACGGCCTGACAAAAATCCGAGTCGGTCTGTTGCGGAGGATGGGACGAGCGACAGCGATGCCGATGAGGATGGACCTCGTGATGAGCGGTGGGTACTACTACTCTAGATGTCAGGGGTCTGAAGGTCATTGACGCGAACTGTACAGAAGTCAAGACGGTACAGATGGCGAGCGCCATCTGCCAGCGAAAACGAGGACGAATTGGAGCTTCGGGAAGACAACGAGGTCAGTGGAGACGAGGAGGAAGTTGAGGAAGATGGTGTCGAGGAAGACGGTGTCGAGGAAGACGGTGTCGAGGAAGATGTCGGGGATGAAGATGGAAGCGATGACTTGGAAGACGGGTACGGCGAGGACGACGATGGTTCCATCTCGGTGACCTCATCCGCTACGAACACGGTTGTGGGCGGGACGTTCTTCCTCAAGCGCCGTCCGTTGGAGTACCTCCTCGCGTGTCCCTCCGACGAGGAATTCGCACAAAACCGGCCACGGGCGCTCTGGAGGCTGGCGCTCAACTACACCGTCCGAGTCGTCCGCGGTCGCACGTTAAGCTGGAGAGTGCTCTTGGAACGACGCCGGCAGCGTCGACGGTACATCGAACTTGTCAGGTTAAGGCTTCGGTTCCGCATGGACTCCACGACAGTCCATGAATGGGGCGAGTTAGTCAAGGGCATTCACCCGGATGACCTTCACTTGTGGCATTGCATCGCGATCTTCCAGGACCGGCGCGACCCCGTTCACACGTGAGTGGCTTGTAACTTTTTTGATGAACCACTTTTGATTAACGGGCCCCAGCTTCACCAACTGCGACTCGTGCGACGCCCGCGCCGTCCCCGGCGCGAACGGGACGACGCCGTTTTCGCCCTCTCGCTACCTGTGTGTCGACTGCTCGGATGGCGAGGTCGATCACAGCATCGATCTCTGCGGCAGCTGCTTCGCCGATCGTAAATCCGCGACCCGGGGAGACGTCGTTCATGACCCGACCCACAATATCCTCCAACTACGAACGACGAGGTTGCGAGTTTACCGGCACACGCTTCTCTCGGCGGGGACGAGCGCGTCGCGGCGGGCATCCGAGCTGGTCGATTCCGGGCTCCATGCGCCCGTCACGTTAGCGAAGGAGAGATGCGCGTTCTGCGTCGAATGTAAAGAGCAGGTCAAGGGGCCGCCGTTTTGGTATTGCATTGACTGTCGGAGTAAGTACGGTTTTTGCATCGCTTATTCGGTACGAGTGAAGCTGATTGCGATGATACTACGACAGACACCACGTTCGTCTGTTACGAGTGCAATAGACGGGTCGAGAGGGAGAAACCGTGGCTCGTCCGGTGGCTCGCCAACGTCGACTATCATAACGCACACGACTGGTCGCACACGCTTGTCTCCGTTCCCGACCCAGACCTCCGCGGCGAGCCGGACGCTGAGAGCGCGGAGCCGTCCATGGAGGAACGTTTGGCTCGCCTGGAAGAGAAGCTGGATAAGCAATCCGCGGATCTGACATCTCGCCTAGCGACGTTGGAGAAGCTGCTAGAACGGCTGCTGAACGCCCCGCAGTGATCCAGAGGAGAATTGATGGTGAGTTTTAAGTGTTAAGCATGCCAATGAACCGTTGAAACAAACCGGCATAGACAAGGGTCAGGTTTCAAGGTCGCTGGTACCAAGACTGTGCTGGAGTGTACGTAGGACACAGAACTAGATAGCTTGGGGAACTTAATGGTCTACTGGTATTTACACACGACGCATGAACTTGAACTTGGGTCGAACGTCCATCTCGCTCGCCCGCCTAGCCACAGCCCACCAGAGGCACCTTCGCTCGCTCATGCCCACAGAAGGGTTACAAATGGAGGCGTCATTGGTCTCGGACATGAACAAAGTTCTACGGCGGAACTCGGTGCGACTCGACCGGGATTGCTGCCCGGGACTGACCGGGAACGACGGCACCGAAGGTCTAGCACTAACCCAGGTCGGGTACCGTGCTGAGTGCTCATAGGGACGTCGAGAGTGGACGGACATGATCGTCCCATATACGTCCAGATGGCGGTTGGAGACGTTGGGGAGAGTTCGGAGGGGCTGCCTGCGTGAAGCCAGCGCCGAGGACGCAAGAGCAAGATTGGAAGACTCTGGCGGGACTGTCCATCAGCTGCCTTGTGGACGGTGAAAGGAGACCGAAGAACGAGAGCAAGATGCACTCCAGGATAGCAGATCTGCTGATCCTCCGAGCCAAGAGCGGAGACGATGGCACCGGTCCTGTAGCAGGTGGCAGGCATGCCGCGCGCAGAGCCATAGAAGCGTGTCCAGAAGCGAATTCGAATCGACAAAGCCGTTGCCGAGTAGCACTGGTTTCAGAAGGCCAGCGGCGCACGTGTGACAAGTTGGCCTTTCGATACGGATACGGACGCGATTGACGCTACAAAAGAAGCGTTAGCATTGAGACAAGGGCGGGGGAGAAGAAGGAGGCAACGTATGTACAAATGAGCACGACAGTTGAAGCTTTGACCAGGAACCGGATCCGAGGCTAATCAGAGGCTGACAATGACAGCCGGTCTCCCCAGCAAGCTCGTGCACGCCTCGAGTCTCTGCCTCCATTGCCTCCCGAACTCGGACGACAGCCGATGGTGCACCTCAGGCCCCGTGACAACGCCTGTCTCCGGCTCACAGCTACTCCTCCTGCCGGAGGTGGTGCGACAGGTGGGGTTGGTATGGGCACTGTCTGGTTATGCGCAAGTAGGCGGGAATGGTTTGCGAATAGTGCGCGCGCCTCCTCGAGCTCCGGTGCTGCATATCATCGGAACCCCGTCCCGAGCCACCACCGGAGCCCTTCGTCCGTGTCGTCTGTCTTGTTCGTCGTGGCCTCCGCCTCCGCCCATCCCTCACTCTCTGTCCTCCTCCGCCGCCGGCTGGGCAGCATCCAGGCTTAAACTACTGCCCGCGTCGGCACGGGTAAAATCTCCATAGGCCCAGGTATACTCGCGCATGAGGCCTTGTCTCCAGGCTCCTTCACCACCGCGATGGCACAAAGACTATACTGGACGTCCGCGCTCTGAATACGCGCCTCAATCATGTCCGGCAGTACAGTGAAAGTTAGAAACGTCGGTGCCCGCAACGAATGAGGTCTTCGCTCAGGCCACCTTGCGGTAGTTCCGGCCCCCAAGCCCCTACCGTTCACGCGCAGAAAGTCCAGACCGGAACAAAGCCAATGAGACATGAAAAGTGACAAATGAAGGAGGACTTACTGCGATCCTCCTGGGACGTTGAGGTACGGTCGTACCTCCCCGAGAAATATCAGGTCCGCGCCACGTTCGGAGCGCGTCAGGTTCATCCGATCCTTGGTCTTGAAAGCATCGAGAGGGGGCAGAACCAGTGCCCGAAAATCAGTCAGACGAGACGCAGGGGAAAGTAGCATGTCATCCAAGAACACTTACAACTTAAGCTTCACCGAGTCCGATACCAGTCAAACTTTCGCGAGCGTGTCAGACGAACAGTGACCTCGCAGAACGTGCGTACGACTCACCCGACACCAGCGGCCTGCATCCGTATCTTATCCCTGCACTCGCCGGATGGATCCGTAACGCTCTCCTTGTAACTTTCTGAGGATTCGTCGGAAAACTATCGCTATCCCGCGGCGCACCAGAGATCTAGAAAGAGCGAGAGCACTTTGTGGCTCGGCGGCGCGCTCGTGTAGTCCTTGAAGATGATCGACGAAACAGTAGATGAGGAGACCGGGATCGACGCGCAGGCAGGAGGCGGAAGTGGTGCAGTGTCAGGCTTCGCGCCGAGACTCGAGAGGTAGCGAGCGCAGTGGGAACACGAACTTTGGACTTGTTGCCGACATCAGCCACTTGGCGATGATGATGTCGGCCGAGTGGAATACCAGTAGTTCAGCGATACCTGTTGATTGCAATGGCACCATGTTCGTCATGAGGAACGGTGGAACGAGCCTGAGTGTCCACGCGAACTCACCTGAGGCTCTTGAATCAAGGATACGCGCCGTAGTACGTGACCAAGTCTCTGCGCTTGATATTGAGTCGAAGCGCCATCTTTCGCGGAAAGTACGAGCTGCAGGAGACGACGCTTTCCAGACGACGAGCACCGAGGCGAGAAAGCGAAGCTCGGCGAGCTGGGCACCCCTTAACAAAGCCCTCGCCACAGCGGACAAACAAGTCACAATAACATCCATGCCCGTGTGGCAGTGCGCCGGCCACTAGTCCAGCTGGTCGGACTCTGAGTCGTTGTCCCTTCCAGTCGCATTCATATTCCGATTCGTCTGTCCGGGCATATGCATATGTAAGTACTTCGATTGAGGCCATGTGTGCGTGCTAGCCACCGCCCAACTGAATTCCACAACAGAAACCTCACACCTGAGTCTTCGGTTTCACCAGATCTGGAGAAATGACCGGTACCGTCTTGTATGTAGCTTTGAAAAGCTAATACTATGTTGCTCTTCAGGAAATCTCCTGGCGGTCCATACTCGCAGTCCCTTTCTCAGTCTTCCGTGTCCGGGAAGACCACGGACGCACTTCTTGGCGCAAGTCCCGGCCATCTCGCGTTCTCGATCCCTGGAGCTTCCCGCCCGCGAACGGCGCTCTTCCTTCAAGGTCCCCAGATATTCAGGATCTCTAGTTCCATGTGCGGAGTGAATATTCGGATTCGATACTCGCACCTGTCTCAGCGGGGCCCGGTAGCGTCACTCCGTTCTGCACGAGTAGATGCGCACCAACACACTCAGTGACTCGCGAGTACGTCCATCCCTGTTTTCTCATGTTTCAACATCCTGAAAACGCGACCTTCCTTCATCTCACTTCCTCTGGTACCCGGGAATAATCGCGTTACACATCCGGTGACCCTTCGCTGGCACCATCGGAGCCATTCCCCAATGTCCCGTTTTCATTACAGCTAGAACATCTATCCCCGATTTGCGATAACTCCGGCGTGCGGCCTAAAGTGCAAGACCTAAGTATGAATTTGACTCTCAATTCTGTTATCTTGCAATTGATTTGCCTAGTCACGTGTTGTAATCATGTTCAAGCTGCCCAGAGGTAGTCCTTGCATCGAATGTCTTTATACTAAGTCATTAGATGCTCTTTTGTGGATGCCCACGCCCGCATTGCAATTTATCTGGCGTTCTGCCGATATGGCATCTATCATCGTCCAAGCGCACGAGAGCGCACGATGGCGCCTCTTCGATCGACTCTTTTCTGCCTCGTGTTTGTAAACGCGCACTCAGCGGTGCCGTCTTGTCCACCTGCATGGCGGACGGCCTCCGACCGCGAGCACCGACCGCAGCCTGTGCCGCGATTCTCGAGTCGGCGACCTCCCTCGCCTCGCGTCCCCTCTCATCCCCCTCACTTGCTCGCTACCTCTCCGACCCCATCCCCCCTCATCTGCTCACTGTCTTCCCACCCCCGCCTCGTCCTCGGCTATCCATGCATTCCCTGGGACCTCGTCTTCCTTGGGAAGTCATCGAACGGCCATCGACAATTTGAGTGGCCATCGGGAAACGGGCCGACTCGGATACTAGTACCTGCGACCGACCCCGGGCCCGGCTTTCCAATATTCCCCGTTCCCCTTGCACGCGTCGTCAGAATACACGATGTCCGTCCCAGCCGGACTCGTCCTCGATGACCTCGGTGGATAACGCTGCCCATCTCGAAAGCCCGAATGAACGTCGAGACTCGAAAGCCATACAAAAGATGGATGCTGTATGGCGCGCGATGGGGAGGTGACAGTAACGGAGGAGTGCAGCGGATGACTAATCACTCCAACAGGCACTACATTGTCATTGGCAATACTTAGGGGGATCTCCGTCCGAGGCGACAACACTCACTCGAACCTTGACATTCAAAGTGCCAACACCAGGACATCCGCATCTTCACTGGCACGTCATTGTCTCCTACAGCTTAGTACTTGAAATGGCGACTGAAGCCGCTAGCGGCCAGATGTACGGTAACTTGGTGCCTTGATCGTCATGCCAGTGCCTCACCCAGCTCTTCGTTTTAGGGGATTACCTGTCCTTCCGGAGCTCGTCGAGGGCAAACAACTCTATCTCTCTCTCCGGAACCCAAACCCGTCCTCATCCACAGAGCGCACAGCGTTAAGCTGCACGATAGCCAAGGCATTCCGGCCTTTCACCATCTCGCCCGTCTTCCTTGTCTCGATCGTCGCGCCCCCTCCTACTATGCGCCGCGACAGTGGATCCGGAGCCCCCATTCCGACTAGCGTCGTCCTCAAACTATACGACCGGCGCTGCCTCTCGAACGTGCGCGGCGAATGGGACGAGAGAAGGCCGTGGTCGCTCGAGAAGGAACACGCCTATCGGCGGTACCTCGACGGCATCGCCTCGGGCACCGTCGCCCGCCGCGGAGACTCGGACTTCGACGACGTGCGGTTCCTGTGGGACAACGACGTGTCGGACGGCGAGTTCGAGGCGTACCTCCGGCACGCCGCGCGAAGAGCATTCGACGCGGAACGCGCGACGTACGGACGGCTGCGGCCCCTCCAGGGGACCAAGATCCCGAGGGTGTATGGCGTCGTCGAGTACGAGGCCGTCATCCCCGGCGCCCACCCCGATGGATCTGCGGTCACGGAGACCATCCCGGGGCTCTTGCTCGAATATGTTCCGTCGTTGACGCTCCGGGAGCTCATCGCGACGTGGACGGCGCGCGATCCGCCGCTGCCGAATGGAATCCTCGCGACGCTGTGCGAGAAGGCGGTCCAGGTCGTTGATCGCGTCTCCGACTTTGACGTGCTGAACGAGGACGTCCGGATGGACAACTTGCTGGTCCGTCAGCCTTTCCTTGCTTCGTCTTCAAGTTCATCTTCGCTTGGGGATCTTGGAGATCGGGATCACGATTTGACTGTGGTGGAGGACGCGGTGGTCCTCATCGACCTCGGGCACTGCCGGTTTCGCCGCAAGGACGAGAGCGAGGAGGAGTGGATCAGAGTCAACATCAGGAAAAACCTCGTTCCCTAATGAGCTATCAATTATGATAACTAGGCACTAACCGGTACTATTTTCTGTGAACCCTCGTCTAGTCGAAATCCACAGCTCTTATTGGCGTACTTAATGCCCAATAGTGACTCCGTTTGAATTTGAAGTCTAGGGAAGGGGTGGAAGGTGGGCTTTCTCGTTCGGACAGCGAGGTGCGTTTCTTCGAAGTCCACTCTGACCGGCCCTAAATATGGGCGTTAACGCGCGACGCGCCGCAGTATGTCTTCCGACTCCTGCCGCTGCGTAGCACTTTGTTTCTTGACCCCCATCCATCCACGTCGATCCCGTCCTGACGCTGTCGCTGCCCGTCTCGCTTCCTGTCTCACCCAAGCGACTACTGCTAGTTGACGTCCGCTCAGGCTGTTCTGTTGATTGAGCCTGGTATGTGTTGTTCTGTTTCCCTGACGGTACTAACTTGGCTTGTGGAGGGTTCGGACAGCCTGAGGCTGCATGACGTGGTGGGTTAATGATGGTAAGTCTGGCAATGTGTTTCTGTGGTATTGTTATCAACTTTGAATGTAATTCATGTACAGGGTGCGTAACGATCATCACGTTTATGTTGAGCATGGCGTGCTAGAGCTGCCTTCTGCGGCGGCACCAACGAGTCCCAAGGCTCCTTTCGTGCTACGGTATGGTCTATGGCTCACCTCTCCTGTAGTCCTTCTTTCACGGTTCCGGCTAGTTCCACGATCATGCGCCGCCCCGTCTTCTCGTTCTCTGGTCCCCGCCCGAGCCGTGCCGCCCAAGCACAGGTCGCGCAAAGCGCTTCACCTCCTAGGTACGTCCATTGATTGCCCTCCCCATCTCTACGTGAAGGTGAGTTGTCCCTGTCCCTTTTCTTCCACGTTGTGAATTGACAGATATTTCTGTTTTCTTCGCAATGGGAGGCTTGCTTGCTGGTGTCGGGATTCGACAGGAGGGCATGGAGCTTCAAGCTTGGTGGATGCATCGGGGCTGACTGGCTGTGTAGTATAGTAGCGTACTCGTGTTAATATTGTACATGCCCATCCCCAATACACTGTGTTCACCTACACCAATTTGCGTGTGATCTGGAGTGGTCAGGATGGGTGTAATCACTGGTTACGGTCAAATTCATAGGGTGTAAAGTAGGGGGGGTTTAGGGTTAGAGTACGGTTTGGGTCAGACTGTTGCAGAATTATGCGAGGTGGCAGGGCACACTGCGACACCGGGTGGTTGTCGGCTGGGTGGGTAGCGATAAAAGTGCGGGGACACAGAAGGCCTGTCTCCTCGCAACCTATGGGTATGGACATGTGAGTAGCAGATTTTGTGATGTGGCAGGCACACTGTGTCATCGCATGATGGTCCAGCAGCCTGTGCGAGCAGTCTGTGCGAGGTGACAGGGCATCTGCGACCTCGCAGGTCATGTCAATAGCAATTGAGAGGGGGTAATACGGGAGGTTTCACTAGTTCAAGAACCATGCGAGGTGGCAGGACAGACTGCGACACCGGGTGGTTGTAGGCTGACTGGGTAGTGATACAACTGCAAAGACGCAGATGGCTTGTCCAGCCGCCGGTGTGAACAGTCTGTGCGAGGTGACAGGTCATCTGCGACCTCGCAGGTTATGTCGACATTGATTTATAGGGCGTAATATAGGATAGTTTCAACATTTTAAGAATTATGCGAGGTGGCAGAGCAGACTGCGACACTGGGTGGTTGAAGGCTGAGTGGGTAGTGATAAAAGTGCGATGATGCAGAAGACCTGTCTCCTCGCAGCCCATGAGTATGGATATGTGAGTGGCAGATTTTGCGATGTGACAGCCAGACTGTGTTATCGCACTATGCATGTAAATAGCCTGAGCAATATGACAGATGCACTGCAACATCGCAAGTCCTATTTATAGGGTGTAAAGTTGGGGGGGATTCGGGTTAGAGCCAGGTTAGGGCCAAAATATCTTAAAATATTGCGCCGATGCAGGAGGTCTGCGATGGCGCGGGCGTCAGGTGTCATACTGGGATAGGGTAAGAGTGCACCCACGCAGGGGACCTGCGAGAGCGCAACACATATGGCATTCAGCCGATAACAAAGACATCTCAATGCTATCACAGATATTGTTGCACGGCGGTCTATGTAGAATCTGTACCTGACAGGACTTGTGTAACGAAAAAGAGAATTCCAGGGAAGAGTTTAAAGCAAGGTGGTCGACAATTGAGATGGCAAAGGTGGAGTAAGACATTGGGCAGTTGGGAAAGAAGGCATAGGGCAAACGGGCGGAAAGGAGCGAGAAGCTGGTTGAAGGTATGGAAGTGTTTGACAGCACGACAAGGATGGACGTGTGAGGTAATGGACAAAAAGAAAGGGATTAGAAACGTAAGATATGAGAATGGTGCACGACAATGGGACAACACGTGCAGGAGCAGTATACAAGTGGGGATAGGACGTGGAGAGGGGGCGCAAGAGGAAGGAAAGCAGAGGGAAGAGAAAATAGAAGCAGAAACGGAGAGAAGAAGAGGGGAGGGGAGGGACCATGGGATTTACGGCAGAAGCGTGGATAGATTGTGAGAAGGCGCTGGATGTTCAATTGAGTTCATAAGCGAGACTAAGCGAAGGGAGCCGGAATATAAGACTGAAGGGACATGGGAAGAAAGGGCACGCACACTATGCTTAACACCACGTCCTCCCACCTTGACAAGCTCGCCCTCGAGCAGCTCACGCGCTGCGCCTCCGGGATGGTTTCCGCCGACATTACGGAAAGGGCCGCTTGGACGCCCGGAGTCGACGACGACAGGCCTGGCGACCCGAGACCCGACATCACCGACCACCTAGAACACTTTCTGGTGTACACCCGTGCCCTGGGCCCGACGGCGAACGTCGACAAGCAGTACGAGGAGATGCGGGTGCATGTGGCGAGGCTTCCGAGGCCGGACTGGGTGCCGTGCAAGGGCGGGGCGCAACATGACGAGTTGGCGAGGGTAACGGAGGCGTACTCGCTGATCACGCGGGAGACGAGGCTACGGGCATCTCTGGTGGAGTTCGAGGTTGCTTTGGCGCGGTTCAAGAGGGAGCAGGATGAGGCGGAAAGGTGCGCACATCTGGTGCAGCGGGGGGAGGTGGAGGACGCAGGGGAGATACTGCAGCGGGCGATTGGCACGTTGGCAGAGGCGCGACGGGATGCGGTGCAGTGCTCTATGGAGTGCACGAGCATGATGCAGGAGTGTGAGTGTTGTCCGATGTGCGCATTGCCCTGCTGACGTTTTGTGTACCGCAGTGCATCATGTTCTTGCTACAAGCTTCTACTACGAGCCACCTGCGATGGAGGAGAGCAGCGGTGAGGAGGGGGAGGTGGAGAGAGCGGAGGAGCCATCGGGGCTGCCTGTGACGGCGCCTGGTGATACATATAGTCCGCGGTTGCACGGCTTGTGGCAATGGTAGCAGAGTTGACCGCGCTGTATTGTCTATGGCACCCTGATTGCATTGTGGGCAAGTCTATCAACCGGGTCAGTGACAAAGCGCCTCATGTGCGTGCAGAATTGCACCGATGCAGCCCGGCTGCGGGCGCATTTAACGTTGTGAGGATGGATGTAGATTCATATGTGCCTGCAAGTCTATTATCGTACACAAAAACCATCTGCGCAGATACAGGCTGCCTGGCTGCGCGTGCACATCGTGTTTGGTAGTCTTATCATGAAATAAAACCTTCATAGGATGATGTCAACGACGTGGTCGGTCATAGTTTTGCGCCGACGCAGGCATCCTGCGTGCGCGCACAGGCGTTATGTGGCGACGACACTTTGTTACATACAGATCTATTAACATACAGTCTGATTCTGACAGGATGATGATACGGTGGTCACCTGATCAACAATATGTTCCAAACCGTATAGGAAACTACAAGACAATCAATCACTATATTCTTGTCATAGTCAGTGTGATGAATTCCGAAGTACCAATGAGAGAGAAATGAACCAGGAAAACCTTACATGACAAGACTTTCCCCCAAGGCGATTCAAATTGAGCACGATAGCACACAATGTAAGTAGTACTTCGTTTTACTCAGCACAATCAAGACATTTGTGTGATTGAACCCCTCAACATATAAGTGCGCAGCCACCTAGCAATGGACAACTGTGCAGGCTTTCAGTGGTGCTAACAAGTGTGTATCTGTTGGGTCATATGAATGCCAAAGACATGTCCGCAAAGATACCAAAAGAGCGCGAGGATGTCTACATTGAAATCGGCTGTAATGGACCCGAGCAGACCGAGAAGGCCATAAGGCGATTAGATGAATATTGTCTTCGAAATTGATAAATGCCTTACATCAAACGAATACGCACATTGCGCGAAGAGTCAATAAACCACACACCGTGTCCAATACTCCGCTTATTAAGGGGGGACGCAATGTGGGGCCATTCCGGCAGGAGCCTGGAGTGGAGGAGCGTGAGGGGAGATTGGAAGGAAGAGGAAACAGAGAAGCTGTTTCCAATGGACGCGCAGACAGCGCTCAGGAAGGACATCAAGATTACGTCTCACAAGCGAACTATGTACTCGCAGGGGCTGTCGACGTGGCTCCATTCATCCTCCCACCATGACCACCCTCGACGACTTTATTCTGCGCGACCTCGTCGATCGGGTCAATTGGCTCGGTCGCACCATTGAGGGGGTTTATAACAGGCCCCCCTTTGCTTTAGCTCTACTGTCCACAGCATTAGCTCTAGCCTATATAGCCTATATTACAGTACAGAGGCTAGGTTCGCCAACTATGAAAATATGAAAATGAATGAACACTCCAGTTAGAATCACTATGACTCATACTCACCAGCCGTATACCTGGACACGGTGGGGTTGTCGGTCCCTGCAAGCTGGCCCGCGACGGCCTGGCTTTTGGTCCCCGCTACTCACACTGACCAGACTTTGACGTCCAGGGACGGCTTGGATGTCCGTGCCCGCTGCTCACACTGACCAGAATTTGACATCCGGGGACCACCTCACTGTCCGTCCCCGCTACTCACACTGACCAGAATTTGACATCCGGGGACCACCTCCCTGTCCGTCCTCGCTACTCACACTGACCAGAATTTGACGTCCGGGGTCACACCTAAGACTTTGACATCCGGGGACGGCTTCGATGTCCGTCCCCGCTACTCACACTGACCAGAATTTGACATCCGGGGACAGCTTGGATGTCCGTCCCCGCTACTCAAACTGACCAGAATTTGACATCCGGGGACCACCTCCCTGTCCGTCCTCGCTACTCACACTGACCAGAATTTGACGTCCGGGGTCACACCTAAGACTTTGACATCCGGGGACGGCTTGGATGTCTGTCTCCGCTACTCACACTGACCAGAATTTGACATCCGGGGACAGCTTGGATGTCCGTCCCCGCTACTCAAACTGACCAGAATTTGACATCCGGGGACCACCTCACTGTCCGTCCTCGCTACTCACACTTACGAGATCTTGACATCCGGGGACCGCCTCCCTGTCCGTCCTCGCTACACGCGCTGACCAGAATTTGACGTCCGGGGTCACACTGAGCAGACTTTGACATCCGGGGACGGCTTGGATGTCCGTCCCGCTACTCACACTGACCAGAATTTGACATCCGGGGACCACCTCCCTGTCCGTCCTCGCTACTCACACTGACCAGAATTTGACGTCCGGGGTCACACCTAAGACTTTGACATCCGGGGACGGCTTCGATGTCCGTCCCGCTACTCACACTGACCAGACTTTGACATCCGGGGACGGCTTGGATGTCCGTCCCCGCTACTCACACTGACCAGAATTTGACATCCGGGGACCACCTCCCTGTCCGTCCTCGCTACTCACACTGACCAGAATTTGACGTCCGGGGTCACACCTAAGACTTTGACATCCGGGGACGGCTTGGATGTCTGTCTCCGCTACACACACCGACCAGGACATGCTGCAGACATATAATGGATGCGACATCCAGACTACACTTCCTTTTCCTAAGCACAGCTGTGTGGGAGCGTGTTAGCCCATGCTAAAGACAGAAAGGTACCAGGCACTTGCCTGAAGTCAGAGTCGTAGGAACCAGGCACATCAACAGTGAACTCCTCGTTGAGATCATCACCCAAAGACATCTGATCATCCTCCTCGCCTGTGAAGTAGGTGGCATCCTCCGCATCGCTGACTTTGGTCTGCCACTTCATCTTGATGTCATCTGCCCAATCCATGTGATCGGCGAGCAGGTCAGAGTGATACGCCGCCTTTGAAAAGAGGCCCTCGTTGTCGTCGACAACTTGATTGACGATAGTGGAGCCTGGACCTGCTAGTTGAGAACAACATCCTCAATAGTTAAGACATACTTAAGCGTACCAGAGACGATGGGACCAAGAGGCTCCGCGAGGGTAGTCGCTCTCACCGGTACCATCCTAGGATGCATGAATCTGTCTAGGTAGTGATGCCGATCAGCTCGTTATGTCTAGTGCTGGGGTCGGTGAAAGATCGCAATCTCACCCTGGCTAGTATCGGGTTGGACAGGGGCATTATCAGTATTGCGTTGGCCTCTGCCCCTGTTACCCGTTGGCCACGAGCACGGAACTTTGGCTTTGATTTGCCATCCATCGTTCCACCGTTCCCATGAAGCCGCCCCTGGAAACAGGGCTTCTGATGGTCGTACTTGCACGTGCCAAGCTTCGATGCCATGCCATCTTTGACTGCCTTGTGACCAGCATGCAGCTCCCAGTGGAAGACGATGGAGCGACAAACGTCAGCGAGGTCAAGGTCCTTCACGTTGGCGATGTTGGTGAAGGACTGGGCGATGTGCTGCATGGACGGAGGCAACTTTGCGAGAAGAATCATCGCGCTTAAGTAGTTGGGAAACTTGCAGTCCTCATCGGCGAGCCTATGGAAGTGGACCTGGAACTCATCGAGCATGTCAATCGGGTTGATGTCGATGGGGATCGGCAGGGACAGGGCCTTCTTGAACTCCGAGTAGACCGCGGTGATTCCCGACTGGCCGTACTTGTTCTTGAGGTAGTCCCATATGGCCTTTGCATGTCCTTTCTTCCTCACCCTATATCCGATGGCGGCGCTGACTCTGAGCAGGATGAAGCCTCGTGCACGCTCGTCGTTGGCCTTGAAGTCGGTGATAGCCTTCAGCTCATCCGTAGTAGGAGTCTGACCCACTGTAACGGGAGCGGCATCGGTGAGGACATGGTTCAATGTCTGAGTCATGAGGAAGGCCTCCATGTTGAGAGCCCAGGTAGCATAGTTGCCGCCACCATTCAGGATGGAGACGTAGCGGTCGATGTCCAAGGAAGACATGTTGAAGGATATAGAGGTCTGTTATAGCAAACGGTCAGCTTTACATCAATAGACGACGAGAAGGGATAAAAGAGCAGCCATGATGCGCCTATGATTGATGCTCGGCCCTATCTGGTTGTCACAATTCGCATAGGCAACGGAGATGTCCGCACAGTGCACACTGTGTCCAGCGGTGCACGCAGAGCGCTGCTCAACCCATTGATGGCACCAGTCAATGGCTGCACATCGAGAACCATAGTGTCAAAGCCAATGAGGGCAATGCTCCCCCGGTGGGCTGTTCAACCGGCCAACGGCGCCACTCATACTTGAAGGCTGCACGTCGAGGTCCATAGCGTTGAAGCCAATGAAGGCGACACTGATGTGGTGGGCAGCTCAACCAGTTGACGGCACCACTCATACTTGAAGGCTGCACGTCGAGGTCCATAGCGTCGAAGCCAATGAAGGCGACACTGATGTGGTGGGCAGCTCAACCAGTCGACGGCGCCACTCATACTTGAAGGCTGCACGTCGAGGTCCATAGCGTCGAAGCCAATGAAGGCGACACTGATGGGCAAGCTGGGAGCACAGGGTTGCAACCACTAAGGCGCTTCCTGGCATCGACTAAGGCACATAACCCGTCGAACGGACATCCGCACACGGTGGTGGGATCCAAGTGGACATCGACTCACTTGAATTGGGCGTAAAAGCGAAATACACTTCACCTGCTACCGAGCTGCCTTAAATACCACTGGACTGTATAGGATTATATAAGTGTCCATGGAATCACTTTCCGAAATGATTGCCGCATCGTCGAATATAGCATCTGGCTCCCGTATCGTAGAGCTACCATACCGGGCAGGTTCGTACCAGACCAGCCTAGCCACCAAAGGCCAGGGTCTGGAAAGCCACTTTTAGGCCTTGGCTACTCGCACATTTGAACTCCTTCCTATTTTTCCTACCGGTCTTTTCCATTGTTAGGCTGGCATGCGGCATGATAATCATTTGGCTCCTTCCGCCTCCAAGTGGTTCAGTTAACATCAAAGCGGATGATCTTGAGGACGCAGACGGTTGGTTGGTTCACATTGATATGTTGGGAATACATATGTAGTGTCTGTCTGCGCATATACTTTAGGGTCACCATGGTCACTGGTCAGCTAAGTGCGACACCCACTTGAACAGTTGTACATTGGCCAACTTTACTGTTGATTTTGACGGGCCCGATGCATTCTACAAACATGGTACCAAGTTTGCATGTGCCGTCCTAACAGGTGAATTTTGGCACATTTTGGCATGCAACGTTCTGCATGGCAACACGGGGTTGGTGATAAGCACTAGTTTCTATTGAAGTGGAATCCTGGATCTGAGCGGTTTGCCCGCTATTGTGTGTGTGTGGCCACCATGGTGCCCTTCCAAGGGCCGAGACATTTGAAAAACGTTAAGCATTCACGATTACAGCCACAATAGGTCATCTAATAACATCCACCAGTCCAACTTTTTTTCCTCCCAAGCCTTCTCCTTGTTACGTAGACAGGGCACGCACCACCACTCATTCACCAAGTTATCCAATCTGTGGTCTATGATATTGTACCTAAGTGGATCCAATGCGCCGCGGTCCAGCTCATTCTTCTCCACCATGAATAACATCCATGTTTGCCCCCGCTCACGCCCCCTGTAGCAACACCCCTGGCGATGAGTGCTCGGCCTATCTATCCCATCCGCCTTCTGTGAGGCCTCGGGAGGTATGACGACAAAGTCACGCCAAAGTCTCCCCAAACCCTCGCGTGCACAGAGCAGGCGCTCCCGATCTATGCTCGTGAGGTAGATAGAGTCACGGTCCTTGTGGTAGGTGGTCCAGTACTCCTCGTTTGACACGACCTCGTAGAATATACGCTTTAGGATGGAGGGAAGGTTGTGCTCACGTGCGAGGTGAATCGTAGTGATCATTAACTCCCAAGATCTGTCGTCGCCGTGCTGGAGTTGCGATGGAAGCCGACGCGAATCCCAGAGTTCACACAGACGGGCTTTGGCCTGGCGGATCACAGGATCGCAGGATAGGTCTCCTGCGGCTTCGAGCAGAGAGATCGTCTGGGCATGAGTGGGCTTGGATTTGATGTGTTCGCTGCAAATACTGATCATCACCCAATTGAGTTTGTAAGACAATGTTTGAAAACGCACAGAGGCATCTCTATCGCAGTCAAAACCGCCTTGAACCCCTGCAATGTGACCTCCTCGGGCGCGAGGTACACCGGACACATGTCGATATGCTCTATAGCTTTAACCCCGGAGGCAAAGACCTTCTCGAAGTATGCGCAGTTTTTTTGGAGTCGGGAGCGATGAAGCTTGAAGACGGTACACTCCACCCGGATGACGACGTTTCCATCCGCGTACCAGAAAGTGGGGTCGAGCTTGGTTATCATTGTATGCGAGCTCGGCGCTGGTGCGCTACCGGCCGTGGCCTTGGTCTTCTTGGCTACGCCGCCTTGTGTGGATGTGACATCTTTGCCATCGAGAGGCTAGAAATTGCAGGATCGAAAGCCCTGGGTTACGACCGGGTTTGTATTATAACAGGCTTCAGACTTACCCGCTTATAACCAACGCCGTTTTTCACCATGGTGCAACCAGAACGTGAAACTTCTCTCAGGAATTGGTTAGGTGCGAGGGCAGGAAGATAGCGATGTGGTGGGTAAGTCAAAGACAGTGCGTGAATGTGACGAGGGTGAGGATGCCAAGGGTTTGTTCTATAGCGATAGGACCTTTTCCTGCAACCCTAACCCCAAGACAATAATCCGTTGGGCTTCACCTCTCAGAGCTCTCTTCGAAATAAACCCAAGCAACCAGTCCTTCCGCTCGCCAGACTGCATCTATCTGCGCGTGGAAGCACCGCTCACACACATTAATTACACGTGCTATGAAGAAATATACGCCCATGAGAGAGCTTTAGATTCGAGCACGTCTTCCGTAACCCATCCCTCCAGTAAGCCCTCCTCGATCGCCAAACTGATTTCACCGAGCGGTAAGCCAGGATCCACTGTGCGAATGACTCAATTAACCGTACCTGATGTACTTGCTGTCAACCACGGCGGACTTGGTCAGCTCTGCCATGGCAAGTCGGCATGCACGAGGCACAGTGCACCCGGCAGCTGGGCGGCCCACACGTGCGCGTTTGAGGGTTCCCTTCATAATGTCCTTGACGCGCTTCAGCATCGCGGGATCTATACCATCGCAAGGTTCGCGTACATCCCATAGAGCTGACCAAATGGAGTTGACAGAGTTGGTCTTGGCGAGAATGGTTGAGATAAATTTTGTGCGACGCTGCCACACAGAACTCGGCATGAGACGATGTTAGGGCACGTATGGAAGCGGCATACCTCCGAACGGACACGCATCGTAAAGTCACGGAAGATTTCCGCATACCGAATGTGTTGGGTTATAGACGAGGACTCGACGATCCACGGGCAGCCCGGGGTCACCAACATAAAGTCGTGGCTACCAAAGGAGTGGTTCAGGAGCACTATCGCTAATACCGAGATGGACACGCCGACCCTAGAAGCCTTTGTTAACAGACCAACCATGCTCCATGTGTACAACTCACGCAATTCCCGGCAGAGCTCCGTGCTCCATCTGGGGCTCTACATTGTGGTGGGTACGGATGATCCGAAGAACGCACTCTCCCGTGGGATCTTTCATTTTCATGTAAACCATCTCCTCTTGGTACAGCACGTCAATGACAGTACCATAGCACACGACCTGCAGTTCAAAATCCACAATCAGCCTGTGCACAACACTTAAAAAAGACACTCCCTAACGCTCATAACCGGAAATCCCCACAAAGTCAGACTACGATCTGGGACCTGACGAGGTCGGGCAGGTTGCGCTTTCAGAATCCACCCTATGGCCATCGGGACCCTCGCAATCCATCCGTTGCCCTGGGTTTAAGGTACGATGGTTTCAAATTTGCCATGACAAGATGGAGAGCCGTGAACGTACCAGCCTCGCTTGTACTCGAGTGCGATCATAGAACTTGTGCATCTCTTGCTTGACTTTCCCGAGATTGTTAAACGCGACCTCTATTTCACGATCCACAAAAGACTCATCGGCCAATGCGTTGGGCACTGGGTCAGACGTCAATGTTACAGTTCCCAGGTCATTTTTCACACATCGCACGTACGTGTCAGGTTATCCAGCTCGTGGTCAGCCAGAGAGGACCAGTCGTCGAGCTGGTGTAAGGCTCTCCGTTCGCTCACCCTTGCGGCGCTCTCAGGGGCATCTTGAAGTTCGTATCGAGGGTCAGCCCTTGGAGAACCCGGGGTGTGCGGAAGGCGTCACCGGAAGCCGAAGCACCTGTGAGACCACATTCGAAGACCGAGCAGTTAGCAATAAACACTCTGATGCTTCTCATCCCTACTCGACTGCGGTAAAATGTACGTTCTGGGCAGGGTGAATGGGTCAGAACAAAATAACGCACCAACTGGTTGATGATCGCCCGCAAGCATCGAAGGTGAGACCGCGGCCAACCAGGAGTCATCTTCTTCACCCCAGTAGGCCTTGTCGCTAGATGTGGGAGATGGAATAGGCATAACGATGAGGACGCAAGGTCTGAGGCCGACTCTGAGCCTGACTTTAAGATTGAAGTCTCTGAGGGAGCACACCAGCACGTGCTTTCCCCAGTCACGAGCTCCCACCATTGACCCTTTTGAATACAGCCTCGCAGATTCTCGGAGCGGTGGCCCTGTTCACCCTATCCTCTTATCGTACACACTGCACTTTCACTCCTCAATTTTGCGACAGTTTGCGCTGCATGTCCAAGACACCCTTTGGGCAGGCTGGCAGCCGGCAGCCAAAAAGCAAGTCTTGTAGAGAACCACAGGAAGTCTTCCGACTAGGGACGACCGTACCGTATGGAGAGTGGCCAAGTAAGCACGATTTTTGTTTGACTGTCTTTGGAGCCGTCTTCAATGCAGCCGCAGTAGCCCTTGGGGGCGATACTGGGGTGCCCTTGATGCTTGAGAAAGGTTCAATGTAAGCAGAAGCACCCCCGTTCTCGACTTGTTCGGAATCCAAACCTGATACTCTGCCAGCTGTCACCTTCGGCCTGAACAACCAGACCCATCTGGGACCACAAGCCCGCGACCGGCACTTCCGCCCTGTGCAATACAGCTCGAAGACGTTGCCAGGTTAAAAGTTGGAAAAGTCAAGCAGGTGAGCCCTATCTGTAGACGTCGAGGGACAGACGATGAAGGATTGGTGCCCATCAGACTGCCATCCACGTTACATGGTGCTATCGAGCCTCCGACATCAAGACCTTTGCAGACAAAAAGGATCCTTTGACGGTCATTGCGCTGTCGCTATTGGCAGACCTGGCCGAAGTATCCTCGACACGCTTTGAAGGATACCGTGAGGTTGGATGTCTTGACCGCTCGGCATCTCCGGTGGTCGCATTCCATCCCACAGAAGCTCTACTCAGCCCCATGTTGGATGGACAGAGTTGGTGTAGATTGGACCTCGTCTTCGGGCACTCGGTCACTCAAAGTGTGAAGACCTTGCAACTGCAGTCTGTGAGTGTTCATTCCGACCATCAAAGGCTCTCTTGACTGATTATAGCAGACCATTGCGACCATTTGCTTTGAACGATGCCGCAAGCGGGGGATGTACTCTGTGTCTGAAGACACCCTTCGGTTCTGCGACTCGTGCCAGAAGTGGTTCCACCTCGACTGCCTCACGACGATCATCGACGACGCGGATGTGGACTGGTTTGATCCCAGCCAGGTTCACCAGGCCGGGCTCTGGCTCCCAGCCCTAGCACAGAGTACGAACAACGCTAGCCTGTGGCAGGCATTGATTCGCACCCCAATCCAACGGCGATACGAGCCTATCTCATCGTCAACCCCAGTCTCTTTCGAGATCGTCCTCCTCGCAGCCAGAGCCTATCATTTGCAACACATCCACAATGCGGTCCCAGAGATGTTGCCCGACGCACGCGTTTTTATCTCGCAGAACATTTTGGGCAGTTGTGGGCCAGAGAATTTGGTAGACACGTTTAAAGGACAGCTGCTAGACATAGTTTTGGACCAGAGGAAAGAGTGGTGGGCATGTAAAACCTGCGGAAGATTCATATAAACATGTTCGCCTTCGTCCCATGCACACCTTTGTCAGCCTCATTCAGGGGCTATGCCCACAATACCCCTGTCATCCGTTCCATCCCACATGTCTGCCTGAGCATCGCGCAGACGGCCTGGTGCTCGGACATAGTGTTAGCCACCACAGGTCTCAAATAGGAAATGACAAAGTGCGCGCCCGCCCACCCTTTGTCTCGCAACTCTCTTCTGCACCCACATTAGACCCCATTCTCTCTCGACCCTATTACCCATCCCTCGCTTATTTTGCTACTCTCAAAAACCCAACTCCCGTTGAACGGTGCGTTTAATCTCATGCGCTCCACAGCCTTGCGCGCTGATGCTTTCACACTGCTCGTAGCCTCGTCCCATGATTCCAAAGAATACAAAACGCAAAAAGGGTTCTTCAGGCATGCCCGACAGACAGGTACGCCCACAAACGTTCTCATCCTTGAGGGGCGGAGTAGTCATGTGTGCAGATTGGGGTTGGACCCGACGTTGCAAAGGGAAAGTCGCGCACCGGTACGCAGTCTGATGCGAAGGTGGGTCAAAGGCTCTCTTCTCCCCAGAAGCTCACCCACAACTGTCGGTCCTCAGACGCGTCCAAGCGGGTTACGTGGAAAGCTGGCCCAGGTAAGAAGTGTGCCGTCATTGACCCCCCTTTCTGTGCTCATTGTGTAAATAGGAGACGCACGAGTCGACGGTTACCGACATCCAGGATCGGGAGCGCAGGCTAGAGGCGGATACCCAGAAGGCCTTTATCGGGTTTACCGTTATGGACATTGTGAGTCCGCCGTTTCCAGACACTCAGTACGAGTTCGGGGCCTTCAACGAGCGGCTCGTGGTCGAAAGGACGGTGCAAGAACTGTTGAAGAGCTTTATCGAGGACGGAAAGATGCCGGAGAAGGCCACCATTGCGATTGGGGTAGAGAAAGAGTGGATAGAGACTGCATCGACCTCTATGATCGAGTTGCCGTGGAGCGAGATCCCGAGGTTGGAGTGGACGCCGGGCGCAAAGGGCCAATCTGTACGGTTCTTTGGGGGACGGCACAGAATGAAGACGTGCTTGAAGTGGAGAGAGAAACTGGAGGGTGAGAGGACGACGGTCAGGGACAAATTGGAGAAGGTGAAGAAGTCTGGATCGCGCTCCAGCTCTCAAGAGGAGCAGACCGTAATGGAAGCTTCCCTCAGCGCGCTGGACGCCGCCATCCTCGATGCTCAGCTCTGGGTCTGTCGAGTATACATCCTCTGTGAGTCCATATGCTCTCTGTAGAAGCCGTGCACAGACTCTGAGCACGACAATCAGCCAACCTCTCTGAGGCATGTCAAATACACCTATCGAAGAACGAGACCCGTCCAACTCGGCATGCAACCTCAGACGAGAAGATGTTCATGAGCCGACTTGTGCTCATGAACGCCATGTCGGCGTGGAACTCAAAGAACCCTTTGGAAATCCCACCTGCGCACGGCACGAAGACGTGGCGGGAGGAGATCTACCACGTCGCCTTCAGCAACGCCGAACGTCGAGCCCCTTACATGTTCATGTTCACCAACCCGCACGCGTTCAGGTTTCTGGGCGCCATCTGCTCGTTTTCGTACCTCCGGAATGGCCGCACCATCACGGTCAACACACTCTCCCGGGCGTTGCGCCCGATATCCCGCGCCCATTCTTCGCAAGTCCCAGCCGCTGGATATGTAAGTCGGATTCCCTCTTCAATCCCCGAGACACGTTAACATCCACCTCTGCGCCAGCTGTGGGGTTGGACCATAGTCCGCGGGAGGGATGATTTGGCCATGATAGCAAGCGCGGTCCCATTTCCGACTTCCGACTTTGACGTGGACGGTGATGGCAGGACACTTCGTCTCATCCAGATGTGGGTCCAAGAAGCAGACTTCCCTCCCGGCGTGACGGCTGCTGAGGTCGCTGAACGCTACCAAGGACTCATCGACCGATGGACGACCCGAGACAACGTCCGAGACGTCGTGTGGTCAGGAACGACCTTGGATGCTATCGACGAGGAGTACATTTATAGGGTGTAAAGTTGGGGGGGATTCGGGTTAGAGCCAGGTTAGGGCCAGAATATCTTAAAATATTGCGCCGACGCAGGAGGTCTGTGAGGGCGCGGGCGTCAGGTGTGATACTGGAATAGGGTAAGAGTGCGCCCACGCAGGGAACCTGCGAGAGCGCAACACATATGGCATTCAGCCGATAACAAAGACATCTCAATACTATCACAGATATTGTTGCACGACCGTCTATGTAGAATCTGGGCCTGACGGAACTTGTGTAACAAAAAAGAGAATCAGAAGGAAGAGTATAAAGTAAGGTGGTCGACGATTGAGATGGCAAAGGTGGACTGAGAGATTGGGAAGTTGGGCGGGAAGGCATAGGGCAAACGGGCTGAAGGGAGCGAGAAGCGGGTTGAAGGTATGGAAGTGTTTGACAGCCTGACAAGGATGGACGTGTGAGGTAGTGAACAAAAAGAAAGGGATTAGAAACGTAAGATATGAGAACGGTGCACGACAATGGGATGAAAACAGAAGGAGAAACGGGGAGAAGAAGAGGGGAGGGGAGGGACCATGGGATTTACGGCAGAAGCGTGGATAGAATGTGAGAAGGCGCTGGATGTTCAATTGAGTTCATAAGCGAGAGTAAGCGAAGGGAGCCGGAATATAAGACTGAAGCGACATGGGAAGAAAGGGCACGCGCACTATGCTTAACACCACGTCCTCCCACCTTGACGAGCTCGCCGTCGAGCAGCTCACGCGCTGCGCCTCCGGGATGGTTTCCGCCGACATCACGAACAGGGCCGCTTGGACGCCCGGAGTCGACGACGACAGGCCTGGCGACCCGAGACCCGACATCACCGACCACCTAGAACACTTTCTGGTGTACACCCGTGCCCTGGGCCCGACGGCGAACGTCGACAAGCAGTACGAGGAGATGCGGGTGCATGTGGCGAGGCTTCCGAGGCCGGACTGGGTGCCGTGCAAGGGCGGGGCGCAACATGACGAGTTGGCGAGGGTAACGGAGGCGTACTCGCTGATCACGCGGGAGACGAGGCTACGGGCATCTCTGGTGGAGTTCGAGGTTGCTTTGGCGCGGTTCAAGAGGGAGCAGGATGAGGCGGAAAGGTGCGCACATCTGGTGCAGCGGGGGGAGGTGGAGGACGCAGGGGAGATACTGCAGCGGGCGATTGGCACGTTGGCAGAGGCGCGACGGGATGCGGTGCAGTGCTCTATGGAGTGCACGAGCATGATGCAGGAGTGTGAGTGTTGTCCGATGTGCGCATTGCCCTGCTGACGTTTTGTGTACCGCAGTGCATCATGTTCTTGCTACAAGCTTCTACTACGAGCCACCTGCGATGGAGGAGAGCAGCGGTGAGGAGGGGGAGGTGGAGAGAGCGGAGGAGCCATCGGGGCTGCCTGTGACGGCGCCTGGTGATACATATAGTCCGCGGTTGCACGGCTTGTGGCAATGGTAGCAGAGTTGACCGCGCTGTATTGTCTATGGCACCCTGATTGCATTGTGGGCAAGTCTATCAACCGGGTCAGTGACAAAGCGCCTCATGTGCGTGCAGAATTGCACCGATGCAGCCCGGCTGCGTGGGCGCATTTAACGTTGTGAGGATGGATGTAGATTCATATGTGCCTGCAAGTCTATTATCGTACACAAAAACCATCTGCGCAGATACAGGCTGCCTGGCTGCGCGTGCACATCGTGTTTGGTAGTCTTATCATGAAATAAAACCTTCATAGGATGATGTCAACGACGTGGTCGGTCATAGTTTTGCGCCGACGCAGGCATCCTGCGTGCGCGCACAGGCGTTATGTGGCGACGACACTTTGTTACATACAGATCTATTAACATACAGTCTGATTCTGACAGGATGATGATACGGTGGTCACCTGATCAACAATATGTTCCAAACCGTATAGGAAACTACAAGACAATCAATCACTATATTCTTGTCATAGTCAGTGTGATGAATTCAAGTACCAATGAGAGAGAAATGAACCAGGAAAACCTTACATGACAAGACTTTCCCCCAAGGCGATTCAAATTGAGCACGATAGCACACAATGTAAGTAGTACTTCGTTTTACTCAGCACAATCAAGACATTTGTGTGATTGAACCCCTCAACATATAAGTGCGCAGCCACCTAGCAATGGACAACTGTGCAGGCTTTCAGTGGTGCTAACAAGTGTGTATCTGTTGGGTCATATGAATGCCAAAGACATGTCCGCAAAGATACCAAAAGAGCGCGAGGATGTCTACATTGAAATCGGCTGTAATGGACCCGAGCAGACCGAGAAGGCCATAAGGCGATTAGATGAATATTGTCTTCGAAATTGATAAATGCCTTACATCAAACGAATACGCACATTGCGCGAAGAGTCAATAAACCACACACCGTGTCCAATACTCCGCTTATTAAGGGGGGACGCAATGTGGGGCCATTCCGGCAGGAGCCTGGAGTGGAGGAGCGTGAGGGGAGATTGGAAGGAAGAGGAAACAGAGAAGCTGTTTCCAATGGACGCGCAGACAGCGCTCAGGAAGGACATCAAGATTACGTCTCACAAGCGAACTATGTACTCGCAGGGGCTGTCGACGTGGCTCCATTCATCCTCCCACCATGACCACCCTCGACGACTTTATTATCTGCGCGACCTCGTCGATCGGGTCAATTGGCTCGGTCGCACCATTGAGGGGGTTTATAACAGGCCCCCCTTTGCTTTAGCTCTACTGTCCACAGCATTAGCTCTAGCCTATATAGCCTATATTACAGTACAGAGGCTAGGTTCGCCAACTATGAAAATATGAAAATGAATGAACACTCCAGTTAGAATCACTATGACTCATACTCACCAGCCGTATACCTGGACACGGTGGGGTTGTCGGTCCCTGCAAGCTGGCCCGCGACGGCCTGGCTTTTGGTCCCCGCTACTCACACTGACCAGACTTTGACGTCCAGGGACGGCTTGGATGTCCGTGCCCGCTGCTCACACTGACCAGAATTTGACATCCGGGGACCACCTCACTGTCCGTCCCCGCTACTCACACTGACCAGAATTTGACATCCGGGGACCACCTCCCTGTCCGTCCTCGCTACTCACACTGACCAGAATTTGACGTCCGGGGTCACACCTAAGACTTTGACATCCGGGGACGGCTTCGATGTCCGTCCCCGCTACTCACACTGACCAGAATTTGACATCCGGGGACAGCTTGGATGTCCGTCCCCGCTACTCAAACTGACCAGAATTTGACATCCGGGGACCACCTCCCTGTCCGTCCTCGCTACTCACACTGACCAGAATTTGACGTCCGGGGTCACACCTAAGACTTTGACATCCGGGGACGGCTTGGATGTCTGTCTCCGCTACTCACACTGACCAGAATTTGACATCCGGGGACAGCTTGGATGTCCGTCCCCGCTACTCAAACTGACCAGAATTTGACATCCGGGGACCACCTCACTGTCCGTCCTCGCTACTCACACTTACGAGATCTTGACATCCGGGGACCGCCTCCCTGTCCGTCCTCGCTACACGCGCTGACCAGAATTTGACGTCCGGGGTCACACTGAGCAGACTTTGACATCCGGGGACGGCTTGGATGTCCGTCCCCGCTACTCACACTGACCAGAATTTGACATCCGGGGACCACCTCCCTGTCCGTCCTCGCTACTCACACTGACCAGAATTTGACGTCCGGGGTCACACCTAAGACTTTGACATCCGGGGACGGCTTCGATGTCCGTCCCCGCTACTCACACTGACCAGACTTTGACATCCGGGGACGGCTTGGATGTCCGTCCCCGCTACTCACACTGACCAGAATTTGACATCCGGGGACCACCTCCCTGTCCGTCCTCGCTACTCACACTGACCAGAATTTGACGTCCGGGGTCACACCTAAGACTTTGACATCCGGGGACGGCTTGGATGTCTGTCTCCGCTACACACACCGACCAGGACATGCTGCAGACATATAATGGATGCGACATCCAGACTACACTTCCTTTTCCTAAGCACAGCTGTGTGGGAGCGTGTTAGCCCATGCTAAAGACAGAAAGGTACCAGGCACTTGCCTGAAGTCAGAGTCGTAGGAACCAGGCACATCAACAGTGAACTCCTCGTTGAGATCATCACCCAAAGACATCTGATCATCCTCCTCGCCTGTGAAGTAGGTGGCATCCTCCGCATCGCTGACTTTGGTCTGCCACTTCATCTTGATGTCATCTGCCCAATCCATGTGATCGGCGAGCAGGTCAGAGTGATACGCCGCCTTTGAAAAGAGGCCCTCGTTGTCGTCGACAACTTGATTGACGATAGTGGAGCCTGGACCTGCTAGTTGAGAACAACATCCTCAATAGTTAAGACATACTTAAGCGTACCAGAGACGATGGGACCAAGAGGCTCCGCGAGGGTAGTCGCTCTCACCGGTACCATCCTAGGATGCATGAATCTGTCTAGGTAGTGATGCCGATCAGCTCGTTATGTCTAGTGCTGGGGTCGGTGAAAGATCGCAATCTCACCCTGGCTAGTATCGGGTTGGACAGGGGCATTATCAGTATTGCGTTGGCCTCTGCCCCTGTTACCCCCACGTTGGCCACGAGCACGGAACTTTGGCTTTGATTTGCCATCCATCGTTCCACCGTTCCCATGAAGCCGCCCCTGGAAACAGGGCTTCTGATGGTCGTACTTGCACGTGCCAAGCTTCGATGCCATGCCATCTTTGACTGCCTTGTGACCAGCATGCAGCTCCCAGTGGAAGACGATGGAGCGACAAACGTCAGCGAGGTCAAGGTCCTTCACGTTGGCGATGTTGGTGAAGGACTGGGCGATGTGCTGCATGGACGGAGGCAACTTTGCGAGAAGAATCATCGCGCTTAAGTAGTTGGGAAACTTGCAGTCCTCATCGGCGAGCCTATGGAAGTGGACCTGGAACTCATCGAGCATGTCAATCGGGTTGATGTCGATGGGGATCGGCAGGGACAGGGCCTTCTTGAACTCCGAGTAGACCGCGGTGATTCCCGACTGGCCGTACTTGTTCTTGAGGTAGTCCCATATGGCCTTGGGGGAGGTAGAGAGAGAGGAGGAGGCATCGGGGCTGCCTGTGACGGCACCAGGTAATACGGATAGTCCAGGGTTGTACGGCTTGTGGCAATGGTAGTAGAGTTGACCACATTGTATTGTCTATGGCGCGCTTATTACATTGTGGGCAAGTCTATCAACGGGGTCAGTGACGACGCACCAAATGTGCGTGCAGAATTGCGCCGACGCAGCCAGGCTGCGTGAGCGCATGTGACGTTGTGGCGATGGATGTAAATTTATCTGTGCCTGTAGGACATGTGGACAGATTGTAATACTCACTGTACACAAAACCCATTCCAGACATACTCAGGAGGAGTTGATCGCCTACCGTCTGCGCAGATGCAGGCCGCCTGTATGCGCGCGCATATCATGTTTGGTAACGTTGTCATGAAGCCACACCCTCATACTGTAATGTCAACGACCTTGTCAGTCATAGTTTTGCGCGCACGCAGGCATCCTGCGTCCGCGCACAGGCGTTGTGTGGCGACAACATTTTGTTACATACTAATAGATTAACATGGTGTTTCTTTGGGACGGGATGATGCAGTCTTTACCTCACCAACAACACATATGAAACAATATGAGAGACTGCAAAACAATTACGCACTACATTCTTCTCATGGTCAGTCAGATGAATTCTGAAGTACCAACAAGAGACAAATGAACCACGAAAACCTTACACATAGGGTGTAAAGTTGGGGGATTAGGGTTACACCCACGTTGCGCCAAAACATTTCAGGATATTGCGGTGACGCAGGATATCAATGACCCCACAGACGCTGTGGAGATGTGTGAAAGCACGTGAATGCGTCCATGCAGGAAGCCTGCAAGAGCGCAGGTAATAGGTTTATGGGAGACCACTGATATCCCACGCCTGCATCGCACAGGGGCCATCATTGGTAGGAGATATGTTCATGCCATAGACACGTGTGAAGCATACTGAGAATGATACATTGGGCTTCTGACGATGACAGAGAGATGCAACATTTCACTAACAGATGTCATACAAGTGAGTATCAGGGCGACAAGGGATGGGAAACCAACTAGTCACTGCAGGCCCAACATGGTCGAGGGAGTCAGAATAGCAGCATTTAATCGCATTACACCAAAGTGTGGGACACAAAATGGGCCCAAAGAACAGAATCGCAATGGGACAACTGTGTGCAGAGGAACGATGACAGGCCAAAGTTCATGGAACGAAGAACCGTCTATGCAGAAGGTACTGCATGGTTGGCAGGTCAGGATAGATGGGTGAAGCACAGAAACCAATGATAGTGCAAAAGCCGGAAGGGGAACGGAAGCCAGGCACCTGCTCATTGATGTCGCTGCCGTGGATTGATACGCGGAACGGGCTGGCCGCACAATTGAGTTCATAAGCGAGTAAGCGAAGGGCGTCAGAATATAAGTGTGAAGCGCGAAGGGAACAGCCTGCATGCCCACTATGCTGACCACCACGTACGCCCATCTCGACAAGCTCGCTGTTGATCAGCTCAAATCCTGTGCCTCCCGCATGATTCCCGCACATGGCGGAGTCGATCAGCCGACGACCGTTGGAGGGGCCGATAACGCGCGCAGCCACGAGCGACCGGAAATCACGGAGGGCCTGCACCGTTTCCTCCTCTACGCACGGGCCCTAGGCGCTACCGCGGACATCGACAGGGAGTATGAGCACATGCGCAAACAGCTCGCCAACCTTCCTCGAGGCGACTGGGTGCCGTGCGCAGGGGGTGCGCGGCATGACGTGTTATGGAGGCTTCAGGAGGCGTATTCCCTCATCACGCGAGAGACGCGCCTGCGTGGATCTCTTGCAGGTTTTGAGGTAGCCCTGGCGAAGTTCAAGGAGGACCGGGACGAGATGGAACGGTGCGTGTATCAAGCTGCACGGGAGGAGACCTCAGAGGTCAAGGAGAGGCTACACGGCGCCAGGGCGGCTCTGGACCGGACGCGAGAGGAGCTCGTCAAGTACGCCATTGAGTCCATTACTATGATGCACGATTGTGAGTATGTTACATAGCTTCTACCTCATCCAGCTGATACATACTACGGACCAGTCCATCACGTTGTTGCAACGGGATTCTACTGCGTACCGCCCACAATGCCTCAAGGTGGGGGTGGGGATGAGGAGGGCGAGGGCGAAGGAGAGCAGAACGGACTTCACCTGACACCTCCGGGTGATGCCAACGGCGCGACGTTGCATGGACTGTGGGATGACTTCTAGACATGTGTTAATGTATCCCGAACAGCAGTTGCAACAAGGCCGACCCCTTGCGTTCATTTGTGCATATCGTGAGTTTGATAGAGGCATGTTATATGAAATGCATCTGAAAGCGATCGGGTGATGATCCAACAATGCGCCAACGCAGTCATCCGGCGTGCGCGCAATAATGTCACATATTTCACCTCTGCACATGGACAATTCGAGTTCAATGTAGTCTCCATGAGGCCGGTGTCACTTATAAGCCTTCTGTTGGGAAACAGCTGCGAAGCAATAGTGATTGCGAAGGCAAATTATTCCACAAAGCTTGTAGTACAGCTAGGCAAACAGCAAGAAAGCAGGGGACAATGTGCGCCTCCATCTGCTGTATGTCCTGGATGTCGTAGGTGTCCCCATGGTCGAGGCGTGCAGCACATTTTGTGGGACATCTAGGCAAGCAGGAGGACAGCGGATGTAAGTCACAGTCTCTACAGGGAGAGCATGTGATTTGAAGAAAAGTACTCCACACGCGAATACAGATTAAGACCAAAAGTCTCATATGGTACTTACAAGACTATTGGACACAGTGACACTATTATGCAGGCTACTGCGTTCCAAATTGCGCGGAAGCAGGCGGACTGCGTCGGCGCATATTGTAGCAAATCATATCGCACGTTGGGGACGGGCGTCAGGGTTCCGCCTTGTTTGCGGAATTCTGTGCTGTTTGTCCAGATTCTTTCGGAGAGCGATTCCAAGGACAAGGAGGCGACAACAAAGGACAGAATGTGACATCAATCACCACCGACGCGAAGCAAAGAAACTCCCCGAATCACTTTACCGTACCCCACAAATCACAAGGTTTGCCACAGGCTGTCATCTCGCCATGCAGGCTGCGATGTGTGGCAAAGATGTCAGTACCATTGGATACCGGTCGCATAGGGATTTGCGTGACGGTCCCTCACAATGAACAGGGAATTATACGAGGAAGCACAGCATCCGTGTAGCTACATTAATGTTGCCACCAGAAGCCCCTAGAAAGACTTGCAACTTCGTCGGTCCAGTCCGTCTACTTTCCCGCGCAATTCACTTATAGGAGACATCTTATGTATTCCCTACCAACGAGTCATTAATATTGTTTCGCAGCACTGGAATATCCTGTCAGTTAGTTGAGCCTCGCATCCTTATTCGATGGAGAACTGCACGGCAATGTGCTCGCTTCTTTTGATCCCTAGATACCGCATTACATGATACACAATGGCCCCATCCCTCATTCCAACAGCAATCCCGAGGTTGAATCTGGTCACCATGCTAGCTCTGTGTTCACGTGGCACAAGTGTCGGGATTATATTACCATAAGACTACATTAGTGGGGGATAGCCTGCGCTCTGGAATGAAGTGTTGTACAGTTCCTTACTGCGCATGCCTTGGCGTGGGAGAGGTACATTGTGCATACACACGCAAAGTGCAATGTCAGTCGTGGAGAATGCTGTCATCCTGGGTGCCTATGGGTGCTGTAATCAATTCTAGAGCGACCCCACCCTATGAGGATCACGGGATGTTGGTGATGAGCACGTCAATGGAAAGCGACCGCGTTTGCGACACGCAGGATAAGGGGATTCCGTGAAAGTCCGAGTGGCGGTGCCGACAACGCCCCGCCACTTGCAGGTTGTGCCACGAACATCGGCTCCATCAAGAAGCCGCCCCACGCGGAGTTGCGAAAGCGTACGTGAGACCGAAGAGGAAACAGGGATGCGGTTTCCGACGACACCAGAGGCAACGCCGAGGAACGGCATCGAGATTGCACTCAGGAAGCGAACTACGTAGTCGACTTTGAGGTCGACGTGGCGTCGTTCATCCCGCCACCATGAGCACCCTCGACGCCTCCATTGTGCAAGACCTCGCCGATCGCGTTGCTTGGGCTGTCCGAGCCATCGACGGGGCCCTCCTCTCCAACCGCGACATTGACGATGACAACAAACATGTCGATCGGCCGCCAACGCCCGACTCCCTCGAGCCCACCGTGATCGTCGCGGACTTCCTGCTCCGAGTGCGCGTGCTCCCCCCTTCAATGCCAGTTGATGAGTATTTTGCGCGACTCTATCGCTCCCTGGTGCGCCTTCCCCGCACTGCTGAATTCAACGAGGAGGCCCTAAGGAGCTTCGCGGAGGAGTACTCTATCCTAACGCGCATCGCCGCCTTAAACGCAGCCCACCAGGAGGTTACGGCGGCGTCGCGTGCCATGGAGCTCGCTCGCCAGGTCCTCGATGCCACCATAACCAAGCACGATGTCGCGGAGACGGAGCATCGGGAGGATGAGATGGTCGCTCTGAAGAAGGATGTCGTCAACGCGAAGAAAGAGGTAGCCAAGGCGTTGGTCCATTTGATGAATGTATCTGTCGATGGGGCAACAAAGCTGAATGATTGTAAGTGGTACTTCTTAATGGACAGAACACAACAGCTTATGAGCACAATCTCCAGTGGTGGTGGTTGGCCAGTATGGCGTGTATTGGGGAAACAGCACGGAACCTTGAGCACGTCCTTCGTGACACTGCGCGCACCACCAGAAAGAAGGAGAGAGGTGTAGTGGTGGTGGGGTAGTGGCGGCGATCACGCCGTATATATCTGACGAGTATGTGTATATCCCAAATGGCAGACCATCCGTTTTTGGTGATGACATATCCGACGGGATGTGGGTCCATGCAAGGTCTGAGTTTGCTATGACAAATAGAGAGGACGTATGGGGGATGCTCACACAGAGCGCAAAGAGATAGATTGTTTGCAAAATCAGAGCGTCCGGCAAAGAGATACCGGCATGGACATACACACCACTCTGCAAACATGTGATATGGCCAGTAGTCTGCAACGAGGACGGCCTGCCCAGCATGACCTCTTTGTATGGTTAAGGTAAGGTGACAACTTGCAGCACCGTGCTCCGTGTGAGCACATATGAGAGAGAGAATGGGTATGTATTGATGCTACTGGGTATAGATTATCTGCACAAATCAGTGGTCGTGTCCATCCAGACACCGGATGAAAGTCCCGTGAAGTATTGTCGCGGACGCAGACTTCCTGCCTCCGCGCAGCAACAGGCTCACATGTACTGTGGGATACATGCGCGGACGCAGCGCCGCTGCGTCGGCGCATAATCTGGTCACCTTCAGAACGTCAACCTTAACATCCGTCGACGGCATTTATCTCCCACAATGTACATATAAATTAAATAAGGTTAGGGTCTGACAGCACGTGACGACCTCGTGGTGTGGCTATGCTTCAAGCCCGCGTGGACAGTCAATTTTCGTACTCGCTACGTTCTGATACTCAGGTATCCTATCTCTGATCCCACATAACCCCCGCAAAACATGTCCGCCGCCGATATCCACAACACCGCCGGAGAACCACTGGATGCGATGAGGGAGGAAGATGTCGATATGATTCCTGCGGAGGAGCAGGTGAGTACCACTGCTTTCACATTGCTTTCGATACTCACTCCCATTAGGAGCCGACAGAAGGGGTGCAAACTGGAGAAGAGGCAATTGAAGGTGGCGAAGCGGACCCTGGAGACGAAGACGAAGACGAAGACAACGAAGATGATGACGCCGGAAAAGGGCGAGCGCACGACCCAAGTGCCACTGAATGGGAAGACAATGTAAGTTAGCGATGCGTACCCTGATAACGTTTTAAAGTTGCTGATACTAGAAGGGGCATTAGGACGACGAAACTTCTATGGAGGAAGCAGATCGGGAGTTCGCGAAGGCACGCAAAGCGAAACCAGTGCACGTGGGATTTCGCTGTGCGCCGTGCAAACTTACTCACAGGCACGCTTGTGTGTAGGTCAACAAGGGCAAAAATCCTGCTGCCGCATCAGCTGCCGCCCCGCATGGGCGGGCGCGTGGGGCTGGCAAAACAGTTCGTACTGCCATTTGTGATAAGGAACATCCGTACTAACATGCACGGCGGATGTGCGTGCAGGATATGTCGGGGATGAGCGCGCGACAGACGGGACGAAAGGGCAAAGCGCCCGCGGTGAGCAACTTTATTGACGTAGTGCTTGTGTTACTGATGGAAGTTACAGAAGAAAACAAAGAAGCTTCAGATCAAGGAAGAGGATCTGGACTCGAGCAACATCGTCGTCGCGACGGTCGCGCAGGAGGACCTCGATGCCGCCTTCTTGGGATTTGTGCGTGTGGCCATCGTCGACCCAGATCCGTCCGTCGACTTCCGCTGGAAGGTCATCAACGACCGGGAAATCGACAACAAGCACCGCAAGATGATGGTCGACAGTTTCCATGCGCGCAAAGCCGACTGGGAACACCCTGCGCACGTGCTAGTGGACGGGAGCAAGCTGGATCCATCGTGCCTGTCACCGTCACCATATCCAGTCAAGGAACTGAAGTCCTTGGAGTGGAACTGTCCCCCCCAGCATCGGATCGTGGAGTTCCTCAGCGGGAACCATCGGCGGGCGGCGGCGGGGGACTACAAGAACGATCTGGAACAGGAGCTCGGCATCATGGAGGCGAAGCGCGAAGCGCACGAGGAGGCCCAGGCGAAAGGAGGCCAGCGAGAGATTACAGCAGACGGGCAGCTCGTCGACGAGGTCGACGTGCAACTGGGCAAGAAGATTGCGAAGTTGACCGCGGCGATTGAGCAAGCGCGGTTGTGGACGCTGAAGGCGTACGACAAACGTACGTCGCTTGGACGAGTTGAGTGACATTTATTGCTGACGATGACGGTTGATTGTTCAGGCAAGATGGAGGGGAAGAATGCGGCGCTGGCTCTGCTAGCAACAAACGAACTGCAGCCGGCGAAGGCAGCGTCAGCTCAGGAGAAGGTTCAGATGATGAGATGGAACATCGACGCGCAAATGAAGAAATGGACAAACGATCATCCTGGACATGTGGTACCTGCGCCGGGGACGCCCGCCTTCCGAAAGGAGATACTCCATGTTGTGATGACGGGCAACGAAATGAAGGAGGGAGTCGCCAATTTCCTCTTCGTTGAG
Source organism: Ganoderma lingzhi (assembly GCA_026283605.1). Lineage (NCBI taxonomy): Eukaryota > Fungi > Basidiomycota > Agaricomycetes > Polyporales > Polyporaceae > Ganoderma > Ganoderma lingzhi. The sequence continues at coordinate 1,069,801 of JAPJYM010000019.1, forward strand.
CCTGACAACTTTACGTTGATCCACGATCTCTGGCAGCTGCCGTATTTTGGACTGACGGGCAAGATTGGGCTCTCGCGGCTGGAGAACGCGTTGGGCAAGGTCAGCAAGAAGGACCTCAGTAAAAAGTCCAGTTCGTCCATGGTGAGTGTTCCCCGTGCACGGTTGTCGGCAATGACTAACAGGAAGCGCGGCGATTGCAGCTGTGGCGATGGGTCGTGCACAAGCTGATGCGAGATCTTCGTCTTGTTGGAACGTCGGTCGAGTTCCCCGACATCGACGACGACCTCAACGACAAGGCGTGCCACATGAACAACTTCTTGATGGTGCTACGGCGGAATGAAGACCCCCTCCACATTACCGAGGCGATCTGGAAGGACACGTCGTACCACACTGAGAAAGGCCGAAAGACATCGAAAGCCTTCGCGAAGGTCCAGGCGTTCGCCCGTCAAAATGCGCGCAAGCGATACGAAAAGGACGAGGACGAGATGGTGCACCCGGAGAACTTGAGTGTCGCTGTGTGGGACCCGACAATCCTCGACATTGTGGACAAAGTGTACTGCAAGACGTTCCGACCCCTGGCTTGGACGAAGTTCGGGGACTGGAAACATGAAGTCTGGGTTGTGGCGATGAAGGAGTACATAGCGATGCTGAACCCTCTGTTGCAGGCTGCGTGGGCATCGAGGCTGGAGGATTTCGGGGACAGTGACCAGGACGGTAATGACGCCCTCGCTGTGCGGGAAGCAGACGATAAGTTGCTGTGGCTTCAGAAGCTACAACAGCTCGGTGGACGACCTCTGAATGCCCCCTTACTATGCGACAGGTTCTTGGAAGATTTCAGCGAGGTCATCATGCGAGCGGAAGCGGGGTTCAAACTCGTAAGTTGATATGTGCCGTGAAAGTGCGCGGATGCAGGTGTCCTGCGTCGGCGCACGCAACGCTCGAAGTATCCACCCCGCGAATGCAGGGTGGTTGCGTCCGCGGGGCGAAGACATCTCGCTACTCGTTGCGCCGTCGCAGGTCGGCTGCGTCGGCGGCCTCGTTACGTTTTCTCCAGCTGATCCTCTCACAGCTCACACGTACTCTTGATCCCCTCGCCCAAATCGGCGTGTTACGGGCACCTGGATCCGACGTCTCGACATCCGGAAGAGAGGTCTTCAACGACTATTTGTCCTACGTCGTAGGCATCCTCATGAATGGCGATCGGTTCAAGTTCAAGACGCTCCCAGTCGCCAGAGATGCCGTGAGCATAACTTTGTTTGTTCTGGAAGCTAAACATAAGCCTTGTCATTAGTTCTGCTCTTGGTTACTCGCAAACATTGCCCTCATCAAGAAGTGTGGTGACACGTATCAAACCCAATTCTTGACATCGGAACATGAAGCTTTCCTCTCCATCTCCCCTAACCAACTCGTCGGTGAGGCTGCGAAGCTTCACAAGAAGAGCAAGGACAAGGACAAGGAGTTCATGAAGGCCGGCAGCTTCCCCGCATGCCTGACGACTGCGTTACCTTCTGTCGAGTTTACGTCGGATGACTGTGAAGCAGTGATGAAGATCTTCCGCATCCTTCTCGACACCGCTCCTCGAATGCTGCAGGGAGGCAACCATAAGGGCGACACCGCGAACATCGTTTTGGCCGCACAACAAGATCTTCTAGGACGCGGCCTCAGCGTCCTGTCTCTTTCCGACGTCGACAAATTCCCTTGTCTCGCCATCCTCTATCGACACGGTCAGCCGTGGAACAACCCCGAGTTCGGAGCGAAGAAAGGCAAGTCGAACGGTTTCCTCGGATACGCCTACTATCTCTACATGGGATGGCGCGTGTACGGCGACACTGTCGGGAGGATGCTTGCCCTTGAGGAGTACACTGAGCTGCGCGACTCCCTCTTCGCCTTCCTCGGCACTTGCTGCCAGCCGAACCTTGACGACTTCCTTGGCGACCACACCGAACGCCCCCCATCCACGACGTTCGTCAATTGGGATTACAAAGTGCAGGATGTCTTCGTCAACATCCACGGCAAGCTCCTCTCCGAAGAATCACCGAAATCTGTGAATGAAGACGGTGCTCCCGGCACCAAGTACGCGGCCCCAACAGTTGAACTTTTCGACTCAGCGAAGATGACCGCTCACACCGCCAGCGTGAAGAAGATCATCGACTCGATCGTGAGACATCCTCTTACCCGGTTCGACGCTCGCAAGGGGACCTGCAATCCTAGGATCGCGGAGCTTGCCCGCGAGATCGCCTCGGTACGTGTAGTATTTCGTTGCTGCTGCCTTACGCTGATGTCCATACAGGAAATGATCCAGAACGCGCTTGAGGATGAATTCCGGGCAGTTAATCCCCACTCCGCGGCCCCATACGTTCACGTGCCAGAGGAGGACCTGCTGCAGTTCCTCCCTGTCCTTCCGACCCCTGCGGAGCCCTCGTCCCGTTCGCCGTATGACGACCTCTCTTCGTTCGCAAAGCTTGCCCCCAAGAAATATCGCTTGTACTGCAACGGCCTGGTCGCCGAGGGTTACGCCCAGGCGAAGGATACACACGCTACGCAGACGTCATCGTCTCCCTCGCCCGCAGTCCGCCGCACGAGTTCTCGACGCTCAGGCACCATCTGTCCACAGGATCTGAATTGGGGGTCGCCATGGGCCGAGGTCGATGCAAGCTCCCTGGATCCCGCCACACTTCCGGATCCTGTCGCGGCCGCTCAGGCGAGCGTGGAGAATTCCCTGCGCGATGTTCGTGAGAAGTTGGGTTTGCCACCGCGTGAGCCCCGAGAGGGACGCTTGACTCGCGCCGCCGAGAGGCGAGCCCGAGACATAGCATCAGGTGGTCCTGTGGTGACGGCGGACGGTCAGGGAAGCACGGCCTCACAAACCACGGACCCTGTCACACGAGTATGGAAGTCGTTCTTTAACCTTAGCAAT